>NC_069492.1:8133151-8182620 GCF_026875155.1 Cherax quadricarinatus | reverse complement strand
TTTTGGGGGGGGTTGGCAGGGGGGAAACAGGGGGCTGGGGTCGGAATGATGGTTGGCGGGGCGTTTCAGTGTGACCAGGGGTTTTGGGGCAGGGGGCGGGGGCTAGGGATGATGGTGTGGCGGGGCAGTGCAGTGTGACCAGGGGTTGGAAGCAGGGGGCTGGGGCTCGGAATGATGGTGTGGCGGGGCGGTGCAGTGTGACCAGCGGTTGGAAGCATCATTATAACACCTAGGTGTGAAAAGGCAGCATCCTTTGTTACGGATCTCTGGGACTTCCCTTAATACTGTGGTATCAATAAAGTAACTGATCTTATCACTATGTTAGGATCAATAAAGTAACAGGTTTTATCACTATGGAGGTATCAATAAAGTAACTGGTGGTATCAATAAAGTAACTGGTCTTATCACTATGGTGGTATCAATAAAGTAACTGGTGGTATCAATAAAGTAACTGGTCTTATCACTATGGTGGTATCAATAAAGTAACTGGTGGTATCAATAAAGTAACTGGTCTTATCACTATGGTGGTATCAATAAAGTAACTGGTCTTATCACTATGGTGGTATCAATAAAGTAACTGATCTTATCACTATGTTAGGATCAATAAGGTAACAGGTTTTATCACTATGGTGGTATCAATAAAGAGACTGGTCTTATCACTATGGTGGTATCAGTAAAGTATCTGGTCTTATAACTATGGTGGTATCAGTAAAGTAACTGGTCTTATCACTATGGTGGTATCAGTAAAGTATCTGGTCTTATAACTATGGTGGTATCAGTAAAGTATCTGGTCTTATAACTATGGTGGTATCAGTAAAGTATCTGGTCTTATCACTATGGTGGTATCAGTAAAGTATCTGGTCTTATAACTATGGTGGTATCAGTAAAGTAAACTGGTCTTATCACTATGGTGGTATCAGTAAAGTATCTGGTCTTATAACTATGGTGGTATCAGTAAAGTATCTGGTCTTATCACTATGGTGGTATCAGTAAAGTATCTGGTCTTATAACTATGGGGTAAATTCAGTAAAATATCTGGTCTTAAAACTATGGTGGTTCAGTAAAGTAACTGGTCTTATAACTATGGTGGTATCAATAAAGTAACTGGTCTTATCACTATGGTGGTATCAGTAAAGTACTGATCTTATCACTATGGTGGTATCAATAAAGTAACTGATCATATCACTATGGTGGTATCAATAAAGTAACTGGTCTTATCACTATGGTGGTATCAGTAAAGTAACTGGTCTTATAACTATGGTGGTATCAATAAAGTACTGATCTTATCACTATGGTGGTATCAATAAAGTACTGATCTTATCACTATGGTGGTATCAATAAAGTAACTGATCATATCACTATGGTGGTATCAATAAAGTAACTAGTCTTATCACTATGGTGGTATCAATAAAGTAACTGGTCTTATCACTATGGTGGTATCAATAAAGTAAACGGTATTATCACTATGGTGGTATCAATAAAGTAACTGGTCTTATAACTA
This sequence comes from Cherax quadricarinatus, assembly GCF_026875155.1. Lineage (NCBI taxonomy): Eukaryota > Metazoa > Arthropoda > Malacostraca > Decapoda > Parastacidae > Cherax > Cherax quadricarinatus. The sequence goes on along the minus strand of NC_069492.1, from coordinate 8,181,119 downwards.
TGGTGGTATCAGTAAAGTAACTGGTCTTATAACTATGGTGGTATCAGTAAAGTAACTGGTCTTATAACTATGGTGGTATCAGTAAAGTAACTGGTCTTATTACTATGGTGGTATCAGTAAAGAAACTGATCATATCACTATTGTGGTATCAATAAAGTAACTGGTCTTATCAATATGGTGGTATCAATAAAGTAAACGGTATTATACTATGGTGGTATAAATAGAGTAAATGGTATTATCACTATGGTGGTATCAGTACAATAACTGGCATTATTACTATGGTAGTATCAATAAAGTAACTGTTATTATAGTGATAATTGTATCAATAAAGTGAATGGTATTATCACTCTGGTGGCATCACTAAAGTAAATCGTATTATCAGTATTGTGGTATCAATAAAGTAACTGGTATTATCACTATGGTGGTATCAATACTGTAACTGTTATTATAGTGATAATGGTATCAAAAAAGTAACTGATATTATCACTATGGTAGTATCAACAAAGTATCTGGTATTATCACTCTGGTGGTATCAATAAAATAAAATAAAGTGAGTAAATTCCGATAAGTTTGAAGCCGATTAGAAGTCATTCTGTAGGTATTGCCACATATTCTATCCTTATTATAACAAAACTGGCGAAGTGTCACCCACACTGTGTGACCCCACTGTGTGTGACCCAACTGTGGGGTGACCCCCTTGGTGACCCCACTGTGTGTGACCCCACTGTGGTGACCCACTGTTGTGACCCCACGTTGGAAAGGGTTTGTCACTAATTTTAAAATAGTTTGCATGGGGAAAAAACTTAATTAGAAAGATAGCTCTTTGCCTGCACACCCCCCCCTGCAGAGAGGGTCTTGAAAAGCTGTCGAAGTCACCCTAAACTGGCTGAAATGAGGGGGCGGGGGCCCCTCGGGTGAAAGGGGTGAAAGGGGCTGAAGGGGGCTGAAAAAACCCCCCTCCTGGAGAAAATTTCTCCACCCCCCACTGTGTTGCCCCACTGTGTGTGACCCACTGTGTGTGGCCCACTGTGTGTTCCACTGGGTGTTATCCCACTGTGTGTGACCCCATTTTGGGGACCCCACTGTGTGTGATCACTGTGGTGACCCCACTCTGTGGACCCCACTGTGTGTGACCCCCGCTGTGTGGATCCCAGTGTGTACCCCACTGTGGGGTGACCTCTCTGTGGTGACCACACTGTGTGGGGACCCCACGTGGTGACCCCACTGGGGTTGACCCACGTGTGTGACCCCACGTGTGTGATCCCACTGTGTGTGACCCCCTTTTGGTGACCCACTTGTGTGATCCCACTGTGTTGACTCCACTGTGTGTGATCCTACTTGGGGGATCTCACGTGAATAACCCCACCGGGGTACCCCCACTGTAAAAGATCCCACTGTGAGTGATCCCACGTGCGATTTTCCCCCACTGTGTGTGACCCCACTTGGGGCCCACGTGGGTGATCCACTGTGGTGTCCCCCATGGGGACCCCATGTGTAACCCCCACTGTGTGGCCCTCACGCGTGTGACCCCACTCTGTTGACCCCACTGTGGGCCCCCCGCTGTGTGTGATCCCACTGGTTGACCCCACTGTTTTGTGACCTCCTGTGTGTCCACACTGTTGTGCCCCCCACTGTATGTGCCCCCTGTAGTGACCCCCATGTCTGGCCACACGTGTGTGATCCCAGTGTGTGCCCCCACTGTGTGTGACTCCACTGTTGTGATCCCACTGGGTGACTCCATGTGTGTGATCCTACTGTGGGATCTCACTGTGAATAACCCCCACCCGGGGTGATCCCATTGAAAGACCCACGTATGTCCCACTGGGGGGTGTTCCCACGGATGATCCCACGTGGGTGACCAATTGGTGTGTCCAACTTGTGTGCCCAAACTGTGGGTGATCGCCGGTGAATAATCCATTCTGGGTGCCCCCACTGGGGGTGATCCCACTGTGAGTGATCCCACTGTGGGGGGTCCAAAAGGTGATCCACAGAGAACGTCCCCTGTGGTGACCCCCCTGGGGTGATCCCCAGTGTGAGTTTTTCCCACACTGGGTGATCCCACTGTGGGTGATCCAATTGTGAGTGATCCCAAAGAGAATAACCCCCTGTGGGTGATCCCCCTGTGGGTGACCCCCACTGTGATTTTCCCACACTGGAGTCCCATGTGTGTACCCAAACTGTGATGATCCCTGAGAAAATGACCCCCCCTTGGGTGATTCACTGTGGGTTATACCACTGTGGTGGTCCCCTCCGGGTGATCCCACTGTGGGTGCCCTAGGGTGACCCCGTTTTTTGGTGATCCCACGTTTTGATAGCATGTGGGTGACCCACTTTGTGTGATCCCACTGTGGGTGATCCCACTGTAAGTGACCCCACTTAATGATCCCATGTGGGGGGTCCCACAGGGGTGATGCCACTGGGGCGTTCCCACGGGAGTGATCCCACCGTGGGTGACCCATTTAAGTGTCGTAATGAGTGACCCCACGTGGGTGCCCCACGGTGATGATGCCCTGTGGGGGGTGCACTGTGGTGATCCACTGGGGTGGTGCCACGTGAGTGAATGCCATGTGGGTGGTGCCACTGGGGGTGGTGCCACTGGGGGGGTGCCACTGTGGGATGCCACTGGGGGTTGGTGCCACTGTGGGTGGTGCCACGGGGGTGGGCCATGTGAGGATGCCACTGGATGATCCCCACTGGGGGTGGGCCACTGGATGTGCCACTGTGGGGGGTCCCCACTGTGGGTGGTGCCACTGGGGGTGGTGCCACTTGGGATCCACTGGGGGTGGTCCCATGTGGGTGGGCCCTGGGGGTGGTGCCACTGGGGTGGTGCCACTGGGTGATCCCACTGTGGGTGATCCCACTGTGGTTGGTTCCACTGTGGGTGGTCCCATGTGGGTGATCCCACGTGAGTGTGCCACTGTGGGTGGTGCCACGGGGGGTGGTGCCACTGTGGGTGGGCCACAGATGGGGTAGAGATCCTCTGATATTATAAGTCGCGGTCCTTCACATTTTTTTTTCACTCTATGTATGGTTTTAATTTGTTTTATACCCCGATACGTTTTAATTTCCCGTTTTCCAATCAAATAGTTAAATTTCTCGTCATTGAACTTCATATTTTTGATGGCCCATTTGAAGATTTGGTTGATGTCCCTTGGAGTCTTTCAGTGTCGCGATGGAGGCACTGCAGGTAACCAGGTGCCATCCACAAAGGGAACCGGACCTTTGGGTTACACTTCTGTCTATGCCCGGGATGGGATGAGGAATAGAGAGGCAGCGAGGAAGCTTTTTTCAAAGTCTGTGATAAACATCTGTATTTTGTTTATCCTCTACAGCATCCCGGACCTCGTCTAGGATCCCCTTTCTAGGGCAGGCAGGGCGAACCTGCTCTAAGATTGTTGCCCCGGATTGTTTATCTGATGGGTTCTAGGTGATTGGCTATCAGCTTCTTAAACCCTTCCAAAAATTTTTTTAAGAACATAAGACTAAAATAGAAAGGGAAAACTGCATAAGCCTATGGCCCGTGCGAGGGGGGGTCCAAGGTTTTCCTTTGGCCAATCCCCAACCTAGCAGGTCAGGTCACAATTCACTTAAGGAAGGGGAAAACGGGAACTGACCTAGTAGCACAATGATTTAGGTTTAAAATCAACCCCCACCCCCACCCCTCATCTATTTTCAAAACCTTTTTTTAAAACTACCAAGTTTTAGCCCCATAACTTATTGGATTTTTTTCCCCTATCTACAACTCTTACCAAAACCAGAGCTTTCCCTATCCTTTTCCAAATCTGAATTTTTCCCAAATTTAAAAACCCTTGCTGCGAGTCCGTTTTGGCTAGATATTTTTGCACGTTATTTACTCCCCTTTAATTTTTTCCCTTCTTCCATTTAACACCTCATCATTGCCCCCCCAATTTTACGCCTTGATTGATATGGGGCTAGAGCATCGGGTTTTTAGTTCTTTGCAATTGCTTTTTCTGCCCCCTTTGTGGGGTGGGCTATGTCGTTGTTTTTGTGAGTGGGATACCCTGTGTCCATGCTCCCTCTCCATAAATGCTGAAGCACTGACAGGGGGGTTTTTTGCAGTTTTTTATGAAAACGGAGTTCCAAATTGGGCCGGGGGGGGAGTGCATGGGAAATTTATTTATTGCATTTTTAACGTCTTGTGGTTTTTAGGAAATTCCCCAGATTAATGAGAACCAAATTAGGGCATGGTCACTGAACACTGAGCTACTGGGACTTTAATACTCACCATTTTTGGTATCATTGTGTAGTCCCCTCCCACCTAAGCCGACCCCAAAACTGGATATTGTTTTTCCCTTTGATTTGGCATAAGAGAAGAAGTATTTTGTTTTTGTTTTCAATTTCCTTTATGGCTTTAAGTTCATCCTGTGATTCTTGTCTCCTGTAAGATTCCTTCTGCTAAGTTCGATATTTACAATTTCTGGTGCCCCGGTGGCCTGGTGGCTAAAGCTCCCGCTTCACACACGGAGGGCCCGGGTTCGATTCCCGGCGGGTGGAAACATTCCGACACGTTTCCTTACACCTGTTGTCCTGTTCACCTAGCAGCAAATAGGTACCTGGGTGTTAGTCGACTGGTGTGGGTCGCATCCTGGGGAACAAGATTAAGGACCCCAATGGAAATAAGTTAGACAGTCCTCGATGACGCACTGACTTTCTTGGGTTATCCTGGGTGGCTAACCCTCCGGGGTTAAAAATCCGAACGAAATCTTATCTTATCTCTTATCTTCATTGACTAGTGCCTTCCTTCGTATTTCAGATATATTGACCTCTCTCAGCAACTATGTGACTCATTGCTTTCGTCTGTATAGGGAACGTCTCTCTCTGTGGGTGATCCCACTGTGGATGGTGCCACTGTGGATGGTGCCACTGTGGATGATGCCACTGTGGATGATGCCACTGTGGATGATGCCACTGTGGATGTTGCCACTGTGGATGATGCTACTGTGGATGATGCCACTGTGAATAATGTCACTGTAGATGGTGCCACTGTGGATGCCGATCCCCTACATGTGTTGTATAGCTTATCTGAGTATCATAGTTAGTACCATCCATATGTTTTACATACACGACCCCTTTGCTAGGCCTAGTGACTAGTTTGTATGACGTCACGTGATGTGGCATGAGTGCTGGGACGCTCTACCTCGGCCTCAGTTCCCGCTTAGGTCTACTACAGGCAACACACAGCAGGTTGGGCTCTCTCTTCACACTCTGCTAATATATGTGTTACCATCCAACAAGTGTGTTTAACTCCAACAATCATATCTCCTACGAACCTCCCACGACACCACTGTGGATGATGCCACTGTGAATGATGCCACTGTGAATGATGCCACTGTGGATGATGCCACTGTGAATGATGCCACTGTGGATGATGCCACTGGGGATGATGCCACTGTGAATGATGCCACTGTGGATGATGCCACTGTGGATGATGCCACTGTGGGTGATGCCACTGTGGATGATGCCACATGTGAATGAATGCCACTGTGAATGATGCCACTGTGGTGATGCCACTGTGGGTGATGCCACTGTGGATGATGCCACTGTGGATGATGCCACTGTGGATGATGCCACTGTGAATGATGCCACTGTGGATGATGCCACTGTGAATGATGCCACTGTGGATGATGCCACTGGGGATGATGCCACTGTGGATGATGCCACTGTGAATGATGCCACTGTGGATGATGCCACTGTGGGTGATGCCACTGTGGATGATGCCACTGTGGATGATGCCACTGTGAATGATGCCACTGTGAATGATGCCACTGTGGATGATGCCACTGTGGGTGATGCCACTGTGGATGATGCCACTGTGAATGATGCCACTGTGAATGATGCCACTGTGGATGATGCCACTGTGGGTGATGCCACTGTGGATGATGCCACTGTGGATGATGCCACTGTGAATGATGCCACTGTGAATGATGCCACTGTGGATGATGCCACTGTGGGTGATGCCACTGTGGATGATGCCACTGTGAATGATGCCACTGTGGATGATGCCACTGTGGGTGATGCCACTGTGGATGATGCCACTGTGGGTGATGCCACTGTGGGTGATGCCACTGTGGGTGATTGCCACTGTGGATGATGCCACTGTGGGTGATGCCACTGTGGGTGATGCCACTGTGGGGTGATGCCACTGTGGATGATGCCACTGTGGGTGATGCCCACTGTGGATGATGCCACTGTGGGTGATGCCACTGTGGATGATTCCACTGTGGGTGATGCCACTGTGGATGATGCCACTGTGGGTGATGCCACTGTGGGTGATGCCACTGTGGGTGATGCCACTGTGGATGATGCCACTGTGGGTGATGCCACTGTGGATGATGCCACTGTGGGTGATGCCACTGTGGATGATGCCACTGTGGGTGATGCCACTGTGGGTGATGCCACTGTGGGTGATGCCACTGTGGGTGATGCCACTGTGGGTGATGCCACTGTGGGTGATGCCACTGTGGGTGATGCCACTGTGGGTGATGCCACTGTGGGTGATGCCACTGGGAGTTATTAAACATCACAGAGTGAAAAGAAAATTTTTAAGTGATATAGCACCTCAGTGACCTGTAAAGCTCCTCAGTGAGCTGTAAAGCTCCTCAGTGAGCTGTAAAGCTCCTCAGTGAGCTGTAAAGCTCCTCAGTGACCTGTAAAGCTCCTCAGTGAGCTGTAAAGCTCCTCAGTGAGCTGTAAAGCTCCTCAGTGAGCTGTAAAGCTCCTCAGTGAGCTGTAAAGCTCCTCAGTGAGCTGTAAAGCTCCTCAGTGAGCTGTAAAGCTCCTCAGTGAGCTGTAAAGCTCCTCAGTGAGCTGTAAAGCTCCTCAGTGAGCTGTAAAGCTCCTCAGTGAGCTGTTTAAAGCTCCTCAATGAGCTGTAAAGCTCCTCAGTGAGCTGTAAAGCTCCCCAGTGAGCTGTAAAACTCCTCAGTGAGCTGTAAAGCTCCTCAGTGAGCTGTAAAGCTCCTCAGTGAGCTATAAAGCTCCTCAGTGAGCTATAAAGCTCCTCAGTGAGCTATAAAGCTCCTCAGTGAGCTGTAAAGCTCCTCAGTGAGCTGTAAAGCTCCTCAGTGAGCTATAAAGCTCCTCAGTGAGCTGTAAAGCTCCTCAGTGAGCTGTTAAAGCTCCTCAGTGAGCTATAAAGCTCCTCAGTGAGCTGTAAAGCTCCTCAGTGAGCTGTAAAGCTCCTCAGTGAGCTATAAAGCTCCTCAGTGAGCTATAAAGCTCCTCAGTGAGCTATAAAGCTCCTCAGTGAGCTATAAAGCTCCTCTGCTTCGTTGTATTTTGTTTTCACGTAGTCCATCATATGTGTTACTGGTTTTTCTGCCAGTTCTCTCTCCCACTGAACGTCTTGCAGGAAGTTCCTCATTCCTGTGTAGTCCCTCCTTTTGTAATTTGGTTTTTCCAGTCCTATTCCTGCTATCCTCTCCACTTGTAGCTCAACCATGTAATCAAAGTGCAGAACCATATGATCACTAGATCCAAGGAACCTCGATGTCCGAACTACTCAAGGTGAATACTAGGTCCAGTCTGGTTGGATCATCCTCACCTCTCTCTCTGGTAGTGTTTCTAATATAGTGATGCATGAGATTTTCCAGCATCACATCTATCATATTGGCGTTCCATGTTTCGGGACCCCCATGGGCTCCAGGTTTTCCCACTCAATCTTCTTGTGATTGAAATCACCCATAACTAGTAACTTTGCTTTCCCCATGTGTGCGCTTCTGGCCACTTCGGTTAGTGTGTCTACCATTGCTCTGTTGCTCTCGTTATTTTCTTCTCTTAGCCTCCTGCAGTTCTGTGGCAGGTTGTACATTACTGCAATTATCACCTAATGGCCCTCAGACTGGTTTGTTCCTAATATGTAGTCGCCCATTTCATCCATTCCTTCCATTTCCTCAAATCCCCACCGGTTTTAAAGAGCAGAGCAACTCCTCCTCCCCTTCTGCTCCCTCTATCTTTCCTGAGGATTTGATATCCAGGTGGAAAGACTGCATCTGTTATCATCCTGGTGAGTTTCTTTATGTGAGTGCTATTATGTCCGGGAATGTCTCCTTGATTCTTTCATGCCACTCCTCACACTTATTTGTTATTCCATCTGCATTTGTATACCAAACCTTCAATTTCTTTTCAAAAATTGTGGTCTAGAGGGTACATTGGGGTTGGGGAAGTGGGAGACCTGATGAGGAACTTTGGGTGGTTGCTGTGAAGGTGGTTTGTAATGAGGTGGATGGGGGCATTGCATATGGCATGTGTGTTTTGGGTTAGAATGTTTGGTTGCATTGGTGGTGTCTTGGCTGGGGGGTTTCTGTAGGTGGCTGTGTAGGAGGATGTATTTGATCTTCCTCCTGAGTCTGGGTTCTGTCCATCTCCATCTTCTACTTGCTTTCCTTCTTTCGTTTTTGTACCTTCTCTTTCAGTTTCTGCCTTTCTTCACGTGTTCTGTCACAGTTGAAATACACCTTTCAGTATGCCAACATGTCCCTTAGTCTTGCTTTCTCCTGTAGGATCCTGTTTCTAGCCGATTCTGTCTTGAAAATCACTTAGACTTGCCGGATTCTTCCTCTTGCAAACCCCCCTATTCACAGAAAATTTGCCAGCTAGGTCATGTCGTCTTCTCCTATTGCTTTCATGTGCTTTTAATTGCTTTTTTCTCCCCTTGTCTTCTTCCTTCATAAGTTTTCTCTTTAACTTCCTGGAGCCAATAAACAAAGACTGATCTCTCCCTTTCATTCTCCCACTGCATATCCCTATGTATCCCCTGATTCTATTTAGTTGCCTCCGCTGTGGCTTTCCTTTCCACAATTTCTTCGCTATCTGTTGTCCCTGGTCCCAGTGGTCTGTCATTTTCCCTTCTCAGCTTTTCCTGGGCACTGCTGTGGTCTGTTAGGGTCTCTTAGCTCTTTCATTTTCTACAGTCCCCTCGATTGTTCCTGATGCGATCCTCTGGTCTGATAGGGCTTCTACATAGAGTTTTACACCTCTGTTCCCCACAGTCCCCTTGTATGTGACTGAGGTAGCAGTTTCTGATGTCATGTCCACATTGCTCTTTAGCTCTTTAGGCTGTTTCAGATTTTTCAGTTCTTCTAATCTCTGTATCTTAGCCTCTGCTGCTGTAACTTGCATCTCCCACTTCCAGCTATCTGCAGCTATCCTCTCTTCCATTTTCATGCTAAGCTCTTCTAGCTTTCATCCCCACTCATATTCCCTATACATGAGCCCTGCTATCCAATCTTCCTTCACACATTCATCCTCTAGTCCCCTGGTTTTCTGTCCTGCTCTCTGGCAACCCATTTTCTTGGATGCCACAGAATGGAAAACTTATGTACTTCTGTGTGGTTATTTTGTGATATGTTTGTCTGAGTGTGTGTGGGGGAGGGGCCGAGGGAAGGAGAGGCAGAAGCTGGAGACAGTGTCGAAATGATAAAGGGATGGGTAGGGGGTTAGAGTAGGGAATATGGGAAGAGAAATGAGGGAGAAGCAAAGGGGGAGAGAGAATGAGAGAGGGAGAGGTTGAAAGAGGGAGAGGAGGGGGTAGGAGAAGGGTGAGAGAGAGAGGGGGGATAAGGGAGGGAGTGGGAGAGAGGCAGTGGGAGGGTGCAGGGGGAGAGATAATGTGGGGGTCTGTATATGTGGGAATGTGTAGGTGTGAAATGTGCATTTTGTGTGTGTGTGTGTGTGTGTGTGTGTGTGTGTTTTGTGTGTGTGTGTGTGTGTGTGTGTATATGTGTGTGTGTGTGTGTGTGTGTGTGTGTGTGTGTGTGTGTGTGTGTGTGTGTGTATATGTGTGTGTGTGTGTGTGTGTGTGTGTGGAGCCATATGAGTGTGTTTGTGTGAAAAATAGAAGGTGGGATTGTGTGTTATGGTAAATGAGTGTGTATGGGGAGTTTGTGGGTGATATGTTGTGTATAGTGTTGCTCTACCTGACCTGACCCACATCCAGCTTCTAGATTATGTCCTCTAAGCTTATACTTCTTCCTAGCCTACTATAACTAATGACTTCTCGTTATTGAGTACTTGATATTTTATTCTTTATCATACTAGGAGAGTTGGACCGTTCACACACAGCTTGGCGGTTGTAGATGAATGGTTCAGAGAACCGACATGTTGTTAAATTAGATACATGTGCAACTCTTGGGTATCTTTATGCGAGGAAACGTTTGCCAAAATGTGGCTTAATCAGTCCCTTACACAAGTGTCGGTTCTCTGACCATTCATCTAACAATCCTGTCAAGACACTGCAACTTCTTGGGATCTTAATTCTTGGAATCTTCGCTTGCCTAACCCCTGTGGCAGACCTGGGGCCACGACCTTGGGCACGAACTTGGCACGACATTGGGCACGACTTACTTCCACATGAAATGTGCAACAACCTCACGACTGCTGCACCTCTTCCTGCCTTTCGGTTTTTTAAGCTGCTTCTCCACTCCTCTTGTCGTATTCTATTCAAGATGGATGGACCTGAACAACATCGACTCAAGGCTGAGGACTGTTTACCTCATTCTACTCTGATCTTCAGGTTCTCCTGTGTTATGGGACTGATGAAGCCACTGTGTGGGAAACGTTTCTCATTTAAGATCCCAAGAGTTGGCTCATGTGTCTAATTTAACAGCTTGGACGGTTAAAGGAACCAAACATAACTCACGGATACACGCATCGGTGAAGTACTTGCGACACAGCCTGTAGCAGATTGTAGCAGGCTGTAGCAGCCTGTAGCAGCCTGAAGCAGCCTGTATCAGCCTGTAGCAGCCTGTAGCAGCCTGTAGATCCATTTTATTCTGTTGGATAGATAATATATCCTATTCATTGTATTTCTATCATGGTTGCATATTTATTCACTTTTTTATCTTTCCTGGGTGTACCTGTGGCATGTTGCTGGAAGCACCACTGAGTCACGCCCACTGGGTGACTCATGTGGCAGTGTTTTTTCTTTTTTTGTGGGAAGCACACTAGTCCCGCCCCTGGGTGACACATGTGGCAGTGGTGCTGGAGCACTCTAGTCCCGCCATGGGTGACACATGTGGCAGTGTTGCTGGAGCACACTAGTCCCGCCCACTGGGTGACACATGTGGCAGTGTTGCCTGGAGCACACTAGTCCCGCCCACTGGGTGACACATGTGGCAGTGTTGCCTGGAGCACACTAGTCCCGCCCACTGGGTGACACATGTGGCAGTGTTGCCTGGAGCACACTAGTCCCGCCCACTGGGTGACACATGTGGCAGTGTTGCCTGGAGCACACTAGTCCCGCCCACTGGGTGACACATGTGGCAGTGTTGCCTGGAGCACACTAGTCCCGCCCACTGGGTGACACATGTGGCAGTGTTGCCTGGAGCACACTAGTCCCGCCCACTGGGTGACACATGTGGCAGTGTTGCCAGGAGCACACTAGTCCCGCCCACTGGGTGACACATGTGGCAGTGTTGCCTGGAGCACACTAGTCCCGCCCACTGGGTGACACATGTGGCAGTGTTGCCTGGAGCACACTAGTCCCGCCCACTGGGTGACACATGTGGCAGTGTTGCCTGGAGCACACTAGTCCCGCCCATGGGTTGCACCATGTGGCTGTGTTTGCCTGGAGCACACTAGTCGCCAACTGGGGTGACACATGTGTCAGTGTATGCCTGGGGCACACTTGTCCCGGCCCACTGGGTGACTATGTGACAGTGTTGCCTGGAGCACACTAGGTCCCGACCCCACTGGTGACTACATGTGGCAGTGTTGCTGGAAGCACAACTAGTCCCGCCCACTGGGTGACACATGTGGCAGTGTTGCCTGGAGCACACTAGTCCCGCCCACTGGGTGACACATGTGGCAGTGTTGCCTGGAGCACACTAGTCCCGCCCACTATGTGACATATGTGGCAGTGTTGCCTGGAGCACACTCTCATCCTTTACTATTATTTATTTTCTTACCTTTAGTCCCGCCCACTATGTGACACATGTGGCAGTGTTGCCTGGAGCACACTAGTCCCGCCCACTATGTGACACATGTGGCAGTGTTGCCTGGAGCACACTAGTCCCGATCCCAATTGTGACCACATGTGGGCAGTGTTGCCTGGAGCACACAGTCCCGCCACTGGGTGACACATGTGCATTTTGCCCGGACAAATAGTCCCCCCACTGGGGACACTTGGCAGTGTTGCCTGGGGGCACCTAGTCCCACCACTGGGTGACCATTTGGGAGTGCCCGGGCACACTAGTCCCCCCACTGGGTGACACATTGGCAGTGTGCCTGAGCACACTAGTCCCCCCACTGGTGACCAGTCAGTGTGCCTGGACACCCTAGTCCCCCCACTGGGGGAAAATGTGGCAGTGTGCCGGAGACACTAGTCCCCCCACTGGGGGACACATTGGCAGGTTGCCTGGAGCACACTAGTCCCCCACTGGGGGACACATGTGGCAGTGTTTGCCGAGCACAAGCCCCCCATGGGGTGACACATTGGCAGTTGCCGGAGACAAGTCCCCCCACTTGGGGGGACATGGGCAGTTTGCCCGGGCACATAGTCCCCCCACTGGGTGAAAATGTGGCAGTGTTCCCCCCGGGGACACTATCCGCCCACTGGGGGACACATGTGGCAGTGTTTTCCCCCACACACTATCCCCCCACTGGTGACACTTGGCAGTGTTGCCCGGAGCCACAGTCCCCCCCCTGGGTGACACTGTGGCGGTTGCCGGAGCACACTATCCCGCCCCCTGGGTGAACATGGGCAGTGTTTGCCGGGGCACATGTCCCCCCACTGGGTGACACATGTGGCAGTGTTTTCCTGGAGCAAATAGTCCCCCCACTGGGTGACACATGTGCATGTTGCCCGGAACACTAGTCCCGCCCCTGGGTGAAACATGTGGAGTTGCCCGGAGACATAGTCCCCCCACTGGGGACACATGTGGGGAGTGTGCCTGGGCCACTAGTCCCGCCCCCCTGGGTGACACATTGGCGTGTGCCTGGGACACACTTTCCCCCCCCCTGGGGACACATGTGGCAGTGTGCCTGGAGCACACTAGTCCCCGCCACGGGGGCACATTGGGAGTTTGCCGGGAAAACTAGCCCCCCACTGGGGGACACATGTGGAGTGTGCCTGGAGCACACAGTCCCGCCCACGGGTGACACATGTGGCAGTGTTTGCCCGGGCACACTAGTCCCGCCACGGGTGACACATGTGGGATGTTGCCGGAGCACCTAGTCCCCCCCCTGGGTGCACATGTGGGGGGGTCCCCGGGGCACACTATCCCCCCCCACTGGGTGACCAAGTGGGGTGTTTCCTGGAGCACATAGCCCCCACGGGTACACATGTGGCAGTTTGCCTGGAGCACACTAGTCCCGCCCCCTGGTGGGCACATGTGGCAGTGTTCCTGGAGCACATATCCCGCCCCTGGGTGCCATGTGGCAGTGGCCTGGACACCTAGTCCCGCCCCCTGGTGACACTGTGGCAGTGTGCCCGGAGCACATATCCCCCCCACTGGGTGACACAGTGCAGTGTGCCTGGAGCACACACCCGCCCACTGGGTGACACATGTGGGAGTTCCCCGGAGCACACTATCCCCCACTGGTGACAATGTGGCAGTGTTTTCCCTGGGGACACTAGTCCCCCCCATGGGGACAATGTGGGAGGGCCGGAACACCTGCCCCCCCCACTGGGGGGGAAAAATGTGGCATGTTTTTGTCCCCCCGGGCAAGGGGGTCCCCGGGCCCCTGTGTGGGGCACATGTCAGTGTTCCGGACCATAGCCCCCCACGGGGGACACATGTGGCAGTGTTTTTCCTGGAGCACATAGTCCCGCCCCCTGGGTGACCATGTGGCGTGTTGCCGGAGCACACAGTCCCCCCCCTGGGTGCACATTGGGAGTGTCCCTGGGCACCATCCCGCCCACTGGGTGACACAGGGGCAGGTTTTTCCGGGGCACCTAGTCCCCCCCTGGTGACACATGTGGGAGTGTTGCCGGAGCCCCCTAGTCCCCCACTGGGGGACACATGTGGCAGGTTGCCGGAGCACACTATCCCCCACTGGGTGACACATTGGCAGTGTCCCGGAGCCACTGTCCCCCCACTGGGGGGGCCATGTGGGCAGTGTTCCCGGAGCACATAGTCCCCCCTGGGGGAACCCATGTGGCAGTGTTGCCGGAGCACACAGTCCCGCCCCCCTGGGTACACATGTGGAGTGTGCCCGAGCCCATAGTCCCCCCACGGGTGACAAGTGGAGTGTCCCGGAGCACCTATCCCGCCCACTGGGGGACACATTGGGGAGTGTGCCTGGAGCACACAGTCCCCCCACTGGGTGAAATGTGGCAGTGTTTGCCGGAGCACACTAGTCCCCCACTGGGGGACACATGTGGGGTGTTGCCTGGAGCCACTAGTCCCCCCCACTGGGGACACTGTGGGTGTTTTTCCCGGAGCCACTAGTCCCGCCCCCCTGGGTGACCCCCATGTGGCGTGTTCCTGGACACACTAGTCCCGCCCACTGGGTGACACATGGCAGTGTTGCCTGGAGCACACTATCCCCCCCCTGGGGACACTGTGGCAGTGTGCCGGAGCACACTAGCCCGCCCACTGGGGCAAAAAGGGCAGTGTTTTCCTGGAGCACACTAGCCCCCCACTGGGTACACATGTGGCAGTTTCCCTGGGCAACCCAGTCCCGCCCCCTGGGGGACCAGTGGCAGTGTTGCCCGACACACTAGTCCCGCCCACTGGGGACACATGTGGCAGTGGGGGGGGGGGGCCCGGACACACTGTCCCGCCCCCTGGGGACACTGTGGCAGGTTGCCCGGAGCCATGTCCCCCCCACTGGTGACACATTTGGGGGGGGTTGGGCCCAAAGGTTGCCCGACGGGGCACTAGCCCCCCCCACTGGTGACACATGTGGCAGTGTTGCCCGGAGCCACTAGTCCCGCCCACGGGGGACAATTGGGAGTGGCCCGGGGCACACTATCCCCCCCATGGGGGAACGTGGCAGGTTGCGGACACACTAGTCCCGCCCACTGGGTGACAATGTGGCAGTGTTTGCCCGGGGCACAAGTCCCGCCCACGGGACACTGTGCGGTCCGGGCACACTTTCCCCCCCACTGGTGACACATTTTCAGTGTTGCCGGGGGCACCTGTCCCGCCCCCTGGGGGAACATGTGGCGTGTTGCCCGGGCACAAGTCCCGCCACTGGTGACACATGTGCAGTTTGCCTGGAGCACACTAGTCCCGCCCCCCTGGGTGAACAGTGGCAGTGTTTCCTGGGGGCAAAATAGTCCCGCCCAAGGGTGACACATGTCATGTTTCCTGGAGCACCTAGTCCCGCCCCGGGGGCACTGTGGCAGTGTTGGGCCCGGAGCACACAGTCCCCCATGGTGACCTGTGGCAGTGTTGCCTGGAGCCCTAGTCCCCCCCCACTGGGTAACATGTGGCAGTGTTCCTGGAGCACACTAGTTCCGCCCCCGGGTGACACATGTGGCAGTGTTGCCTGGGCACCTTCCCGCCCCCTGGGACAATGGGAGTTTGCTGGGCAACAGTCCCCCCCCCTTGGGTGACACGTTGGCAGTGTTTCCTGGACACTAGTCCCGCCCACTGGGGGGCACTGTGGCAGTGTTGCCTGGAGCACACTATCCCCCCACTGGGTGACACTGTGGGAGTGTTGCCGGAGCACACTAGTCCCGCCAATGGGGGCACATGTGGCAGTGTTGCTGGAGACACTAGTCCCGCCCCCTGGGGTGACCAAAGTGAGGTTGCCGGCACCAGTCCCGCCCATGGGGTGAACATGTTGCATGTTGCCCCGGGGCACCATCCCGCCCAATGGGTGACACATGTGGGAGTGTTGCCTGGAGCACACTAGCCCCCCCACTGGGGGACCCCTTGGCAGTTTGCCTGGGGACACTAGTCCCCCGCCCACTGGGTGACACATGTGGCAGTGTTGCCCGGGGCACACTATCCCGCCCCTGGTGACAATGTGGCGTGTTGCCCGGGCCCCCACTAGTCCCGCCCATGGGGGACAATGTGGGAAGGTTGCGGGGCACATAGTCCCCCACTGGGGGGACAATGTCAGGTTTTTTCCGGAAAACTAGCCCCCCCCCACTGGGGCACATTGGCAGTTTCCTGGAGACACAGTCCCGCCACTGGGTGACCATGTCAGTGTTGCCTGGGGGCACACTAGTCCCCCCACTGGGTACACTGTGGCAGGTTGCCTGGACACCAGTCCCCCCCCACTGGGTGACATGTGGCAGTGTTGCTGGGCACCTATCCCGCCCACTGGGTGAACATGTGGCTGTTGCCTGAGCCCTAGTCCCCGCCCACTGGTACACTGTGGCAGTGTTCCTGGGCACACTAGTCCCGCCCCCTGGGTGACACTGGGCAGTGTTTCCTGGGGCACACAGTCCCCCCACTGGGGGCACATTGGCAGTGTTGCCTGGAGCACCTATTCGCCCCCGGGTAAAGTGGCAGTGTTGCCTGGAGCCCTAGTCCCCCCCCACGGGTGAACATGTGGAGTGTTGCTGGGGACCTAGCCCGCCCATGGTGACACTGTGGCAGTGTTGCCTGGACACACGTCCCCCCCAATGGGGGACACTGTGGCAGTGTTGCCTGGAGCACACTAGTCCCCCACTGGGTGACAAAAGTGGGGTGTTGCCTGGAGCACCTAGTCCGCCATGGTGACCTGTGGAGTGTTGCCTGGAGAAAACTAGTCCCGCCCACTGGGGGACAATGTGGGTTTTTCCTGGGCACATAGTCCCGCCATGGGTGACAATGTGGAGTTTTGCCTGGGGCACTAGTCCCCCCCACTGGGTGACACATGTGGCAGTTTCCCGGAGCACACTAGCCCCCCAAAGGGTGCACATTTGGGGGAGGGTTGCCCAGCACACTAGTCCCGCCCACTGGGTGACACATGTGGGAGGTTGCCCCGGGGAAAACTTTCCCCCCCACTGGTACAATGTGGGAGTGTTGCCCGGACACATAGTCCCCCCACTGGGGACACTGTGGAGGTTGCCTGGAGCACACTAGTCCCCCCCCTGGTGACACAGGGCAGTGTTTGCCTGAGCACATAGCCCCGCCCAAGGGGGACACATTGGCAGTTTCCCGGGGCCCCTAGTCCCCCCCCACTGGGGGACACATGTGGCATGTTGCCCGGGGGCAATAGTCCCCCCCCACTGGTGACACATGTGCAGTGTTCCGGGACACTATCCCCCCCCTGGGGGACAAGTGGCAGTGTTGCGGAGCACACTAGTTTCCCGCCCCCTGGGTGAACATGTGGCTGTGCCTGGGGCAAAACTAGTCCCGCCCCTGGTGACACATGTGGCAGTTTCCTGGGGCACACTAGTCCCCCCCACTGGTACAATTGGCAGTGTTCCCGGACACACTAGTCCCGCCCCCTGGGGGACACAGTGGCGTGTTTCCGGGGCACACTATCCCGCCCATGGTGACACATGTGGCGTGTTGCCTGGAGCAACTAGTCCCCCCCCACTGGGTGACACTTTTCAGTTTCCTGGGGGCACACTATCCCGCCCCTGGTGACACTTGGCTGTTCCCGGAGCCACTATCCGCCCCCTGGGTGACACTGTGGGGTGTTCCCCGGGGCACCTATCCCCCCCACGGGACACTGTGGCAGTGTTTCCCGGAGCCACTAGTCCCCCCCACTGGGGGGACACTGTGGATGTTGCCGGAGCACATAGCCCCGCCCCCTGGGGGACACTGTGGGAGTGTTCCTGGACAAATTGTTTCCGCCCACGGGTAAATGTGGCAGTGTTGCCGGAGCAATATCCCCCCCTGGGTACAAATTGGCAGGTTCCTGGGCACACTAGTCCCCCCCCTGGGTACACTGTGGCAGTGTGCCCCCGAGCACACTAGTCCCCCACTGGGGGAAAATGTGGCAGTGTTGCCTGGACACACTAGTCCCCCCCACTTGGGGGTGGAGCCCAACCACCAAATTGAAATGTTTTTCCCGGAACCTAGTCCCCCATGGGGGACACATGTGGAGTTCCTGGAGACATAGTCCCCCACTGGGGGAAAATGTGGCAGTGTGCTGGACACCTAGTCCCCCCACTGGGTGCACATTTTCAGTGTTGCCTGGGGCACACTTCCCCCCCACGGGTGACACAGTGGGGGTTGCCCGGAGCACCTAGTCCCCCCCACTGGGTGCACAATTTGGCATGTTCCTGGAGCACCCTAGTCCCCCCCAGGGTGCACATTTGGGAGTGTGGCCGGAGCACACTAGCCCCCCCACTGGGTAAATGTGGCAGTGTTGCCTGAGCACACTAGTCCCCCCACTGGGTGACATGTGGCAGTGTGCCTGGAGCACCCCTAGTCCCACCCTGGGGGGAAAATTGGGAGTGTGCCTGGACCCTATCCCCCACTGGGGGACACATGTGGCTGTGCCCGGAGCACAATAGTCCCCCCAGGTGCACATGTGGCAGTGTTGCCCGGAGCACACAGTCCCGCCCCCTGGTACACATGGGCAGTTTGCCTGGAACCCCAAATCCCGCCCACGGTGAACATGTGGCAGTGTTGCCGGAGACAAAGTCCCCCCCACTGGGGGACACATGTGGCAGTGTCCCGGAGCACACAGCCCGCCCACGGGTACAATGTGGAGTGTCCCGGAGCCACTAGTCCCCCCCTTGGGTGCACATGTGGGGAGGTCGCCCGGAGACACTATCCCCCCAGGGTGACACTGTGGCAGTTGCCTGGAGCACACTAGTCCCGCCCACTGGGTGACAATGTGGCAGTGTGCCCGGAGACCTAGTCCCCCCAGGGTACACTTTGGCAGTGTCCCGGGGCACACAGTCCCCCACGGGGTGACACATGTGGGTGTTTTCCTGGGGCAACAGTCCGCCCCCTGGGGACACATTGGGGGGTGTGCCCGGGGGCAACTATCCCCCCACTGGGTGCACAGTGGCAGTGTTTCCTGGGGCACATAGTCCCCCCCACTGGGTGCAATTGGCATGTGCCTGGGGCACACTAGCCCACCCAAGGGTACAAGTGGCAGTGTGCCTGGAGACATATCCCCGCCCACTGGGTAAAACTGTGGCAGGTTGCCTGGGGCCCCACAGTCCCCCCACTGGGTGACAATGGGCATGTTGCCTGGGGCACACAGTTCCCCCCCACGGTGCACATTGGGGAGGTTGCCGGCACACTAGTCCGCCCAGGTGACACATTTGGAGTTGCCGAGCACACTAGTCCCCCCCACTGGGTGACCAAAGTGGCGTGCGCCTTTGGGGCCCTAGTCCCGCCCACTGGGGGCCTTTGGGAGGTTTTCCTGGGCCACATACCCCCCATTAAATTCAGTTGCCGGGAAACGTTCCCCTTTTTCACTTTTATTTTTCCTGGGGACACTGTGCCCCCGGGGGGGACAAGGGATGGGGACACATAGTGCCCCGGGTGACATGTCTGTGTTTGGGAAAATAGTCCCCCCCCGGGGTGCAAATTTGGGGCTGTCGCCTGGACCCCCCCGGGACCCTGGGGGGCCCCCGGGGGGGCCCCCCCCCCCACTGGGGCACGGGGGTTTTTGGGGGGTTCCCCCCTGTGCATTTTGGGGATGTTGCCTGGGCCAACCCCATTTGTAATTAAAAATTTTTCAGGGCCCGGGCCCCAATTCCCCCCGGTGCAATTTGGAGGGCCCAAACCCCCCCCTGGGTGCCCGTGGGATGTTTGCCCGGGCAACCCGTGCCCTTTGGGGGCAAGGGTTTTTGAACATGCCCCCCGGGGGACACTTTTGGGGGGGGTGAAACGGGATGGGGACAACAGTGGGGGCCCCCGGAGACACAGTGGCCCGGGTGCCGGGCATTTTTTGGGGCCCCTGGGGCCAAGGGGGTACCCGGGGCCCTGTCCGGCACGTCCCCCCCCTTTTGGGGTTCCCAGCCCCGTCCCCCCATTACACATGGGGCAAGGGGCCCCGGGGAAACCCCCCCACTGTCCTTTTGGGATGGGTTTCCGGGCATGTCCCCCAAAGGGGGAAAATGTTTGGGGGGCCCGGGCACACATCCCCCCAGGGGGACAAAGGGGCCCGGGGTTGCCCCGGGACACACAGTAGGGCCCCGGGGAAAATTTTGCCCCCGGGTGCCTGGCAAAACCCCCCCAAAAAAAAAAAATGGGTGCCCGGGCCCCTGTCCGCCCCTGGGGACACGGGGGTTGTGGGCACCCCCCCCCAATGGGCCATGGGGCCGGAAATGCCGCCCCTTTCCGGGCCCCTGGGCCCCGTCCCCCTGTGGGGAATGTCGGTTTGGGAAAAATGCCCCCGGTTTTCCCCCGGCCAACCCATCCCCCCCTGGTTTTTGGGGTTTTCCTGGGCCACTTCCCCCCCCCTGGGGGACCCGGGGGCCGGTTGCCCGGACCACTGTCCCCCAGGGTGGGCCTTGGGGGCCCTGGGAACATGGGGCCCCCCCCCCAAAAATTTCCCGGGCCCCGTCCCCCCCAGGGGGAAAAAAGTCCCGGTTTTTAGACACGGGCCCCCTGGGGGAAAAGGGGGGGGGGGGGGGGGGGGGGGGGCCCTGGGCCGTTTGGGGGGGGGGCGGGGGGGGTGGGGGGTGGGGCCCGGGGGGTGGGGGAAAAGTCCCCCCCACGGGGACACATCCCCTGTTGCCGGGCAAACCCCCCCCCAGGGTAAATTGGGGTGTTTGGGGCCATGGGGTGTTTCCGGGCCCCTGCCGCCCCTGGGGGCCCTGGGGGTGGCCCAAAAACCAGCCCCGGGTTGCCATTTGGGATGTCCCCGGGGCCGCCCCCACTGGGGGGGGCCCCCCTGTTTTTGGGAAACCCCCCCCACTGGGGGGAAAATGGGCATGTTGCCGAACCCCGCCCATGGGTGACATTGGCAGGTTGCCGGGACATATCCCCCCAGGGGGAAAAATTGGGGTGTGCCCGGGGCCCCCTAGTCCGCCCCGGGGGCCGGGGGTGGCCCGGAGCACCTATTTCCCCCCCTGGGGACCTGTGGCAGTTCCCGGGGCACATAGTCCCGCCCACGGGTGAACAGTGGCATGTTGGGGACACACAGCCCCCCCCGGGTGACCCTGTGGGTTGCCCGGGGCACACTTTCCCCCCCTGGGGCCCGTAGGGGCCCGGGCACCTAGTCCCCCCGGGGGACCTGTTTTGTTGCCGGACCCAGTCCCGCCCAAACCCCCTTGGGGTGTTTTCCGGCCCCCCAAGGGCCCCCCCTGGGCCTGGGCATTTCCCACAAATTCCCCCCCGGGACAATTGGGGGGGGGCCTGGGCCACTATCCCGCCCACTGGTGACAATTGGCAGTGTTTGCCCTGGAGACACTGTCCCCCCCCCTTTTTGGGTGCCTGGGAAATTTCCCCCTGGGGAAATGCGGGCCCGGGCCCTGGGCCCCCCCCCTGGGTGGTTGGGGGCCCTTAGCCCCCCGCCATGGGGAAAAGGGCATTTGGGCCCCATTGGGCCCCCTGGGGAAATTTGGCGGGCCAACCCGCCCGCCCCCGGGGGGCCCTTCGGGGGAAAACCCAGTCCCCCCCCCCCGGGGGGGTCTTGCCCGGGGGCCCCCCTTCCCCAGGGGGTTCCCCCAATGGGCCTGTGGGGTTTTGGACACATTCCCGCCCCTTACCCTTTTGGGTGAACTGGGAAATGTTTCCCCAATGGGGAACCCAGTGGCCCGGGCCACGTCCCCCCCCCTGGGGGGCAATGTGCCAGTGTGCCCCCAAAGTTTGGGGACCCTGGCCCCGGGGCCTGGGGCACCGTTTGGCCCCCCGGGGAACTGTCGGGCCCGGGGGGGGGAAACCCGGCCCCCGGGCATGGCCCGGGGTTTTCCCCCCCGGGGCAAAAGTTTCCCGGGCCCACCCGCCCCCGGGGGGGCATGTTTCTGGGCCCGTCCCCGGGCCCCCGGTACACTGTCGGGCCCCCGGGACATTTTTGGGGTTTTTCCAGGGGGAAAAATTGGCATGTCCTGGGCAAATTCCCCGGGAATTTTGGGGCCCCTGGGAAAGGGTTTTTTTCCCACAACCCCCCCGGGGAAAACAGGGCCCCAAAAGGGCCCGGTCCTGGGTTTGGCCCAGGGAAAAAACCGGGGGTTTTTTGGGGGACTGGGCCCCCCCCACCCCGGGTGACACATGTGGCAGGTTGCCCAAAAAGCCCCCCACTATTTCCCGGGGCCCAGGGGCCCTGGGCCCTGTCCCCCCAACCCGGCCCAATGGGGCAAAGTGGGGGGCCGGAACCAACCCCCACGGGGGGCCATTGGGGAAAGTGGGGCCCGGGAACCCCCAGTGCCCCCTGGGTGCCTGGCTGTTTGCCCGGACAAGCCCCCCCCGGGGACAGGAGGTTTTCCCTTTGGGGGGCCCCCGCCCACTGGGGGGAAATGGGCATTTCCCCCCGGGGCACACCCCGGGGCACCAAAAACCCCCCCCGGGATGTTCCCGGCCACTTCCCCCCCCTTTATGGGGCCCGGGGGCCCAAAATCCCCCTGGGGGACACATTTCATGGGTTGAAACACAGTCCCGCCAAAGGGGCCTGTGGCAAATTGGGGAAAGTGACCTGGAGCAACACTAAATCCCGCCCACGGGGAAAAAGGGGGGTTTTGGGGCCACCGCCCCCGGTGCCTGGGCAGTGTTGCCCGGGCACACTATCCCGCCATGGGTGACAATTTTTGGGTGGGCCCCCCCCCCTGGGAAAAGGGCGTGGACCTGGGAAGGTCCTGGCATTTTTGGGCCCCCACTGGGTACCTGGGGGCCCAAAATTTCCCCCGGAACCCCAATTTGGGCCTTCCCCCCTGGGTGAAAAGTGGATGTTGCCTGGGCCCCCCCGGCCCCCCCGGGGCCCTGGGGCAGGTTGCCCTGGGCCCCCCCCACTGGGGGCCTGGGGTGGGCCCTGGGACATTCCGGGGGGCCAGGGCCCCGGGCCCCCACGGGTGAAAATTGGCAGTGTTGGGGCCCTTGACCCATTTTTGCCAGGTTCACAATAAACATAAACGACATAGATGAGGGCATAAAGAGCGACATCAGCAAGTTTGCCGATGACATCAAAATAGGCCGTCGAATTCATTCTGACGAGGACATTAGAGCACTCCAGGAAGATTTGAATAGACTGATGCAGTGGTCGGAGAGGTGGCAGATGCAGTTTAATATAGACAAATGCAAAGTTCTTAATGTTGGACAGGACAATAACCGTGCCACATATAAACTAAATAATGTAGATCTTAATATTACGGATTGCGAAAAAGATTTAGGAGTTCTGGTTAGCAGTAATCTAAAAACCAAGACAACAGTGCATAAGTGTTCGCAATAAAGCTAATAGAATCCTTGGCTTCATATCAAGAAGCATAAATAATAGGAGTCCTCAGGTTGTTCTTCAACTCTATACATCCTTGGTTAGGCCTCATTTAGATTATGCTGCACAGTTTTGGTCACCGTATTACAGAATGGATATAAATGCTCTGGAAAATGTACAAAGGAGGATGACAAAGTTGATCCCATGTATCAGAAACCTTCCCTATGAGGATAGACTAAGGGCCCGAATCTGCACTCTCTAGAAAGACGTAGAATTAGGGGGGATATGATTGAGGTGTATAAATGGAAGACAGGAATAAATAAAGGGATGTAAATAGTGTGCTGAAAATATCTGCCTAGACAGGACTCGCAGCAATGGTTTTAAGTTAGAAAAATTCAGATTCAGGAAGGATATAGGAAAGTACTGGTTTGGTAATAGAGTTGTGGATGAGTGGAACAAACTCCCAAGTACAGTCCTAGAGGCCAGAACGTTGTGTAGCTTTAAAAATAGGTTGGATAAATACATGAGTGGGTGTGGGTGGGTGTGAGTTGGATCTGATTAGCTTGTGCTACCAGGACGGTTGCCGTGTTCCTCCCTTAAGTCAAGGTGACCTGACCTGACTAGGTTGGGTGCATTGGCTTAAGCCGGTAGGAGACTTGGACCTGCCTCGCATGAGCCAGTAGGCCCTCTGCAGTGTTCCTTCGTTCTTATGTTCTTCTTCTTCTTCTTATATACCTTTTGATCATTTCTTGTGAGTTCCCCACCTTCTTTCCTCAGCCTGATCACCTGGTCTTTGACTGTCAACTTCTTCCTAATGTGGCTATACAGAAGTTTCGGGTCAGACTTGACTTTTGATGCTATGTCATTTTCGTACTGTCGCTGGGCCTCCCTCCTTATCTGTGCATACTCGTTTCTGGCTCTTTGACTAATCTCTTTATTTTCCTGGGCCCTTTGCTTCCTGTACCTTTTCCATTCTCTGGTGCACTTAGTTTTTGCCTCCCTACACCTTCGGGTAAACCAAGGACTCACTTTGGTCTTCCTATTATTTCTGTTGCTCTTCGGAACAAACCTTTCCTCTGCCTTCCTGCGTTTTGTTGTTACATATTCCATCATTTCATTTACTGACTTTCCTACCAGTTCTCTGTCTCACTGAACCCCTTTTATAGTTTGGCTTTTCCTATTCAATTCCTGTTACCCTCTCCACATGTAACTCTGCTATATAGTAAAACCTCAGAACCACGTGATCACTAGCTCCAAGGGGCCTCTCATAAGTGATGTCCTCAATGTCTGAACTGCTCAGGGTGAACACAAGGTCCAGTCTTGCTGGTTCATCCTCCTAGTGTTGTTGACATGTTGAAGCATGAGGTTCTCCAGTACCACATCCATCATCTTGGCTCTCCATGTTTCGGGACCCCCTTGTTGTTCCAGGTTTTCCCAGTCGATCTCCCTGTGGTTGAAATCGCCCATAACCAGTAACTTTGCTCTGCTCGAGTGAGCTCTTCTTGCCACCTCGGCCAGTGTGTCCACTATTGCTCTATTGCTCTCTTCATATTTCTCTCTTGGCCTCCTGCAGTTCTGTGGTGGATTATACTTCACTGCAATGACTACCTTATGTTCCCCAGACTGAAGTGTATCTACTATGTAATCCCTTCCTCCAATCTCGTCTATGCCTTCCATTTCCTCAAATTTCCATCGTTTTTTTACGAGCAGTGCAGCTCATCCTCCCCCTCTGCCCCTTCTATCTTTCCTCAAGATCTGATATCCTGGTGGGAAGTTTACCTCTGTTATTGTCTCAGTGAGTTTCGTTTCTGTAACTGCTATGATGTCTGGGGACTTCTCATTGATTCTTTCGTGCTAATCCTCGTAATTATTCGTTATTCCATCCGCGTTTGAGTACCAAACCTTCAATTTCTTTTCTAAAACTGTGATTCTAGGAAGGATTCGTGTGTGTGTGTGTTGGTGTGTGTGTGTGTGTGTGTGTGTGGTGTGTGTGTGTGTGTGTGTGTGTGTGTGTGTTGTGTGTGTGTGTGTGGTGTGTGTGTGTGTGTGTTATGTGTGTGTGTGTGTGTGTGGTGTGTGTGTGTAGTGTGTGTGTGTGTGTCTGTCTGTCTGCCTACGGTGTGGTGTTGGCGTCTATGAACGTGTTTGTATATATTATGTAGAGGTGTTAGTATGTGTTTACTCAGTTAAATGTAGCAACAGAGGAGTGTGAGTGGCAGGTCGGGCACCACAACATCACGTTCTCTGAGTGGTATTATGCTGTGTGGCATCCTTCTTCACAACGTCTCCGGCACTAAGAAAACAAGTTCCCACAACAAAATCAAGAAATTACACTCACACTACAGACAATCATCGGCAGTTCCATTCTCAAGTACATCACTCCATTACTTATCGTTCATTCCTTCACTGATTGTTTCACTTTACAATTCGTCTGACTCACAACTACATCTAACTTGTTGGAAAATTTCATAAATTATCATTAATAAAAATATTACTGTGTGGAAAAGTTTATGAATGAAATATAACAGAAAGGAAATAAAGTCAGACCAAAGAACACAGTTCAACCTGAGACGAATATAATGACTCGATGCGCAAATAAACTCTGGTATTTATCTTTTAATAAAGAATTGTACATGCAAGAATTATTGATATCTGAACGAGAGCTGCGTCACCAGTCCTGTTTGTTGGAACCGAGCTGTGACCAGGCCTCCTGCTGGCCGCAGGCAAACCGACGTATGAACCACAGCCTGGCTAGTCAGGTACTGTTTTAAGGTGCGTGCTCAGAGCCTTCTTCAAGACAGCCTGGGGTCTGTTTGTAATCTCCCTTATGTATGTTGGGAGGCAGCTGAACAGTCGCTGCTTTTCAATGGGGAATATGTTGCATCTACTGCCCAGTCTTTTGCTTTCGTAGGGAGTGATTTTTGTGTGCAAATTTGGGACTAGTTCCTCTAGATTTTTCCAGATATGAATTGTCATGTATCTCTCCTGCGTTTCAAGAAGAAGAAGTCAAGGGACTTCAACCGTTTCCAGTAATTTAGATGCTTTATCGCACTTAAACGTGACAAGAAAGTTATCTGTGCATTCTCCAGGCCTGCAATTTCACCTGCTTTGAAAATGACCATTACTATATAGCAATTTCCTGTCTAGAGAACAACAAGAAATTTAGAAAGAATCATCATTTGTTTGGCATCCCTGGTCAGGAGTATCTGAGAGAGTTAGAGCTAAGGAAGGGGTAGCAGAAATGTTAAAGAATCAGTTATGTGAGGAGAAGAGGGAATATAAATGTGTAAATTTAAGGACTACAATAAGGGTCCGATGCGAAAAGTGGGTCAGAATAAGTGTGTATGCACCTGGAGAAGAGAGGAGTGTAGAGGAGAGAGAGAGATTTTGGGAGATGTTAAGCGAATGTATAGGAACCTTAGAACAAAGTGAGAGAGTAATTGTGGTAGGGGACCTGAATACTACAGTGGGAGAAACATTTAGAGAAGGTGTGGTAGGTAAGTTTGAGTGGCAGGTGTAAATGACATTACGATTGAACTTTGTATAGAAAGGAGTTTAGTCATAAGTAATACATATTTTAAGAAAAAGAGGATAAGTTTACAAAATATGATGCAGGGTGTAATGACAGTAGTTTGTTGGATTATGTATTGGTAGATAAGAGACTGCTGAGCAAACTTCAGGATGTATATGTTCATTGAGGGGCCACAGATATATCAGATCACTTTTCAGTTGTAGCTACAGTGAGAGTAAAAGGTAGATGGGATACAAGGAAAATAGATGCAGCAAGTAAGAGAGAGGTAAAGGTGTGTAAGCTAAAAGAGGAGGCAGTTAGGGTAAGATTTAAACAACTATTGGAAGACAGATGGGTTAGTGAGAGTATAGAAAATGGCGTCGAAGATGTATTGGGTAGGTTTAAAAATGTAGTGTTAGAGTGTTCAGCAGATGTTTGTGGTTACAGGAAAGTGGGTGCGGGAGGGAAGAGGAGCGATTGGTGGAATGATGATGTAAGGGAGAAAAAGTTAGCATATGAGAAGTTTTTACAAAGTAGAAATGATGCAAGGAGGGAAGAGTATATGGAGAGAAAAAGAGAGGCTAAGAGAGTGGTGAAGCAATATAAGAAGAGAGCAAATGAGAGAGTGGGTGAGATGTTATCAACCAATTTTGTTGAAAATAAGAAAAACTTTTGGAGTGAGATTAATAAGTTGAGGAAGCCTAGAGAACAAATGGATTTGACAGTTAAAAATAGGAGAGGAGAGTTATTAAATAGAGAGTTAGAGGTATCGGGAATAGGGCAAGGAGGAATAACATCTTGTAGGAGTGAGGGATAGCCAGTTGTGAGTACGGGGGATCTTCTTGAGGCAGTGGGTAGAATGAAAGGGGGTAAGGCAGCTGGGACTGATGGGATAAAGATTGAAATGTTAAAAACAGGAGGGGATATAGTTTGAGTGGTTGGTGCTATTATTTAATAAATGAATGGATGAGGGTAAGGTACCTAGGGATTGGCAGAGAGCATGCATAGTTCCTTCGTATAAAGGCAAAGGGGACAAAAGAGAGTGCAAAAATTATAGGGGGATAAGTCTGTTGAGTATACCTGGTAAAGTGTATGGTAGAGTTATTATTGAAAGAATTAAGAGTAAGACAGAGAATAGGATAGCAGATGAACAAGGAAACTTTAAGAGAGGAAGGGGGAGTGTGGACCAAGTGTTTACAGTGAAACATATAGGTGAACAGTATTCAGATAAGACTAAAGAGGTTTTTGTGGCATTTATGGATTTGGAAAAAGCATATGACAGGGTGGGCAGGGGGGCAATGTGGCAGATGTTGCAGGTGTATGGTGTAGGAGGTAGGTTACTGAAAGCAGTGAAGAGTTTTTACGAGGATAGTGAGGCTCAAGTTAGAGTATGTAGGAAAGAGGGAAATTATTTCCCAGTAAAAGTAGGCCTTAGACAAGGATGTGTGATGTCACCGTGGTTGTTTAATATATTTATAGATGGGGTTGTAAGAGAAGTAAATGCGAGGGTCTTTGCAAGAGGTGTGGAGTTAAAAGATAAAGAATCACACACAAAGTGGGAGTTGTCACAGTTGCTCTTTGATGATGACACTGTGCTCTTGGGAGATTCTGAAGAGAAGTTGCAGAGATTGGTGGATGAATTTGGTAGGGTGTGCAAAAGAAGAAAATTAAAAGTAGACATAGGAAACAGTAAAGAGATTAATCAACAAATCCTGCATTGATTGGAGGATCTTTTTCCCGTTTTAGTAAAAATTTTCCCAAACCCCTGTGAACATGTGAAATAAACCCTTTTTGCGGGGAAAATTAAAGGGGCACCGTACTTTTCAGGACAAAGAACAGAAAAATACCATAAGATAAACGGGATAAATAAATCGAAAAATTTTGCAACTTCTTACAAAATAAAAAAAAAAACGTAAAAAAAATTTTTACATTTTTTTTATAGTCAGGGGGGACGCAAACCCGCAGGATTACGCAAGTTTACACACGCACGGGGGGGGGGGGGGGGGGGGGAGGTATTTTGCTCATTCGGGACCGGGGACCGACCCAATACCCTTGATAAAGAACCCTTCCCCACTAAAGGAACCTCCCAACACTTTAAAAAAAAGCTCTAACAAAATAAAGGAAAAAAATAATTTAATCAAGAAATACATGAATAACAACTTTCCCACATATAAATGTATAAAAAACAGTGATTGTATAATACCATAGGGTGATTGCATAATACCTAGGGTATTGTATAATCAAAATTGGTATTGTATAATACCATGAGGGTGATTGTATAATACCATGATGGTGTTTGTATAATACCATGATGGTGATTTATAATACCAGGGTATTGTAAATACCAGATGGGGTTGTAAAATACCATGGATGAGGGTTTGTAAAATACCATGGAAAAAGGTGATTGTATAATACCAGGATATGGGGTTGTATAATCCCATATAAGGAATTTTATAATACCATAAAGGTGATTGTATAATACCATGGGGTGTTGTAATAATACCTAAATGGTGATTGATAATACCGAGGTTTTGTAAAATCAATGGTGATTATAAATAAACCAGGGCGTAAAATTGAAATACCAAGATTTTGGGGTTGTAAATACCAGGGATATGGGGTTGAAATATACCTGATGGGGTTTTATAATCCATATGGTTTTGTAAATACCATGATGTGATTGTAAAAATACCATGATGGAGATTTAAATACCATGATAACGATTGTATAATACCATGAGGGTATTGATAATACCATTGGGATTATATAACCCCATGATGGTGTTTAATAATACCATGGGTGATTTATAATACCTGGATGGGGGTTAATAATACCAGGAAAAGGTGATTGTATAATAACCATATGGGATTGTATAATACCTGGATGAGGGGGGTTGTATAAACCAAGGATGAGGGTGTTTTAATACCAGATGGTATTGTAAATACCATGATGGTGGTTGTATAATACCAGGGTGAGGGTTTTTTGTATATTCCCAAAGGATGATGGTTTGTATATTCCCAGGGAAAATTGGTGATTGAAAAACCTTTGGATGATGTGATTGATATTACCAATGGAGATGGGGTTGTATAAACAATGGAATGGTAAATGTAAAAACCAGGGAGATAGCGATTTTTAAAAAACCATGGAATTATGTTTGACAAAACCGGGATGATGGGATGTATAATACCATGGATATGGTGATTGAAAATCCATGGAGATGGTGATGTATAAAACCATGGATATGGGGTTGAAATAAAAATTTTAATGACGGTGATTGTATAATTCGGAAAAGGTTTTGTAAAACCAGGTATGGTGTTTGTGAATCCCATGAGATGGTGAGTATAATACCAGGGATGGGGTTTTTTGAAAATTACCGGATGATGGGTGTATGATCCCAGGGGATATGGTGGTTTTGAAATAATCCAGGGATGAGGTGAATGTATAATAAAAGGGATGAGGGCTTGTTAATACAATGGATATGGGGGTTTGTATAAACCAATGGAGACGGGGTGTATAAAAAAATGGATTGGATTGTAAAAACCAGGGATATGGGTTGTATAATCCCATGTATGAGCTCATTGTTTAAATACCATGGATGATTTGTTGTAATAATACCAGGATGAGGGTTGATAATACCGGGATCTCCTTGTTGTTTAATAACATGGATGAAGGTTGTTGTATATCCCTTTTGGATATGGCTTGT
Organism: Cherax quadricarinatus; assembly: GCF_026875155.1. Lineage (NCBI taxonomy): Eukaryota > Metazoa > Arthropoda > Malacostraca > Decapoda > Parastacidae > Cherax > Cherax quadricarinatus. The sequence goes on along the minus strand of NC_069492.1, from coordinate 8,150,724 downwards.
ATAATACCTGGATGATGGGGGTTTTGCAAAATACCAATGATGATGGTCTTTGAAATACCATGGAATGGTGGTTGTAAAATCCGGATAAAGGGTTGTTCTATAAACCTGGATGGGCATATTGTATAATACCATGGATGAGGGGGGTTGTATAATACCATGGATATGTTGTTGTATAATACCAGGATGTGGTGGTTTAAATACCGGTATGGGGGTTGTATAAACCATTGATAGGTTTTTTCATAATCCAGGGGACGATGGGTTTTGATAAACCATGGTGAAATTTTTGTATAAAACCAATATGGTAGTATAATACCATGATGACGTGTTGCATAATAAAATGGTGATTTTATTGTTTAATCAATGGATGATGGTTTTGCATAAACCATGGATGACGGTGATTGTAAAATCAATGGTATGTGATTGAATATATTAGGGATGAGGGTTTTGTAAAATACCATGGTATGGGGCTTAAAAAACCAGGATAAATGATTTAAAACCATCTTTAGGGTGTTTATAATGCCAGGGAATGATAATTTTTAATACCATGTCGATTTTTTGTAAAACCCGGACAAAAGGTGTTTGTATTTTTACCATGGATGACGGTGTTGTAAAATAAAAAGGATGATTGTGATTGTAAAATACCATGGTTTTTGGGAATGTACAACCAGGTGATGGTGATTGTATAATCCAGGGAACGGTGTTTGTATAATACCATGGATGATGGTGTTGAAAAGCCATGCACGATGGTAAAGGTAAAATACCATGGATGCGGTGATTGTATAATCCATGGATATGGGTGATTGTATAATCCTGGATTTGATAATTGTATAATACCATGGATAGGGTGATTGATAATACCATGGATGATTGATTGTTTAAAAACCAGGAGATGGGTTTTAAAATAAAAAAGGGAAATAAGGTGATTGTTATCCCAGGGAAATGAGGGTGATTAAAAACAAAAGGATGATGGTGATTGTATTACCATGGATGATGGTGGTTGATAATAAAAAGGGTGATGGGATTGTAATACCAGGGATGTGGACTTATAACCCATGGAGAGGGTTGATTGTAAATACCATGGATATGGTAAAATAATCAGGGATGATGGTGATTGTAAATACTTTGATGATGGTGATTGTATAATACCAGAATTGGTGATTGTAAAAATACCATGATATGGCAGTTGAAATTCATGGAAAGGGGGTTGTATAATACCATGGAGTTTTTGGTTGATATACAATGGATATGTTTGTAATAATCCCATGAGAGGGATTGCATAATACCTATATGATGATTATAATCCCAGGATTGGAGATTGTATAATACCGGGGATGATGGGGGTTGTATAATTCCAGGATGATGGGGTTTTTATAATCCCATGGATGATGGTGTTTGATAATACCAGGAATGGATTGTTTAATCCCATGGATAAAGGGTTTGAAATAATACCAGGGGATGATGGTGTTTAAAATACCAAGAAGATGGTGGTTGTATAATACCATAAATGATTTTTTGAAAAAACATGGAGATGGGGGTTTGTAAAACAAGGATGGGGGTGGTTGTATAATATAGGAGGGGGGTTTTAAATATTCCATGGAATGATTTTGTATAAACCATGAGGGGGATTTTAAAAAAAGAGGATGATGGTGTTTGTAAATACCGGGGATGATGGGGTTTGTAATACCATCATATGGTGATTGTATAAATACAATGGAAGGGCAATGTATAATCCATTGGTTTTGTATAATACAGGGATGATGGATTTTTGTTTAATACCAGGGATAATGGGATTGTATAATACCAGGATGAGGGTGATGTGTAATCCCATGACGATGGAGATTGTATTTACCCAGGGATGATGTGGTTGTAAAACCTGAATAATGGGATTGCATAATACCAGGGATGATGGGGATTGCTAATAAAAAGATGAGGTGTTGTATAATACCTGGGTGAGGTGATTTAATAATACAAGGATGATTGTCATTGTAAAAATACCATTTATTGAAGTTGTGAAAAAGGGGATAATATGTTGTAAATCCCATGGATGATGGTGGTTGTAAATACTTGATGAGGGGTGTTGTAAAATCATGGGGTTTGGTGGTTGTAAAAATACCGGGGGTGGTTTGTGATTGTAAAAAACCATGGACGAGGGTATTGTATAATAACAGGGATGATGGGGTTGTATAATACCATGGATGTGGTAAATTGAAAATCCAGGATAGGTGATTGTATAATCCCTAATATGGTGATTGTATATTCCAGAAGATGGGATTGTGTAATACCATGGATGAAGGATTGTATAATACTGAATGAAGGTGATTGTATAATTCATGGACGAGGTGGTTGTATAATACTATGGAATGGGGGTTTTGAAAATACCAGGATAGGGTCTCGTATAGTACAGTTACCAGTACCAGTGAACCCAAGTGACTCCTACCCCCCCGCCTGTGTGAATCACGTCTGTTTTCCATTGTGCTGACCACAGCAGTATTTCAAACACCCCCTCAATAGGTCTGGGGTTAGTAGTCTTACGAGATGAGCCGAAGGAGCAAGGAGGCAGGTCCGGCTGTTGGGGCGCTTCACACATTATCCGCAAATATGTACTTCCCGCCTACTGAGTATTTCTTTACCCTAAAACCCCGTGTTCGAACCCCCCATAAAATGGTGGGAGCGGTTGGGGGGTGGATTTAGGTATTTGGACGTTAGGGGACTTTTTTGGGGGGGCCGGGGGGTCAAAATGAACTATAGCCACTTTCCCTCACTAACCACCTCCACCCGTACTTTCCGCCTGCAAGCCGTTGCAGCGTTTTCAACTTCCGCTTTTTCGGTCTAATTGCTCAAAACTCCGGGGGGTTTACCCCCCCATTTTGCAATTAACCACAGTAAGCCAACTGTGGGAAGTGAACCCAGTCAGCCTTCATCCACCTGCTCCTTCTCCCTCTCCTTCATGCGTGTGCATCGTTACCCTCTTTCCCGTCACACCTCGTGGGTTAAGCCAGTCAGCCAAACCCGCTTTTAACCCCTGAGAGAGAGAATAACCCACCAAGTTCCCTGAAGTATTGTTTTTATGTATCCTTTGGTTCCCTGTTGGATCTAAGATGAAATTTTCCCCCATTCTGTGGCATAGAGTGGCTTTAAGCCCCCCTTCGTGGATGAGTGGAGTTCCCGGGGCCAGGGACGCCGCGAGAGTCACACGCACCACCACCCTCCACCTACTCCACCACCACCACCGCCCACCCACCTCTTACCTGGGGGTGTTTGCACCCTTGTACCGGTCCAATACTGTTTTTTAGCTCACATATTGGGCAAATTGTAGCTGAGCGCCAACGAAAAGCCGTTATGTGATTCACCGAGAAAAACGCATTTCTTCCGCCAAAAAGTGAGTGTAGGAGGCGTCAGTCATCACCACCAACAACCTTCGACAACCTACCCTCTCACCAGTCATCCCTCTCTACTCCAGACTCAGGAAATTTTTTGTTTAAGACATTTTAAAGACATTTTCGGTGTGGACATTTATATGAATTTTTTGGTATCTAAACCTGTATTTTTCAGTGTAGACTCATGTTTCTTTGACTCTTAATTTTTGAATAATTTTATGTTTTTCGCTCATCTATATTTTTTTTTTTACTGTGTTTTATTTATCACTCTCTGTCTGTATAAGTATTTTTGTGATTACCAGTCAGTTCCCCTTGAATGATTCTTTTTTTTTTGTATTCTTTCAGCATTTTATTCCTCTCAGTAATTGTCATTCGTATTTCATGCAGTGATATAGTCCACCCCATTTTAACCAAAATTATCCATTTATTTTTCTATGTGTACCTTTTTCGTATGCCAGCAGTGTCTCATTTCCTCTAATTTTTTCCGCAGACTTGTGTACCGATTAATTTATTGCCCAGCAATTTTTGTCGTACATCACAAGCAAGATTTGTTTCTGTAAGAGTATACTAAAATAAATGAATACGTGATTAAGTGTTGTGTGCCCCGCCACTAAATTAAGTGCTTCACACTTGCCTCACCACTTCGTAAGTGTTACACTCCCGTTTTGTTCCTTTGTTCTTATTTTATTCATATTTGTTACATATTCTTTTGAACAAGTATCACCTCTTAGTGTAATTTCAATTCTTTTTAACGTAAAGTGTTTTTCTTATACTCCTGTTTGAGTACATTGTTTTGTACTAATTTACAATTAAGGAGTTAAAGTGTCGCAATCAAGTTTTTTCTTCAATATTTTTCATTTTATTATTTAACACTCATATGCATTTTCCCAGTGAACTTTATTATTTGCAGTGGATATCTTTTCTACACTAATTTTGTTGCACATGTTCTGCAGTTAATTAATTTCTTTTCATTTGATATTTTTATGCATTATTATTTCTCAGTTTATTATTGATCTTGTTTTTCATTTTATTTATTTTCCTGTGTTGTCTTTGCATTAAATATTTAATTTTGTCTTTATGCATTACTTAGAAAATATTTAAATTTCCCAGTTAACAATTTAGTAGATTTTATTTTTACATACTTTTTAGACAGTTGATTTAAATTTTTCTGATTAGTTAATTCTTGTTTATAGAGCAAGATTAAAGACAAGCTCATTTTGCATTTAATTCAGTCCCTCCAGTTAATGAATATTTTTACTTGTCAACAATTTCAATGTAATCATTTTTATCATATGGACCAGCCAGAGTCCTTTAACATGAGTTGCGTCCTTCCTCTTGCAGATGTATCTTTAACAGTTTTTTTGTATTACTTCTGCAGGAATTAGTTGCATCTCTCTTTTATTTCATTTCTAGCAATTTTGATCATTTTTAATAGTTCATTAGTTTTTTGCCTTATTTTGTTCTCGTGCAACTTCTTTGCCATTATGTCTCTACGCATAACCGGTCAAGGTAAGTGAATGTCCGACACCTTCAGAACCTCTCAGGCTACCTGCTCCTGTCATCAGTCCTCACAGTTCCTTAGCTACGACAGACCGACGACACCAGACACGAGAGACTACTAATAGTTTAATAACTCGTGCATTCCCTTGAATGTGTTAACCTTTAATTCAATGTGCATTACATAGTCATTGAAGCCCATGGTGTTACTAGCCATTCGTTCTCGTGCTAAAACTCTAAGTTGCAGTCCTCACTTCAGAGGAAAGTCTATCAGAGACTTGACAAAGAAGCTCTTCATGCAGATCCCCTGCTCTGCTGTTTTCACGTTGCGTTGATCTCCCTTATATGCGAGACTTTCAGGAATCTTACTAAGTGAGTCACAATATGAGAACTGATTCGTTCTTTATCCTTGTACCAAGTAACAAACCACATCTGATCCTATATTGTCCGTTCTTAAGGGAACTAGTGAATGCTACACCCCATGACTAATGCAATCGTTGAGTGCCTTTGCTGTTAGACTTAGACAAACTTTTATCATCATTTATCAATGCTGTCCAGTCCTCAGCTTTGTCACCTGACGAGGTTAAACATTCACAAACCGTTTGCCTAAAATCAGCAGCTTTTGGAGCAAAATAAAGGAATCTAAATTCCAACCTGCTTCCGTGTGTGCTTAGGAGGCTAATCCTCCAAACTGTGACATGGAACCATTACAAGCCCTAAATCATGTCTACGTGTCCATTTGGTGCCCCCCAGGGTTAACTTTCCCGATGTATTAAAATGAATTTCATTTCAACACCTATGCGCTCAGTCTGCATCCACCTCTTAGAGATTTGCAGCCCAGCAAGAGACAAATCGGGAGTAGTCGTCAACCCATCGTTCTCAGCGAAACTCACCAAGAAATCCAGTTTAACAGAGTCATTATAACCGTCGTAGTATTCATGAGTACATTCAGTAACCATAGTCAACTGACCTTGTTACAAACTACTGTGGATTGCCGTGGACGCATATTGCAATTCAATTGTCTGATAGTTACCCACTAAGAGGCTCGTACTGATGATAGTACCGATCAGATCTTCCCTACTGTACTTATCATAGAATACACATGGACATTGACACATCTGAGTGCAATGCCTCTACCAGCCTTCATTCCTCTAGGTCTGTTCCATGGAGCCGTTCAACCGCGCGAAAACCCGTAGAGGAAAACCATGATTATCGTCTGGTTACTCAAAATAGACCAGTACCCAGGCTCATCTCTTCAATTCACAAAATAACTACAGAAAACCAAGAGTTCATTCTATTTTCCAATTTTCGGGGGAGATCGCGCGCCCCAGTCCAAACTCTCCATGGTGACCATGTTGCGTGCTAATGAGTACAATACCACACCATACGCCATTCACAATACACTTTGAAGCCTTAAGCAGTCTCGAGAATGACAAATCCTGCTTGATGGATGTTGCTTCACATGTCTCGACATAGATGATTTGGGGATGAAAGTGGAACAAGTCTTTTCTGATGAAATCCCCCCTTTACATGTTGCACATAACTTCCAATGCAACCATTAGGCCTATAGTGCAAGCAGTCTGTTCATAATGCGCCCCGTATCATTTGTTCATGGACACTGGTGTGCACAAAGTCAATATTATTAAGGTCTAGTTTGTTTAAGGATAAGCAGTTACGAATGTCCTTCCTCGTAGAACAGACCTCATGTTTCCTCACCTTAGTGGAGTTAACGGCTGGTTTCACCTGCGTGTCCCGAGGTCGGACTTCCTAACTTTTTTCTATCCAAGGTAAGACACACTGCTTCCTTTCCTGTTGTCGACCCAGGCATTCACTTTCCCTGGTGACCTTCTACTGGGATTTATGCTTCCATGCGAGACTTACCATTGTGCTCGACCCGTACCGATGGCATTGCCCAAAATTCACGACTTGATCGTTCCATTCTGGGTTACCAGCTTGGATCAGAATCCTGTCATAAACTGATAGCAGAGTATGATGTACGAGATTAAAGTCCGACAAGCATGCATTCCTCCAGTAGCGTCACCCAAGCGGTCAGGCACTGGTAATCTGTCACTAACCTCTCCCGTCTGTGTTCCAAACCTAATACCTTCAGACTTGGCAGATGGTGTGTTGGCCTCTCAAGTGTCCGAGGACACTCAAGACTGCCATTGAGTGCACAACCTATCCTTGGCAATGACTCTAGTCTTTCGAGAAGTAGTTTCCTCCACAGGGACATGCCGATTGGCTCAGAAACGACTACTTGAAACTAGTAATGCCATGTCCTTGTTGATGTCACATGCCGCTGCAGAAAGAACCTCTCTGTAGTCGGATCTAGTGCTCTCACTAAGTTCCTGTAGTTGTTAGTGTTCCAGGATGGTGAATAACGTCCTAGTTGACAGTGGATGTGGGGTCCTGCAAAGTGAAAAGCGTCTTTTGTTGAACCATCCTTACATGTGTAAGAGATAGTAAGACAACCATTTCTTCCTAGCTTACACTTCTGGTCACAGTGTTCGTCCTCAAGCCAATACAATCTTGTTTGACCATTGTTACACTATCCTTACCCCTGTTTTCAGGAAAGGACGAGTTGTCACCTGACAGTGGGTCGGTGCTAATTCTGCCGGGGAGACCTCATCCACTCACTGGATCAAAAAACTGTTCCACCAGTTGAGGAGAAAGACTTAGCTCCCTACTGACTTCCCAGATGAAGTCAGCGCGTTTGTTGACTCTGTTGAACAAACGTCGTAACAGCCATTGCCTTACCGGCGAGATAGGAAACATGGGTATAAAAGAACTTATTGTCCCCACGTAATCTCCACTTGAACCTGGTACTGAGACCTCATCTACATACCTGCGTAACAGAATAGCTCGATTCACAAGTTAGCTGCTCGCAATTCACCTTGGACTGCACCCCTTGATCCTAGTTCCTAAGAAGGACATGTACTTGGCGCCCAGTGATTGACTTTAAGTAAGTTTAAAACGCGAAAACTAATAAATTCCAGATCCGCTTCCACCACTCCTGTACTGGGTGATCTTTCTACGTAACATCAGAGATAACAAAGTCCTTTTTCAAAACCCCTGGACTTTGTTACAAGGGTTTTGCAACTCCCTCTTTCACGATACAGCCCAGGAGCTAACTGCAATCTCTCACTCCTACAGGTCATTAATCATTTACTCCCGTCATGCGTTTGGAATTAACGATCCTCCCTATCACGTTTCTCAAGAGCTCATGACATAAATCTTTAAGAGAGTCTCATAGAAATGTGCACTGTTTGGTTACTTAGAATGACGTAATCGTCATGTCCTAAACACGGTGGATACACACTTGAAAAGACTTGCGCGTAGTACTTGTAAGCTTGAAGACAATTTAAAGATCAAACTGGTCTAAATGTGTCAATTTTTCATGATCATAAATTAAGTTTCTTCTCGGTCACGTAGTCCACTCCTAGAGGGGTGACGACTACTGCCCAAAGTAAAAGTAACTGCAGTACTAAAATTTTCCAACACCCACAAAAACTGCTAATGCCGTAAGATCCTTTGCGGTCTTAGCAGTTCTTATAGATCTTTCATTGCCAATAATTTCTTCCATACTGCTCCTTCAACTGAGTTGCCTTAAGAGAAAGATGCACCTTTTTTTTGGTGAACCTTCCGTCAAGAAAGAGCATTCCAAACTCTAAAAGAAAAAAAAAAGCTAACATCTCTCCAATATTTAAATTTCCAGATTCTTTTCTAAGCCCTTCTATCTGACAACTGATGCCTAGTTCAATTGGCATAGGCGCCGAACTAGCTCAAAGACCGGATGGCAAGTACAGCAACGCAGATTGCATTTCTAGTGCCGAGGTCCTCTACAAAAGGCTGAACGTAATTATAACAGTAACTGAGCAAGACGCTTTAGCAATAGTAATGGTCTTTAAAACACTTTCCCGAGAACATTATTTATCAGTATCCTGTTCTTGTTTTGACAGACCATGCCCCACTGATAACCTTATTACCGAACAAACAACCTACTGGAATGTTAAGCCAGGATGGACCTTTTGGAGGAACTATCCAAGAGTTCAATCCCACCTTTGACACTACCCCCTGGCAAGTCAAATGTTAGTCGCAGTGCCTTACATCAGGACATGTTAGTATAGTAACTGCAGACCCACCATTAGTGCTGAGATGTAAAGAATGCTGCAACGAACGATCCCCGTGTGGTCTGGTGTGATTCGATCTCCTGCTCCAGGAAGATCTATTCTGAACAGTGAAGCCAGCGCAGCACCCATCAGTTGACTCATTTGTCAAGAACCAAAGATTACTGTATCGAACAGCCGATTTTGGTACTCCTAGGCAAAGAGTATACCAGTTAGTAATTCCAGAGCTCACTAGTGAATGTCTATCCTTACACAGCTATTTCAACGATTTACCAGGTGATGACACCACTGGTATGGATCGCGTTCAGTAAAACAAGCCAGATTGAAATACCTTTTTCAGGGCCATCGTATGGCAACTGATAATCCTGAGTATGTTTAAGAAATGTAGTGTCTGCATGCACATAAATGGAAGGTAATGCTAATGCCCTAATATCCAATCCAAGTGATCCAACCACTAGCGAACCTTGGAAAGAGCTTGTCGCTAGATTTGGTAACTAATTTCCAATGTTCCCTCCAGGGCAACAAAGCATCCTAATGTGTACTGGTAGACCATTTCACCACATATTGTGAGTTAGTTCCTATTGCAGATAAGACCTGCCGAACAGTAGCTAAAGCGTTTAAAGAATCGTCATTATCTGCAGGCATACCCACCCCTAAGTCACTAGTAACAGATAACTGGAGGTGAATTCTGTAACTGAGATTCTTGAAAATTTGCGAGCACCTTTGTACAAGATTCTCAAAATCCACTACCATGTTCTCATCATCCTGGCCAGCAATGGGTTAGCGGAACGTATATCAATAATAAAAGTACTTGATGTACACTGAGAGTCCCTAATCAATCCCAACAGTGAAACTTGGGGATGAAGTCATAACCTGATGTGCAGTTGCTTCATAATTCTGCTTACAAATGTCTCTATAGGTGACTCTCCACATTCATGCATTGATATGGTGAATAAACGTTTGCCTTATGATTGCTATATTTCTAATCCCGAAACCAAATTAAACCCTGATATTTCATAGAACATCGTCACCAGCTTAGCTCAAAGGTGTTTTATTAAAGCAATCACGTGAAACACATCATAATCAAATCACCAGCAAATTTACAAGAGTCGCAAACCACTCGAGCAAACCATCCAAAATCAAAGTAGGTTTCGAGAGAGTCATTATGTCTGACTAATTAACAAAACGTCTGCAATGCCAAAGCTTGATCAAAGTTTGTTGGGTCCTTATCGAGGTACAGATTGAACATTCACTGGTAATAAAGTATAAGGTTAGAGAAATTAGTACTGGTCAGTATAAAGAATCGCATTTAAGATCATATAAAACGTTAGTATGTGATGAATAATATGTTCCAATCCCACACTAATGTGAACACTCTTGACAATCCTCCCTGATCCTGTCAAGCTGTCTTCCATCTGAATACTCAGTCAGAACGAACCAATCTGAATGTCTTCGTTATTCCACTACGTACACGAAAGGTATTAGAAATCTCCTTGCAAGTATCATTTGTAACTACCAATTCAGATTTCGCCTCAAATAAACGCATGAGTTAGTCCAGTCTTAACAGAGTTTGATCCTCCCAGAGATTACACCCAATTCTGCATATGTCAATGCTTAACCCCTAGCAGAGTTGGGGTTAAATGTAAATACCTCTATAAGATTGAATATACAGAATCCAACTATCAGTATTCAAGAAATTTTCTTTTTTTTTGCGTTTCACGTTCTCAATCGACCGAATTCTGAGGTTAACAGTCTAAGATTTGAGTGCACCAGAAACTTAGTTCTGTTAAACACTTTGCCTTCCTTGTATATATTCCTTCCCTCAGATTCCACCGTAGATCACGATGAATAAGATCGATCCGAGATCAATTTTTTTTTTTATCACTTCTATTGTGTAATCCGACCCACGTTGAGTTTCATCATTTCGAAGAGTGTGCGCTAATATTAATATCTTGTATTGCATTACAGTTTCGTTAAGTAGCTTTTCCATACCAATGTTTCCTACTTATGTATAGTAATAATGTTCCAAAATTCGATTGTGTACTTGACATTGTATGAGAATCACCAGAAAGAGCCGGATACCTGCCATCTCTAGTTTGTATATAGTTGTATGTCCGGACTACTATACGTTAGCGGTCGCCGAGCTCTCATAGTAAAACCGATTACCAGTAACCAGTGTACCAGTAGATGACTCACTACCATCCGTACCTCTGCGTGAAATCACTATCATATTCATATTGTGCTTGACCACAGCAGTATTTCAAACATCCCCTCACATTATGGGTACTGGGGTTAGTGAGTCTTAACGAGAGTGCAGCAAGGAGTGCAGGTCCAACGGCTGTTAGGAGGGGGCGCTTCACACATTATCCGCCAATAAACGTACTTCCACCTGACGTTAGTATATCTTTACCCTATCCATGTGTTTCTAACCAAACATGATATTGGTGATTGTCAAATACCATGGATGATTGTGATTGTATATACCATGGATGATTGGTAGATTACTGCATAATACCATGATGAGATTGTAGTAGTAATTATACCACGGTCGATGGTGAACACTATAAATACCATGGATGATCGGTGATTGGGCATAAACAATGATGATGTGGTTGTATAAACCAAGGATGAGGTGATGTTTAAACACCATTGGATGACCTTTTGTGGTTGTAATACCCAAGGACTGAAGGCGCGAGGCTGTATACATACCATGGAGAAGTGTGATTGTATAAAAAAATGGATGATGGTGACTGTATAAATTACTAAGGTTGATTATGGTTGCATAATACCATGGATGATGGTGGATGTATAATACCATGGATGATGGTTGTATAATTCCATGCATGATGGTGATTGTATAATACCATGGATGATGGTGATTGTATAACACAACGGATGATGGTGGTTGTATAATACCATGGATGATGGTGACTGTATTATACCATTGATGATGCTGGTTTTATAATACCATGGATGATGCTGATTGTATAATACCATGGATGATGGTCATTGTATAATACCTTGGATGATGGCGATGGAATAATACCATGGATGAAGGTGGTTGTATAATACAATGGATGATGGTGATTGTATAATGCCATGGATGATAGCGATTGTATAATTCTATGGATGGTGGTTGTATAATACCATGATGGTGGTTGTATAATACAATGGATGATGGTGATTGAATAAAACCATGGATGTCGGAGAATTGAAATGATACCATGATGATGGTGATGCGTAAAAACCATGGATAAAAGTGGGTAGTATAATTACAATGGATGAACGGTGATTGAAATAATACCATGGATGGATAGTGATTGTATAATACCATGGATGATTGTGATTGTATAATACCATGAATGATGGTGAAAGTATAATACCCTGGATGATGGTGATTGTATAATACCCTGATGATGGTGATGAACATAATACCTTTGACGATGGTGGGTTGTATAATACCATGGATGCAGGGTGGTTGTATAATACATGGATGCTGTGATTGTTAATACCATGGATGACGGTGGTTTGTACTAATACCATGGATGATGAATTGAATAAATAACCATGGATAATGGGGCAACTGTATAAAACCTGGATGATGAGTTGGTTGCATATAGCATGGATAGATGGTGGTTTGGTATAATACCATGGATTGACTGGTGGTTGTAAAATACCATGGATGATGATGATTTGTATAATACCATGGATCTGATGGTGATTTCCATAATATCATGAAGAGATGGTGACATGGTATAACTGCCATGGATGCGATGATGGTGATTGTATTACCATGGTGATTAACGGAGATTTTATAATAGCCATAATGATGGTGAGTTTTATAACTTTCAGGATGATGGTGCGTTTGTATAATACCACGGTTGAGTGGTGATCTGTAATCATAGCCAATTGGAATGGATGGGGGTCTTGTCTATAAAACCATCAGGATGAAGGTGGTTCGCGTATAATCCATGGATGATGGTGGTTGTATAATGCCAAAGGATTGATGATGCGATTGCATAATACCAAGGATGAGATAAATTAAATTTTTAATACCATGGATGATGTGATTGTATAATACCCTGATGATGGTGGTTGAAAAATACTATGGATGATGGTGGTTTTATAATACATTGGATGATGGTGGTTTGTATAATACCATGGATGATGGTGTTGTTATAAAAACCAGATGAAAGGTGATTGATAATACCTGATGATGGTGATTGTATAATACCTGGATGATGGTGATTTTATAATACCAAGGATGATGGTGGTTGTATAATACCATGGGTTTATGGTGATTGATAAAAACCATGGATATGGTGGTTGTATAATACCATGGATGATAGTGTTGTTTTAAAACCATGGATGATGGTGAATTTTATAATACCATGGAGAGTGGTTGTATAATAACCCTGGATGATGGTGTTGTATAATAAAAGGGATGATGGTGGTTGTTAATACCATGGATGATGATGATTGTATAATACAATGGAGGTGATTGTTAATGATGTGTGTATAATACCATGATAATGTGTGGTGTTAAATACATGGATGATGGTGGGTTTTATAAATACCATGGATGATGGTGGGTTGTATAATACCATGGATGATGTATTTATAATACCAAAATTTTTTTAAATGGATGGTTGTTTTTTAATACATGGGTGAGGTGGTTGTATAATTCCATGGATGATGGTGTTGAAAAACATGAGGGTTTATTTTTGATGGGAGTGGTTGTATACCATGGATGTGGGTTGATAATACCTGGATGATGTGGTTGTATATACAATGGATGATGTGGTTGTATAATTAACCATGGATTGATGGTAGGTTGTATAAATACCATGGATGATGGTGTTGATAATACCATGGATGAAGGTGATTGTAAAAATACCATGGATGGGTGTTGTATAAATCAATGGATTTGGGTTGTATAATAACAGATGGATGGTGGGTGAAAAATACATGAATGGTGGATGTATAATACCTGGATTGGGGTTGTAAATACCATGGATGATGGTGGTTGTATAAAACCAGATGATGCGGGGTTTTATATCCCGATGATGGTGGTTGTTTTAATACCTTTGGGTGATATTGGTTATAATACCATGATGATGGTGGTATAAAACCATGGATGAAGTTGATTGTATAATACCAAGATGGTGGTGGTTGTATAATACATGAATGATGGTGGTTGTATAATAACGGTGGTGGTTGTATAATACCTTGAGGGTGGTTTTAATACCATGGTTATGGTGGTTTATAAACAATTTGGGGTAATGTGTGGTTGTATAATACCATGGATTGATGGTGATTGTATTAATTTCCATGGATGATGGTGTTGTAAATACCATGGAAAGATGGGTTTATATAAATTACCAGGATGATGGTATTGTATAATACCCTGGAAAGATGGTGGTTAGTTTATATCAGGATGATGGTGATTGTATAATCCATGGAGATGGGATTGTATAAACCATGGATGATGGGGGGTTGATAATACCATAGATGAAGGTGATTGTATAAACCTTTGGGTGATGTGTTTTATAATACCCTGGATGATGGTGATTGTATAAAACCATGGATGATGGGTTATAACCATGAAGATGGTTATTGTATAATACCGGATATGGTTTTGTAAATTCCATGGATGTGGTTGGGATAATACCATTGGGGTGAATGATTGTAAAACCATGGATGATGGTGTGATATACCATGATGATGTGGTTTTTATAATCCATGGATGATGTGTTATAATACCATGGGATGATGGGTATTTACAATACCTTGGATGATGGTATTGTATAATACAAAGATGTGGTTTGATAATACCAGGATGATGGGTTGTAAAATACCAGGATGATCGTGATTGTATTTAATACGGAAAACGGTGATTGAAATACCATGATGATGGTGATTGTATAATCCATGGATGATGGTGTTGTATAATACATTTGGTGTTTTAAAAAACCATGGATGAGGTGGTTGTATAATACCTAATGATGTGGTTTTTTTAATACCCTGGATGATGGTTGGTGTATAAGGTGTATGGTGATTGTAAAAATACCATGGATGATGGTTTTTATTTTTTAAACCATAGGATGATGGTGGATTGTATAACCAATGGATGAAATTGATTGATAATATCATGGATAAATGGTGGTTGTATAAATACAGGTTGGATTGTATAATACCAGGATGTGGTGATTGTGTAATACCATGTTATGGTCATTAATACCATGGGTGAGGTGGATTGTTATAAATGGATGATGGTGATTGAATAATTACCATGGATATGGTGTTGTATAAATACCAATTTATGAGGTGATTGTTAAAAATACCATGGAGATGGTGATTTATAATACCAGGTGATGGGGATTGATAATCTGGATGATGTATTTGTAATACCATGGAGATGGGGTTGTATAATACCCTGGATGATGGTGATTGTATAATACCATGGATGATGGTTATTTATATATAATCATGGGATTGTGTATAATACCATGGATGGTGATTGGGTTAATTCCCTGAGGATTGTATAATCCCTGGTGTGGGATTGTATAATACCTGGTGATGATTGGATAATACCATGGAGATGTTTGGGTTGTATAATTCTGGATGATGGTGATTGTATAATACCATGGGTGATGTTGTTGTATAATACCATGGGGATAGGGGGATTGCATAATACTGATGATGGTGTTTTAATTACCAGGATGATGGTGAATTGTATAATACCATGGTTAATGGGGATTATAATCATGGATGATGGTGATTATAATCCAGGATGATGGTGTTGTATAAAACCTGGATGAGGTGTTTGTATAATACAAGAGATTTTTGACGTTGTTTTATAATCCAAAGGATGTGGTGTTTTAATAACTAATGATGGTGAATTATAATACTGGTGATGGTGATGTATAATACCATGGATGATGGGTGGATTGTATAATACCCTGGAGATGGATTGTATAATACCATGGATGATGGTGTATTTTATAAACCATGGATGATGTGTTGTATAAATACCATGGATGATGGGTTTTAAAAATCCGGGGGAATTGGGAAAATTTTTATTTTTTGGGTTGGTGATTGATAAACCTGGGTGGTGGTTGAAAAAACCCTGGATGTGGTGTTGTAAATCATGGGTGAGGTGATTGTTTTAAAAATTTTAAGGGGGGTTTTAATAAAGGGGGTGTTGTTTTTAAAAAAAGGTTTTTTAATTTGGGGGGAAAAAAATGGTTTTTTTTTGGGGGGGTTAATTTCCCGGGGTGATTTTTTTAAACATTTATGATGGGTTTTATAAAAAAGGGGAAAAACGGGGGGTTTAATAAATTAAAAGGATTTATTTTAAAAGGATATGGTTGGTTGTTAAAACCATGGGATGGGGAAAATTTTTGTTAAAAAAGGGGGGGGTTTGTTTAAAAAACCCTGGAATTTTTTTTTTAAATTTTAAAATGGGTTTTTTGTTTTGGGAAATTTTTTTTTTTTTTATTTTTAAAAAACGGAAAGATTTGGGGGTTTTTTTAAAAATGGGTTTTGGGTTTTTATAATCATGGATGAGTGTTTAAAAACATGGATGTGGGGGTTTAATATGGATGGGTTTTTTTTAAAGGATGAGGGTTTTATAATCCATGGTAGGTGGTTTATAATAAATGGATAGGGTTGTATAATCCCTGATGAGGGGTTTATAACCCCCGGGTAGGGGTTATAAAACCATGGTGAGGGTTGTTAAACCGGGGGTTTATTTTTTAAAAATGTGATTTTTTAAAACCCTGGATGATGTGGTTTTTAAAACCAAAGGGTAATGGGGTTTAAAAACCATGGGTTTTGGGGGGTTTTAAAAAAAAAGGGGGGTTTTTTTAAAAGGATTGGGTTTTATAAATTTATTTGATGTTTTTATATTTGGTTTTTTTTTTTTTTTTAAAAAATTTTGGTTTTTTTTTCCTGGTATTTTTTAAAATTTTTTTTTATAGATTGGTTTTATAATCCCTGGATGAGGTGGGTTTTATTAAAGGGTGTGGGGTTTTTTTAAAAAAGGTTTTTTATAATACCCTGGTATGTTTTTTAAAAAAAAGGATTTTAAAAATTTTAAATAAAACCTTTAAATTTGTAAATACCAGGATGGGTTTTTTTTTTTAAAGGGGTTTTTAAAATTTTTTAAAAAAGGGGGGTGGTTTTTTTAAAAATATATTTTTGTTAAAGGGGGGGAAAAAGGTTTAGGTTTTTTAAACCGGTGATGTGATGTAAATACCAGGATGGTTTATTTAAAAAATTTGTGGGGGTTTATAAAAATGGATACGGGGGTTAAAAAAATAATTTATTTTTGGGTTTTGGGGAAAATTTTTTTTTTACCCAAAAGGTTATTGATATACCTTAAATGGTATTTTAAAACCCAAAGATGATGGGTGTATAATACCTGGATGTGGGATTGAAAAAAAAGGTTTATTTGGTGGTTTTATAAAAGGGTGGGGTTTTTAATACCTGGATGTGGGGGATGATAATCCTGGAGAAAGGGGGGTTTGAAATAAGGGGTTGGGATTGTTAAAACCATGGGGTGGTTTTA
>NC_069492.1:8090733-8132651 GCF_026875155.1 Cherax quadricarinatus | reverse complement strand
GTTGATTAGAGAGAGGGAGCGAAACAGAATGACTTCAAGAGTGTATCAGTCTGTAGTGGAAGGAAGGCGGGGTAGGGTCGGCCTAGGAAGGGTTGGAGGGAGGGGGTAAAGGAGGTTTTGTGTGCGAGGGGCTTGGACTTCCAGCAGGCATGCGTGAGCGTGTTTGATATTAGTGAATGGAGACAAATGGTTTTTAATACTTGACGTGCTGTTGGAGTGTGAGCAAAGTAACATTTATGAAGGGATTCAGGGAAACCGGCAGGCCGGACTTGAGTCCTGGAGATGGGAAGTACAGTGCCTGCACTCTGAAGGAGGGGTGTTAATGTTGCAGTTTAAAAACTGTAGTGTAAAGTACCCTTCTGGCAAGACAGTGATGGAGTGAATGATGGTGAAAGTTTTTTTTTTTCGGGCCACCCTGCCTTGGTGGGAATCGGCCGGTGTGATAATAAAAAAATAAAATAAATATATATATATATATATATATATATATATATATATATATATATATATATATATATATATATATATACACATACGAGTTGATAAGACAAATTCTTCCTGACACCCTCAGTGACTCAGCAGGAATAGAAGACCCTAGCTATGCCAGTGCCATCACTGAATGGGAGACTCTTGCTGCTCCAGCACTAAACCCTAGTGCAGCACTGGCTCACAAACAGTCAAGCTGGGATGGCCCAATTGCTGAAAAGGTGCTTGCCAACATGCTCAGGGCTGCAACATCAGATAGGGAGATTGCCCGTCTCCAGGCTGTGAGTGCACATCACTCCGGGGACTTCCTCCAAACAGTTCCCAGAGTGAGGTGCACTGGCTCACAAACAGTCAAGCTGGGATTGCCCAATTGCTGAAAAGGTGCTTGCCAACATGCTCAGGGCTGCAACATCAGATAGGGAGATTGCCCGTCTCCAGGCTGTGAGTGCACCTCACTCTGGGGACTTCCTCCAAACAGTTCCCATATCGGCAATGGGAACGCGACTCGACCCTAAGACCCTCCGTATTGCAGTGGCTCTGCGCCTTGCTGCCCGAATTCACACAGAATATATGTGTATTTGCTGCGAAGTGCAAGCAGACCAATACGGTCTACTTGGTCTTAACTGTTCCAAAACCAAGGGCTGGCATGCAAGACACAATGAGGTCAACAACATCATTAAGAGAACCCTTGCTACAGCTGAATGCCCTGCCGAGAGGGAGCCACGATCCCTTGCAGCAAACAATACCCACAACCCAGCAAACCATCCCGACGGGATCACCATCTATCCTTGGAAGAATGACAAGCTCTTAGCATGGGACTATACCTGTGTGTCCACACTGGCTGACACCTATATCCATCACAGTGTGGGGCGACAGGGAGGAGCTGCTGACCACAGGGAGGAGTACAAGATCAGCAAGTACAGGGACATTAGCCAACAGTATCAATTTGTCCCAGTGGGATCAGAGACCTTTGGATCATGGGGAAAAAATGCCACACGTTTCCTTAAAGAATTGGGTTCCAGACTCATCGACACCACCAGGGACCCAAGGGCAGCCACTTTCATGTTCCAGCGCCTCAGCATCGCCATCCAGAGGGGAAATGCTTGCTGCATACTTGGCTCACGTCCAGCCTCGGAGGAGCTGGAGGAAATTCATGATCTTTGATACATTGTGCCATTGTATTCATGTTTATGTTTTTTCTGTAAATGTACTTTGTTTATTAATAAATGTTCACATAGAATAAAAAATATATAGGGGGTGGTAGGAGAAGAAAATATTCAAACAGCTCCGGGGAGAACCTTGAGTTTTCCCTGAGGTACGTTTATTGTCTTCTCTGAGGATGAGGGTCCCCAGTCCAGCTATAGAGGTGGTACTTCCCTATATAATGTTTAAAAAAAAAAAATATATGTATATATATATATATATATATATATATATATATATATATATATATATATATATATATATATATATATATATATATATATATATATATATATATATATATATATATATATATATATATATATATGCATATTGTAGATGAATGGTTCAGAGAACCGACATGTTGACTCGACACACAGTGGCTTCATCAGTCCATACAAAGGAGAATCTTGAAGAACAGGAGGAGAATGAGGTAATCAGTCCCTCAAGCTTGAGTCGATGTGGTCAGTCCATCAATCTTGAATAGAATACGGCATATGTGCGGAGAAGCAGCTCATAAACCGTAGACAGGAGAGGTGCAGCAGTCGTAGGTGGTGTTACATTTGTCCAATGTGGAAATAGGTCGTGCCTAAGGGTTAGGCAAGTGAAGAATTCCCAAGTATTAAGATCCCAAGAAGTTGCAATGTCTGACAGGATTGTCGATGAATGGTTCACAGAACCGACACGATGATAAATTAGACACATGTGCAACTCTTGGGTATCTTTAAAGATACCCAAGTGTTGCACATGTGTCTAATTTATCATATACATATATATACATACATATATATTATATATATATATATATATATATATATATATATATATATATATATATATATATATATATATATATATATATATATATATATATATATTCCCTCCCTCAACACACCAGCCGTATCCCACCGAGGCGGGGTGGCCCAAAAGGAAAAACAAAAGTTTCTCCTTTCACATTTAGTAATATATACAGGAGAAGGGGTTACTAGCCCCTTGCTCCTGGCATTTTAGTCGCCTCTTACAACACGCATAGCTTACGGAGGAAGAATTCTGTTCCACTTCCCCATGGAGATAAGAGGAAATAAACAAGAACAAGAGCTAGTAAGAAAATAGAAGAAAACCCAGAGGGGTGTGTATACATATGCTTGTACATGTATGTGTAGTGTGACCTAAGTGTAAGCAGAAGTAGCAAGACGTACCTGAAACCTTGCATGTTTATGAGACAGAAAAAACACCAGCAATCCTACCATCATGTAAAACAATTACAGGCTTACGTTTTACACTCACTTGGCAGGACGGTAGTACCTCCCTGGGCGGTTGCTGTCTACCAACCTACTACCTAGGATATATATATATATATATATATATATATATATATATATATATATATATATATATATATATATATATATATATATATATATATATATATATATATATATATATATATATATACAGTGTATCACACCTCTAGTGCTACATGGGAACCCTCATCCTCAGAGATGAATATATAATTATTTCACAGGGAAGCTCTTAACCTGTAGAAATTATTCTATACCTGGAAAATGTGGGAGAATCAAAATCAAAGGGAAAGTAGAGTTGCTCATTATTTTGTTCAGTTAGGTTCTTCACTGACATCAAAGCATCTTCTTTTCCGTGTTTCAAAATTTATCAGTTTTGTTTTACTTGCAGCACGTGTAACAACTTGTTTTACTTGCAGCACGTGTAACAACTTGTTTTACTTGCAGCACGTGTAACAACTTGTTTTACTTGCAGCACGTGCAACAACTTGTTTTACTTGCAGCACGTGTAACAACTTGTTTTACTTGCAGTACGTGTAACAACTTGTTTTACTTGCAGCACGTGTAACAACTTGTTTTACTTGCAGCACGTGTAACAACTTGTTTTACTTGCAGCACGTGTAACAACTTGTTTTACTTGCAGCACGTGTAACAACTTGTTTTACTTGCAGCACGTGTAACAACTTGTTTTACTTGCAGCACGTGTAACAACTTGTTTTACTTGCAGCACGTGTAACAACTTGTTTTACTTGCAGCACGTGCAACAACTTGTTTTACTTGCAGCACGTGTAACAACTTGTTTTACTTGCAGCACGTGTAACAACTTGTTTTACTTGCAGCACGTGCAACAACTTGTTTTACTTGCAGCACGTGCAACAACTTGTTTTACTTGCAGCACGTGTAACAACTTGTTTTACTTGCAGCACGTGTAACAACTTGTTTTACTTGCAGCACGTGTAACAACTTGTTTTACTTGCAGTACGTGTAACAACTTGTTTTACTTGCAGCACGTGTAACAACTTGTTTTACTTGCAGCACGTGTAACAACTTGTTTTACTTGCAGCACGTGCAACAACTTGTTTTACTTGCAGCACGTGCAACAACTTGTTTTACTTGCAGCACGTGTAACAACTTGTTTTACTTGCAGCACGTGTAACAACTTGTTTTACTTGCAGCACGTGTAACAACTTGTTTTACTTGCAGCACGTGTAACAACTTGTTTTACTTGCAGCACGTGTAACAACTTGTTTTACTTGCAGTACGTGTAACAACTTGTTTTACTTGCAGCACGTGTAACAACTTGTTTTACTTGCAGCACGTGCAACAACTTGTTTTACTTGCAGCACGTGCAACAACTTGTGTTTTACTTGCAGCACGTGTAACAACTTGTTTTACTTGCAGCACGTGTAACAACTTGTTTTACTTGCAGTACGTGTAACAACTTGTTTTACTTGCAGCACGTGTAACAACTTGTTTTACTTGCAGCACGTGCAACAACTTGTTTTACTTGCAGCACGTGCAACAACTTGTTTTACTTGCAGCACGTGTAACAACTTGTTTTACTTGCAGCACGTGTAACAACTTGTTTTACTTGCAGTACGTGTAACAACTTGTTTTACTTGCAGCACGTGTTAACAACTTGTTTTACTTGCAGCACGTGTAACAACTTGTTTTACTTGCAGCACGTGTAACAACTTGTTTTACTTGCAGCACGTGTAACAACTTGTTTTACTTGCAGCACGTGTAACAACTTGTTTTACTTGCAGCACGTGCAACAACTTGTTTTACTTGCAGCACGTGCAACAACTTGTTTTACTTGCAGCACGTGCAACAACTTGTTTTACTACGGCCTGGCTTACAACACTACTAACCTGAGTGGCAACGAGTTTCTCAACTTCTTCCTGCTGTCAGTGGTGGAGCTGCCTTCCACCATGTTGGGATGGTGGGCAGCAGAGTTCCTGGGTAGACGATGGACAGGAGCCTTATCCATTCTGCTAGCAGCTATATTTTCTCTAGCTAATGCTATAGTACTCAGTAAGTCCAACACAGTGTTGTCCCTGTGCTTCCAAAACTTTAGCATAACTCTTTACATTACAGCATGACAATTACCTTTCATTTTTTTGTCATTTAAGTGAGTAGAGTGACTTTCTAAAAGCCTGACATATACAGGAGTTACATTATGAATCCCTGTCCATTCTTCTGCTTTTTCTTTGTTTAATGGACTACCAGTATATACACTGGAGGGTCATGAGAATAAAAGTGCCAAGAAGTACCCATCTGCTTCTAGTGTGTGTGCAGTGTAAGATATATTATGGAATTCGTGGAAGCTTTTTAGTCGGACTTGAGAATTGGAATCAGAAAGTACAACGAATGCATTCTGAAGGCTGGGCGGAGATACTCTTATTTGAGTCATTTGAATTTTTAAGATCTCTGCACTTCTTGCGAAATGAATGGTGGCACTTTTTTGTGGGGGGTTGAGTAACCTACCTTGGAGAGGTGGCACTTTTTTGTGGGGGGTTGAGTAACCTACCTTGGAGAGGTGGCACTTTTTTGTGGGGGTTGAGTAACCTACCTTGGAGAGGTGGCACTTTTTTGTGGGGGGTTGAGTAACCTACCTTGGAGAGTTGGCACTTTTTTGTGGGGGGTTGAGTAACCTACCTTGGAGAGGTGGCACTTTTTTTGTGGGGGGGGTTGAATAACCTACCTTGGAGAGGTGGCACTTTTTTGTGGGGGTTGAGTAACCTACCTTGGAGAGGTGGCACTTTTTTGTGGGGGGTTGAGTAACCTACCTTGGAGAGGTGGCACTTTTTTTGTGGGGGGGGTTGAATAACCTACCTTGGAGAGGTGGCACTTTTTTGGGGGGGTTGAGTAACCTACCTTGGAGAGGTGGCACTTTTTTGTCGGGGGTTGAGTAACCTACCTTGGAGAGGTGGCACTTTTTTGTGGGGGGTTGAGTAACCTACCTTGGAGAGTGGCACTTTTTTTGTGGGGGGTTGAGTAACCTACCTTGGAGAGGTGGCACTTTTTTTGGGGGGGTTGAGTAACCTACCTTGGAGAGGTGGCACTTTTTTTGTGGGGGGTTGAGTAACCTACCTTGGAGAGGTGGCACTTTTTTTGTGGGGGGTTGAGTAACCTACCTTGGAGAGGTGGCACTTTTTTGTGGGGGGTTGAGTAACCTACCTTGGAGAGGTGGCACTTTTTTTGTGGGGGTTGAGTAACCTACCTTGGAGAGGTGGCACTTTTTTGTGGGGGTTGAGTAACCTACCTTGGAGAGGTGGCACTTTTTTGTGGGGGGTTGAGTAACCTACCTTGGAGAGGTGGCACTTTTTTGTGGGGGGTTGAGTAACCTACCTTGGAGAGGTGGCACTTTTTTGTGGGGGGTTGAGTAACCTACCTTGGAGAGGTGGCACTTTTTTTGTGGGGGTTGAGTAACCTACCTTGGAGAGGTGGCACTTTTTTTGTGGGGGTTGAGTAACCTACCTTGGAGGTGGCACTTTTTTTGTGGGGGTTGAGTAACCTACCTTGGAGAGGTGGCACTTTTTTTGTGGGGGTTGAGTAACCTACCTTGGAGAGGTGGCACTTTTTTTGTGGGGGTTGAGTAACCTACCTTGGAGAGGTGGCAACTTTTTTTGTGGGGGTTGAGTAACCTACCTTGGAGAGGTGGCACTTTTTTGTGGGGGGTTGAGTAACCTACCTTGGAGAGGTGGCACTTTTTTGTGGGGGGTTGAGTAACCTACCTTGGAGAGGTGGCACTTTTTTGTGGGGGGTTGAGTAACCTACCTTGGAGAGGTGGCACTTTTTTTGTGGGGGGTTGAGTAACCTACCTTGGAGAGGTGGCACTTTTTTGTGGGGGGTTGAGTAACCTACCTTGGAGAGGTGGCACTTTTTTGTGGGGGGTTGAGTAACCTACCTTGGAGAGGTGGCACTTTTTTGTGGGGGGTTGAGTAACCTACCTTGGAGAGGTGGCACTTTTTTGTGGGGGGTTGAGTAACCTACCTTGGAGAGGTGGCACTTTTTTGTCGGGGTTGAGTAACCTACCTTGGAGAGGTGGCACTTTTTTGTGGGGGGTTGAGTAACCTACCTTGGAGAGGTGGCACTTTTTTGTGGGGGGTTGAATAACCTACCTTGGAGAGGTGGCACTTTTTTGTGGGGGGTTGAATAACCTACCTTGGAGAGGTGGCACTTTTTTGTGGGGGTTGAATAACCTACCTTGGAGAGGTGGCACTTTTTTGTGGGGGGTTGAATAACCTACCTTGGAGAGGTGGCACTTTTTTGTGGGGGGTTGAATAACCTACCTTGGAGAGGTGGCACTTTTTTGTGGGGGGTTGAATAACCTACCTTGGAGAGGTGGCACTTTTTTGTGGGGGTTGAATAACCTACCTTGGAGAGGTGGCACTTTTTTGTGGGGGGTTGAATAACCTACCTTGGAGAGGTGGCACTTTTTTGTGGGGGGTTGAATAACCTACCTTGGAGAGGTGGCACTTTTTGTGGGGGTTGAATAACCTACCTTGGAGAGGAAAGACACAACAGAATGGATGACAAAAAAAATGAAGTATAAATTAAACAAAATTGTTAAGCTTAAATAAACATGTGAATAAAATATTCCTACAGTTTACAAATAAAATTGTAAAAAGTATCTAATACATGCAAATGCAGTATTAGTCAAAATGTAGTAAGGTTTCCTTCATTTTTACTGATATTTTTTGTGTGTGAGATACATTCCTCCATGTAATATGTTTAGTTTGTTAACTGGAAAATATTGTGTCAAGTTCATTGTTGTCTGTATGAGTGACCTTAGTACAGTGTTCCTGGAATACTATTGTTGTCTGTCTGAGTGATCCTAGTACAGCTACAGTGTTCCTGCAACACTATTGTTGTCTGTCTGAGTGACCTTAGTACAGCTACAGTGTTCCTGCAACACTATTGTTGTCTGTATGAGTGACCTTAGTACAGTGTTCCTGGAATACTATTGTTGTCTGTCTGAGTGACCTTAGTACAGCTACAGTGTTCCTGCAACACTATTGTTGTCTGTATGAGTGACCTTAGTACAGTGTTCCTGGAATACTATTGTGTCTGTCTGAGTGACCTTAGTACAGCTACAGTGTTCCTGCAACACTACTGTTGTCTGTATGAGTGACCTTAGTACAGTGTTCCTGGAATACTATTGTTTGTCTGTCTGAGTGACCTTAGTACAGCTACAGTGTTCCTGCAACACTATTGTTGTCTGTATGAGTGACCTTAGTACAGTGTTCCTGGAATACTATTGTTGTCTGTCTGAGTGACCTTAGTACAGCTACAGTGTTCCTGCAACACTATTGTTGTCTGTCTGAGTGATCCTAGTACAGCTACAGTGTTCCTGCAACACTATTGTTGTCTGTCTGAGTGACCTTAGTACAGCTACAGTGTTCCTGCAACACTATTGTTGTCTGTCTGAGTGACCTTAGTACAGCTACAGTGTTCCTGCAACACTATTGTTGTCTGTCTGAGTGACCTTAGTACAGCAACAGTGTTCCTGTAACACTATTGTTGTCTGTCTGAGTGACCTTAGTACAGCAACAGTGTTCCTGCAACACTATTGTTGTCTGTCTGAGTGACCTTAGTACAGCTACAGTGTTCCTGCAACACTATTGTTGTCTGTCTGAGGGGACCTTAGTACAGCTGCAGTGTTCCTGGAACACTATTGTTGTCTGTCTGAGTGACCTTAGTACAGCTACAGTGTTCCTGCAACACTATTGTTGTCTGTCTGAGTGACCTTAGTACAGCAACAGAGTTCCTGCAACACTATTGTTGTCTGTCTGAGTGACCTTAGTACAGCTACAGTGTTCCTGGAACACTATTGTTGTCTGAGTGACCTTAGTACAGCTAGTGTTCCTGCAACACTATTGTTGTCTGTCTGAGTGACCTTAGTACAGCTGCAGTGTTCCTGGAACAATATTGTTGTCTGTCTGAGTGATCCAATACAGCTACAGTGTTCCTGGAACAATATTGTTGTCTGTCTGATTGACCTTAGTACAGCTACAGTGTTCCTGCAACACTATTGTTGTCTGTCTGAGTGACCTTAGTACAGCTACAGTGTTCCTGCAACACTATTGTTGTCTGTCTGAGTGACCTTAGTACAGCTACAGTGTTCCTGCAACACTATTGTTGTCTGTCTGAGTGACCTTAGTACAGCTACGGTGTTCCTGGAACACTATTGTTGTCTGTCTGAGTGATTCTAGTATAGCTACAGTGTTCCTGGAACACTATTATTGTCTGACTGAGTGACCTTAGTACAGCTACAGTGTCCTGCAACACTATTGTTGTCTGTCTGAGTGATCCAAGTACAGCTACAGTGTTCCTGGAACACTATTGTTGTCTGTCTGAGTGACCTTAGTACAGCTACGGTGTTCCTACAACACTATTGTTGTCTGTCTGAGTGACCTAGTACAGCAACAGTGTTCCTGGAACAATATTGTTGTCTGAGTGATCTTAGTACAGCTACAGTGTTCCTGGAACACTATTATATAATGGATTAAGTTAGCAGAGACAAGAGCAGAAAAGAGATTAATTGAATACTTGGTGTTGGTTGAACAGATTCATCACAGTGGGTGACAATTATGATGATGGTAATGAGCAAGATATTCAACACAATCAGCTTCTTGATGATGTACATACAATGTTCTGAGATCTATCCAACAACTCACCGTTCCTGTGGCACTGGTCTGTCATCCCTCATCTCCTCTATATTTAGTACTGCTGCGCCCTACATCGCCTACTCAGTAAGTAAATATCCATGTGGCAACCCAAAACTAAGAGTTGTTCTCAAGGGTCTGTCATGTGCATGACTTCCTAGCTACCTGAATCATCTCAAATGTTCCACAAATTATTGAAGCCATAATCAATAAAAATATAATCAAACTTATTACAGGAAATACCATATAATACACAAAACTAAATTATTCTCAATAGTGGCAGACTCTTCACAAACACTTTCATATTTTTTAACATTTTTGGAGACAAAGAATGTTAAATAAAAGTAATGTATGAAAGTTAGTGGTAATTACGTTGTTATATGGGTAGGAAGGATGTGTTGTGTATGATGCAGCAAGGAGAAGGCTGGAGGCAGTAGAGATGTCTGAGAGCAATGTTTGGTGTAAATATTATGCAGAGAATTAGTAGCTTGGAGATTAGGAGATGAAGAGCAGCGATTATTGAAATTGTTCAGATATCCAGAGAGCACAGAACTAAGTAAAATCACCTGGAGGACTTACAGATCTGTAATGAAAGTAAACAGGGTAAAGATCGTTCTAGAAAATGATGGAGGGAGAGATTAAGGTTGTCTTGTGTGTGAGGGGGATTACACATCCAGCAGGCATGTGCGTGAGTGTCTTAGGAGTGAGTAGAGGCAACTGGCTTTTATGACTTGACATGCAATTAGAGTGTGAGCAAGGTAATATTTACAAAGGATTTCAGAAATCCGGTTAGCCAGACAGTTGGGAAGTACAATGCCTGCATTCTGGAAGTGGAGTGGTGGTGGGAAGTACAGTGCCTGCATTCTGAAAGTGGAGTGGTGGTGGGAAGTACAGTGCGTGCATTCTGAAGGTGGAGTGGTGGTGGGAAGTACAGTGCCTGCATTCTGAAGGTGGAGTGGTGGTGGGAAGTACAGTGCCTGCATTCTGAAGGTGGAGTGGTGGTGGGAAGTACAGTGCCTGCATTCTGAAGGTGGAGTGGTGGTGGGAAGTACAGTGCCTGCATTCTGAAGGTGGAGTGGTGGTGGGCAGTACAGTGCCTGCATTCTGAAGGTGGAGTGGTGGTGGGAAGTACAGTGCCTGCATTCTGAAGGTGGAGTGGTGGTGGGAAGTACAGTGCCTGCATCCTGAAGGTGGAGTGGTGGTGGGAAGTACAGTGCCTGCATCCTGAAGGTGGAGTGGTGGTGGAAGTACAGTGCCTCATCCTGAAGGTGGAGTGGTGGTGGGAAGTACAGTGCCTGCATTCTGAAGGTGGAGTGGTGTTGGGAAGTACAGTGCCTGCATTCTGAAGGTGGAGTGGTAGTGGGAAGTACAGTGCCTGCATTCTGAAGGTGGAGTGGTGGTGGGAAGTACAGTGCCTGCATTCTGAAGGTGGAGTGGTGGTGGGAAGTACAGTGCCTGCATTCTGAAGGTGGAGTGGTGGTGGGAAGTACAGTGCCTGCATTCTGAAGGTGGAGTGGTGGTGGGAAGTACAGTGCCTGCATTCTGAAGGTGGAGTGGTGGTGGGAAGTACAGTGTCTGCATTCTGAAGGTGGAGTGGTGGTGGGAAGTACAGTGCCTGCATTCTGAAGGTGGGGTGGTGGTGGGAAGTACAGTGCCTGCATTCTGAAGGTGGAGTGGTGGTGGGAAGTACAGTGCCTGCATCCTGAAGGTGGAGTGGTGGTGGGAAGTACAGTGCCTGCATCCTGAAGGTGGAGTGGTGGTGGGAAGTACAGTGCCTGCATCCTGAAGGTGGAGTGGTGGTGGGAAGTACAGTGCCTGCATCCTGAAGGTGGAGGTGGTGGGAATACAGTGCCCGCATCCTGAAGGTGGAGGGGGTGGGAAGTACAGTGCCTGCATTCTGAAGGTGGAGTGGTGTTGGGAAGTACAGTGCCTGCATTCTGAAGGTGGAGTGGTGGTGGGAAGTACAGTGCCTGCATTCTGAAGGTGGAGTGGTGGTGGGAAGTACAGTGCCTGCATTCTGAAGGTGGAGTGGTGGTGGGAAGTACAGTGCCTGCATTCTGAAGGTGGAGTGGTGTGGGAAGTACAGTGCCTGCATTCTGAAGGTGGGAGTGGTGGGAAGTACAGTGCCTGCATTCTGAAGGTGGAGTGGTGGTGGGAAGTACAGTGCCTGCATTCTGAAGGTGGAGTGGTGGTGGGAAGTACAGTGCCTGCATTCTGAAGGTGGAGTGGTGGTGGGAAGTACAGTCCTGCATTCTGAAGGTGGAGTGGAGGTGGGAAGTACAGTGCCTGCATTCTGAAGGTGGAGTCGTGGTGGGAAGTACAGTGCCTGCATTCTGAAGGTGGAGTGGTGGTGGGAAGTACAGTGCCTGCATTCTGAAGGTGGAGTGGTGGTGGGAAGTACAGTGCCTGCATTCTGAAGGTGGAGTGGTGGTGGGAAGTACAGTGCCTGCATTCTGAAGGTGGAGTGGTGGTGGGAAATACAGTGCCTGCATTCTGAAGGTGGAGTGGTGGTGGGAAGTACAGTGCCTGTATTCTGAAGGTGGAGTGGTGGTGGGAAGTACAGTGCCTGTATTCTGAAGGTGGAGTGGTGATGGGAAGTACAGTACCTGCATTCTGAAGGTGGAGTGGTGGTGGGAAGTACAGTGCCTGTATTCTGAAGGTGGAGTGGTGGTGGGAAGTACAGTGCCTGCATTCTGAAGGTGGAGTGGTGGTGGGAAGTACAGTGCCTGCATCCTGAAGGTGGAGTGGTGGTGGGAAGTACAGTGCCTGCATCCTGAACGTGGAGTGGTGGTGGGAAGTACAGTGCCTGTATTCTGAAGGTGGAGTGGTGGTGGGAAGTACAGTGCCTGCATTCTGAAGGTGGAGTGTGGGGGGAAGTACAGTGCCTGCATTCTGAAGGTGGAGTGGTGGTGGGAAGTACAGTGCCTGTATTCTGAAGGTGGAGTTGTGGTGGGAAGTACAGTGCCTGTATTCTGAAGGTGGAGTGGTGGTGGGAAGTACAGTGCCTGCATTCTGAAGGTGGAGTGGTGGTGGGAAGTACAGTGCCTGTATTCTGAAGGTGGAGTGGTGGTGGGAAGTACAGTGCCTGCATCCTGAAGGTGGAGTGGTGGTGGGAAGTACAGTGCCTGCATTCTGAAGGTGGAGTGGTGGTGGTAAGTACAGTGCCTGCATTCTGAAGGTGGAGTGGTGTTGGGAAGTACAGTGCCTGCATTCTGAAGGTGGAGTGGTGGTGGGAAGTACAGTGCCTGCATTCTGAAGGTGGAGTGGTGGTGGGAATTTCAGTGCCTGCATTCTGAAGGTGGAGTGGTGGTGGGAAGTACAGTGCCTGCATTCTGAAGGTGGAGTGGTGGTGGGAAGTACAGTGCCTGCATTCTGAAGGTGGAGTGGTGGTGGGAAGTACAGTGCCTGCATTCTGAAGGTGGAGTGGTGGTGGGAAGTACAGTGCCTGCATTCTGAAGGTGGAGTGGTGGTGGGAAGTACAGTGCCTGCATTCTGAAGGTGGAGTGGTGGTGGGAAGTACAGTGCTTGCATTCTGAAGGTGGAGTGGGGATATTTGCAGTTTTGAACTGTACTCCTGGCAAACCTCTGTCATGAAAGTGCTGGAGTGAGTTTTAGATTTTGCCAGCGAAGTTGTTAGTTTATTGTGCACCCCTGAGGACGGTAGCGCAAGAGCATATGGATACACAAAAGGCCTAGGAACTAGGCTCCAAAATGGTTAACAATTGTACATCTGGATTTATATCTACAGTTCATTTATCTGTTACAAGCAAATTTAGGAGATTTGCTTAGTATATCTGGTATCTTATTTTCATTAATAAGATATCTTGATATGTCACATACTCTCTGTCTCTGTATTCCTCAATAAGTGGACAATTAAGCACATAGTGTTCAAGACAGTGACCATATGCCTGATCACATAATTTACATTTAGTTTGATCATCATCTGTGTGTCTCACAAACTGCCAGAAGTACTTGTAACCAAGCCTAAGCCTGGCCACTACAACATCAATCAGTCTGTTCACATTGCACGTTGCTCCATAGGCATACTTATCTACTTTCATGTTATGATAGTGGGTTATAGATCTACTCAGGCTTCTAACTGCATTCCTATAACAATCATTTTCAATATTTACTTGTCTCCTAATATTATTCCTAATGCTAGACGCAGATATACCAAAGTTATAGTCTTCATTCTCCTTCTGGGTACTCTTCTTGGCTAACATATCAACTTTATCATGAAGGAGTAATCCAATGTGTGATGGGATCCATATCAATTCTACATTAATTCCTTTGTCCCTGATTTTTGAGTATCTATACCTGGCTTCTCCAGTGAGCATGTTGTTGGAGTTATTACATGAGTCAAGAGCCTTCAATGATGATAGAGTCAAGCTCAGTGGAATAAGTTACCTTTGGCGCCATTTGGATTGCAAACAACTCAGCTTACAGTGTAGACGCCCAGTTGTTAATTCTTATGCCTAGTTCAGCAAGTTTATTATGGTTCTTAACTAGGGAGGTGGTAACAAGAGCAGATGCAGCCCTGCCAGAAGACTCCTGTTTAGATCCATCAGTGTATATAACTTGTGATAACTTATTACTACCAGCTAGGTGAGAAATTTCTTCCTGAGCAGTTGCTCTAACAAGAGATTTAAGGAAGGGATTACTAGCAATGAGCTTCTTGGGAGGGACTTGTAGGTATGTGATATTAAATGAACACATCTTCCATAGAGGGGTGAAATGCTCTTGTTGCCTACAGTGATACAGTTCATGTAGGTTATAAAACTTAATGTAATTAGATGTTTTCATAATCCATTTAGTTTTATGTGTATTACTTCTAGACACTTAGTAAGATTCATAGTGACAGTGTCTGGTTCATTTCTTGACATTCTAATATCCTATCACTGATAATAGAAGTACCTAGCTCCTTCCTCATATTAAGAACCTTTGTAGATTTGGGACAACCAAGAATAATTCTGAGGGCTTCATTTTGCATTAACTCCAAGATTTGGAGAGAACTTTCTCCAGCTAATATCAGCATGGGAGCAGCATAATCAATTAATTAAGCAGCTAACATAGGCTATAATAAACTTATGGGTGAACAGGAACACTGACAGCAGGTGTCTTATGGAAATACGTCCCTAATATTTTCCAGCCATACCGTAAGAGATTCGAACCCCTGACCTCAGTGTGTGAGCTGAGTGTGCTAGCGACCAAGCTATGCTTTGAGAGCATTTAGCCTATCTTTGCATTTCTTATTTAGTTGTGGTATGGTGGATTTATTAAAGGATACATCTACACCAAGATAGCTGTAAGATTTAACATGGCTAATGTAATATGGAGGGTGAGTAAAGATCGGAGAGACAATGGGAGTTACCCAAGAAGGTAGGGATGAGAGGTTAGAAGTAACTTGAAAAGAAACTTGGGAGGTATGAGGAGAGGAAGGAACTTGAGTGAAAACAGGAGAGGAGAAAACTGCATAAGGGAAGCATGAACTTCCACATCCATAACAGATACAGTAACAGGTAAAGTACTAGACTCAGAGACTGGAAGAGGAAAATGTTAGGGAAGGATAATTGATGGAGGGGTTAAAGGAGATTTGAACTTTGATGATGTTTTAGACTTTGGAGAAGTAAAGTTTCAAAGTGATGGTGTAGTTGTAGGAGATCGTGTAGACATAGAAAGATGCCAGCGAGAAGATGAAGACGCCAGGACAGTAGGAGTTGACGTGGAAGAGACCTCAGAGTCCAGGGCTGCAAAAGATTTAGATGCAGAGGTTACCGTGAAAGTTGTGACTACAGAGGAGATTGTGGAAGTACCACAGAGGTTGGAGGCCGCCTAGTAACTCTAGAATAAGACAGCCCTGGAAGTCTTCCCTGGAAGCGGAGATGGGAGACTGCCATTGCGTAAGTGAAATCTTTCTCTTAGACAGAAAACTTATTCTTGTAAGAAAACTTGGAAACAGTAAGTATAAGCTGGGTGAGCCTCATTACAATTAAGGAAAAAGAGAGGTTGGCTGCAGGATGTATGGCATGGTCAGTAGCACCACAACCTGGACATTCTGCCATGGACCTGCAGTATTTTCCTGGGTGGCCAAAGCGCCAGCAATTACTAAATTGTTGTGGTGTAGGGATCAATTCCCATACTTGTAAATGGTGTCCTGCATTGTAAACTCAGGACGGAAATTCACAGCAGTCAAAAGGTAATCGAGACATATTGTAGGGAAAGTGTCTTCGCCCGCAGGCAGGTAGTACGTTAGTGTCCGCTTTAATAATTGGGAGGTCTTGGAGCTCAAGTTGCTTTGATAATATTTACATCACAGGTCAGGAAATCACGTTGAACAAATGTATGCAGCAGAACTACAGTACCAATGCAAGAACTGAGATTAATATGTTTATGAATAGAGACAGGAATATTGTCAGTGGAGGTAAGAAAGGAAAGACTGTGAGCTTGGCCAGCATTTCGCACCATGATGTTGCGTGCACTCTTAAGAGTATGAAATTAAATATTCTGACCAACATAGCGCAGGAGTGCCTTGCCGTTACTATGATCAGGAAGACAGTCGAAGATGGCAGTTGTATAGTGAAAAACTTAGTCCAATGAATCTTAGTAAGTAAGGGAAGTGAGTCTCGTGTCGGTCTTTTCTGGGAAGAGCGAGAGGTACACGAGACAGTTTCGTCTGTTAATGGTCGTGGTGTGGAACCGGAAGTGGTTCGCCCAGAGACGTGTGAGCGATCTGAAAATCATCACACTGTAGAGGGAGAAGCTGGAAGTATGGTCAGAGACATGAGGATGTCGGACGTACCAAGAGTCAGGCTGAACCACGGTGCCAGAGACGAGCATTGATATGTTACCTGCAGCAAATACCGGGGTGTTTGAGAGTTCTGAAGAATAGTCTAATAATGAGGGAGAGTCATGAAAGGACATCCTCAGATGATTCAGATTCCAAGGAAAACTACACCACCTCCAAGAACCTCAACGCAGTGGATGGGCAACGACTTCCTTTCCCCAACCAAGGAGCTGTAAGTCCTGATGGGAGGACCATAAAGGCCAAAAGTAGAATAGGGAGAGGTGAGGGAGGGGGAAAGGATGAATGGGACAGGGAAGCAAAGGATGAGGTAGGGAAGGGAGAATTGTGGAGTATTTAGGTTTAGTCGGAGGAAGAACAAGAGGTCCAATTAGTCAGATCAAGAGCCTCTTCAATACGGCAAGGAACCCCTTGAAAATGGGGAAGGTGCTAAACCTGCAAGAGCCAAACAGTGCAGCCTCATTCTCCTTGTATGATCTTGCTTCACATATTCAGTAGTCCAATTAGCATGTACAAGTCTTGAATAAGTATTTCGGATGTCTTTATAATAGTTGAATTGTCTGATAAAAGACTATAAAGAAAGTTATAACTTTGAGATATGGAATCCCAAGCAAGAAGCTAAGCAATGAAGACACTTGTAGTAACAGTATATTTAAATATACAGCTGTACCTTCAATAGTACGGTTAATTCATGTCAAAACAATACCGTACAGTACAGTACCGTACTGATCAAGGTATTATTATAATGTTTTTAATGTAATGCGTTCCAATAATACCATTAAATTAATGCACACGAAACTCTTACACTTGTAAATAAAGAAATTACAAAAGATAAATGTACAAAAATAGTAATACTAAAGATTTTTATTACAACTATAAATAAACAAAGTACGAAAAATACGGTAAATAAAAAAATAACTTTTATTTTGAAAAATAGTTGAACAACGTAGTTTGTACAGTTTTTTTTATCAGCAAACATGTGTTAATAACAAGGAACATCACTGTGAACCGCCTGACTTATGTATTGTTCAATGTTTGGATCCACGTTCCTTATGAAGTCACAAACATCTACTACGATTAACGTTGAGTTCAACCAATGTGAATTCTTTCTGTACACCAGTATTATGCACACAGGTAATGATGACCTGATGACCTGGTCGTAATGGGACTTGGAGCGAAAATAATCGCAGTAGTAGTCTTTAACCTGTGTTTTCCTTCACAAGGTATTTATATTATGTACACTTATGTACACTAGTAAGTAAGTAAGTTTATTCAGGTATACACAAATACAGTTACATAGATTATCATACATAGCAGCATATGTGTGAAGTACCTAAGATAACCCAAAAAAGTCAGACAGAGTGACTTATTTCTGTTGGGGTCCTTTTATCTTATTATTATAATGCAAAGGTAATAATATCTTATTATTATTATTATATAAAAGAGATAACATCTTATTATCATACTATTAAGACTATGACTACACGAGAGTTATTAATTAAGACTATCTACAATACGAGGGTCATTAAGACTATCTACAATACGAGGGTTATTAAGGCTATCTACAATACGAGGGTCATTAAGACTATCTACAATACGAGGGTCATTAAGACTATCTACAATACGAGGGTCATTAAGACTATCTACAATACGAGGGTCATTAAGACTATCTACAATACGAGGGTTATTAAGACTATCTACAATACGAGGGTCATTAAGACTATCTACAATACGAGGGTCATTAAGACTATCTACAATACGAGGGTCATTAAGACTATCTACAATACGAGGGTCATTAAGACTATCTACAATATGAGGGTCATTAAGACTATCTACAATACGAGGGTCATTAAGACTATCTACAATACGAGGGTCATTAAGACTATCTACAATACGAGGGTCATTAAGACTATCTACAATACGAGGGTCATTAAGACTATCTACAATACGAGGGTTATTAAGACTATCTACAATACGAGGGTCATTAAGATTATCTACAATACGAGGGTCATTAAGACTATCTACAATACGAGGGTCATTAAGACTATCTACAATACGAGGGTCATAAAGACTATCTACAATATGAGGGTCATTAAGACTATCTACAATACGAGGGTCATTAAGACTATCTACAATACGAGGGTCATTAAGACTATCTACAATACGAGGATCATTAAGACTGTCTACAATACGAGGGTCATTAAGACTATCTACAATACGAGGGTCATTAAGACTATCGACAATACGAGGGTCATTAAGACTATCTACAATACGAGGGTCATTAAGACTATCTACAATACGAGGGTCATTAAGACTATCTACAATACGAGGGTCATTAAGACTATCTACAATACGAGGTCATTAAGACTATCTACAATACGAGGGTCATTAAGACTATCTACAATACGAGGGTCATTAAGACTATCTACAATACGAGGGTCATTAAGACTATCTACAATACGAGGGTCATTAAGACTATCTACAATACGAGGGTCATTACTAGGAATAAGGTAAAATTACGTGTGATACCCAAAAAAAAAATAAAAAGTCATTTCCCTGATGAATGTAGCAACATTCATCAGACACCTTTTGGCACTCTTCTTGAACTGGTTCATGCTATGACTGGCTTTGCCATGTGCAGACAGACTGTTCCATTCCTTTATTGCTGTACAATAAAAGGTGTTTGAAGCCTGGCCACTAACTGTGGGTACTACAAAGTTGTGCTCTCTCCCCCTAGTATTATGATTGCTGCGGTTCCTAACCTTGACAAAATTGGCAGCAAGATATTCTGGACATTGTTTGTGAGCAATTTTATAAACAAGATTTAGCTTCAGTTGTTTTACTCTGTCTTCAACATTCAGCATATCCAACTGCTGTAATTCATCCTGGCCTACATGTTCTCTTGGTCCCAGCCCCAGGATGAATCTTACGATTTTGTTCTGGATGATTTGCAGTCTATCTTTCTTTTTTTTTTTTTTGTCAAGGCAGAGTACCATGAAGAGCAAGCGTAATCCATATGACATTGTATAAGGGCTAGACATAGGGTCCTGCGAGCCTCAGTAGGCAGACACTGTGCTTGTCCATAGAGGAATTTCAGTCTAGCATTCGCTTTCTGTACTACACTGTTCCCTATCAATTCTCCTGACATGCATGGGTCAAAGCGGATTCCCAGATATCTTACTGAGGAAACTAAAGTGATGGGCTCACCATTACACTGGACACTAAAATTATTTACCCTTCTCAGTTTATGTTTCGTGCCAAAGAGAATGGCTTCAGTTTTCCCGAGGTGTAATGATAGTTTGTTGTCTACTAACCATTTGCTGCAGGACTCCATTTCCAGTGTTAAAACATTAGCTATATCTTGTGGGTCTTTACCTGACACTAACAGAGCACTGTCATCTGCATACAGTAGGAGTTTGCACTTGACACTGATAGGCATATCATTGACATAACATAAGAATAATAAGGGACCCAGAATACTACCTTGGGGAACTCCACATGTTATCGGCAAGGGTTCCGATTCCGTTTTGTTGATTCTGACAATTTGTTTCCTGTTGTTAAGGTAGGACTTGAACCAGTCTACAGAACCTATACCGATAGCCTGAAGTTTCGTACATAATATATTGTGGTTGACAGTATCGAAGGCCTTTTGCAGGTCTAAGGTTACCATACTTATGAGGTTCCCCTTTGACATTTCAGTTCTCATGTACTCCATCAGATTAATTAGGGAGGTGTCGGTTGAGTAAGATCTTTTAAAGACTGATTGATAGCTATGGAGAATGTTGTTGTCATAAAGGTACTTAACTACTTGAGAGTACACCGCCCTCTCTAGAATTTTGGATATTACACTGAGTATACTAACAGGCCAATAATTGCTTACATCAGACCTACTATTTTTCTGGAAGATATGAGTAACTCTTGCCTCCTTGAACCCCTCCGGTAAGATATTAGTGGTGATGGACAAATTTATTATGTGAGCAATAGGGACTGACAGTTCAGAAGCACCATCTTTTAGGAACTTAGACGGGATGTTATCCGGGCCTGTGCTCTTAGTTGGGTTTAACCTGCTTAGTTCTTTTTGAATAAGTCATGAGATACACTTACTAGTTGACAATTGTTTGGGGTTACCACTTTATTGGTATAGTATGTTTGAAACTTATCAGAGTCTGTGTTAAAGGTATTTGATGCAGCTGGTAGTTTACTTACTAGTGTTGATGCAACAGATGTGTAGTAGGAATTAAAACAATATGCCACTTTAGATGTTATAGTTGTTGCCAGAGCTTTCTGGGGTTATCTTTATACTCTTCAATTTTTGAGCAATAGTGCTTTGCCTTTGCTCCTTTTATAAGTCTCTGCACTCTGTTCCTCACCCTTTGGAATTCATTTAGTGCTGCAATATCCTGCATGTTCGTTTTAAATCTTTTTAGCAGCTGGTCTCTGAATTTCATATTATCTAATATCTCAGTAGTCATCCAGGGTTCAGTTCTTCGTTTAATCCTAACCTCTTTAACTGGTGCAATATTATCAAGGATGGTAGTGAACATTGTTTTGAATTTTTCCCAGGCATCGTTTACGTCCGTGCAACTTGTTATCTCTGTCCAGTCACAATTGTGTAGCCTATTTACCAGTGTTTCTTTACTGTAGTTTCTAATTGACCTCATTTTTATTGTCCTGTGTAGGCCTATCCTATCCCTAGTGATTTTCCTAGTGCAGTAAATGATGAAATGATCACTAAGACCTGTGGTAATGACGCCTGACTGACTAATGTTCCCAGAACAGTTACAAAGTATGTGGTCAATTAGGGTGGCTGAGAATTGTGTGGTCTGGGTTGGTGTATTAATTAGTTGAGTAAAACTATTTAAACCTAAAACTTGCTTATACTTTTTGGATAGCCCGTTATTTTGCTGCTGAAAACAGATATTGAAGTCTCCCAGTATTACTGTCTCGCAATTTGTTTTCAAACCCGGACAAGACTCTGGAAAAGTCTTCTATGAATTGATTCTGGGTGGGAGGGGGGTAACTAGTTCTTACTAAGATGGGTTTGGTCTTGGGAAGCAGTACTTTAAACCATAGACTCTCCAGTTCATTATTATTTAAATCAGGTCTTGGGTTGTAAGCTAAGTGATTTCTTATGTAGGCACATACCCCACCACCTTTACTATTCCTATCTAAGCGTTTTATATTGTAACCTTCTATTTTGACTTCGTCGTCAATCACAGTATCATCCAACCAGGATTCAGAGATGGATATAACTGCCGCCCTAGTTCTGTTAGCTAAAATCCTAATCTCTGCCAATTTTGGAAAAAGTGATCTTGCGTTGACATGAATAAAGTGAAGGCTTGTTTTCATAAAACAATTATAATCATCAATATATGGCAATGGTTCATTTGTATTAAAATTAGGTAAATCAATGTCATCATTGCGAAAGGGTAACTGTGCCAAAGTGCATTTGTTACACACAAAATGAATTCTGGCACCATTACTATAATTGTACATACGTCCATTATGCACCCAACCCTTACACATTTTACATAAGGTGTCTTTTCTGTTCTTCTTTTGTACTTTAGCACAGTGTATGTACCTGTTTGATGGTGTTTGAGATAATAAGAATGGCTGTATTGTCTCACATTGACTTATGTATGCATTACATATGGAGTCAAGGTTATCATTCCTAGCTACTAGACCGTCATTATCACCGTCATTTATCTGTCTGTTTTGCCTCTGCACAATAGTTTGAGGTCCTGGATTAGTTTGGATATCACCACTTAATGGGTATGCGATGTTGCCATACCTTGCGGTGATTGTGACATTTAAGTTTCTGGTAGGATGGCAACTGTTGGGCGTTTACTGTCCAGGGTGCTATTACCCCATTCACCTTTTCCAGCCACCATGACTGATTTCCTTCTTCAAGAAATTGCAGGAGAAAGATAAATATAATTATGGCAGCCTGTACCTCCCTAATGCCGGCTATTTTCACTCTTCACTCTTTTAATCATACACAACAATATTTATTTCTCTTTTCCACATTGTAATCAAGGCAAAACAACAGCCAGAGAGCGAAAGAGAGAGAGAGAGAGAGAGAGAGAGAGAGAGAGAGAGAGAGAACTGTGCTCAACCAGCAGCTATATGAGTCTGGCAAGTACTAACTGTGAGTGATACCATGTCACCTCAGCACTTGCCAGACCCACCTTGTAATTGGTTAATGAACCATAAGATCATTAAACCCTTAACACCTGGTTTGCTAGTTGGGAGGCTGCCTATATGGGTGTGTGCATCTTCCAAATAAAGTGTAACATACTCTTTGCATGCCACACCCCCACTACAAAAGGGGTGTAATGACCAGGACTAGGCTTCCACTGCCATGGGTTGATTGCCACCATGACACAGTACAATAACGGAACTGCCTTTCCTCTCACCCAACCAACTCATTAGATAGAGCTCAGCTTTTCTTGAGACAATGCTAAACTCTGAACTTAGAGTGAGAGAGCAGACAGTAGGGCTAACATAGGTTCAAGACACGTGGACAGTAGCAGAGTATCCCATCACTAAAAAAAAATCCACCATTTACCTTAAAACCTTAAACATTTTACACACACACACACACACACACACACGCACACACACACACACACACACACACACACACACACACACACACAACACACACACACACACATATATATATATATATATATATATATATATATATATATATACACAAATGAGGGGTAGAAAGA
This sequence comes from Cherax quadricarinatus, assembly GCF_026875155.1. Classification (NCBI taxonomy): domain Eukaryota; kingdom Metazoa; phylum Arthropoda; class Malacostraca; order Decapoda; family Parastacidae; genus Cherax; species Cherax quadricarinatus. Next base: position 8,109,451 of record NC_069492.1, on the reverse strand, counting down.
GCTATTCTACCCATATAGTCCCTAACACATCCTAAACTAAATTTACATTTAGGAAAGAGAATCAGCCAGTGTATTATTTTTTCCAGCAATGTGTACAATTCATAAATTATGTGGTTGCAGTCTGAGACTCCATCTCACGAGTCTTGTGTTTTGGTTCTTCATAGTAATGAGGTCGACCAAAGGGTTGTGGTCATTGTAGACTGTGACCACTTGAGACGACTGCCCCACATAGACTTCAAAATGGTGAGGGTTTCTTTTTCAACTGTTGAGTAGGCCCTCTGGTGAGGTTGGTATCTGGCTGAGAAATAGGCCACGGGCTGCAACCCATCTTCTCCAGATTGTTACAGAAGTACTGCACCCACCCCTGACTCACAAGCATCAACCTGTAATGTATAAGGTTTTGAGAAATCAGGAGACAGAGGAGTGGATGCAGTACAAAGAATACACTTTGCTTTAGTAACAGCATCTTGACACCCTGGGATCCATTGAAATTATGTTTTCTGATTGGTAAGGTAAGGAGGCGACCACATCTGAAAAATTCTTACAGAATCGTCTATAAAACCCTAACATGCCTAGGAAACGTTGGAGGGATTTTCTATCATTAGGTACTGGATAATTTTTAATGGCAAGAATTTTAGCAAATTTTGGGTCCACTTTGCCACTACCTACTTCACGGCCCAAAAACTAACAGTAGATTGTCCAAAAGATGACTTAGATAATTTAACAATTAAATGGAAACTCTGAAATGTCTCAAAAAGAGCTTTATGTCTAAACATATGATGATCCAAAGTATCCAACACAGCTACAATGTCATCTAGGTAAGCGGCTGTGCCTTCAAGTCCTTTAAAAGCCTGACGAATCAGCTTTTGGAAATGCTGGCGAGTTTTTCATTCCGAAGGGTGTTACTGTACATTGATAATGACCTCCTGGAATTATGAAGGTAGAGACTTCCTTCGCCTTATCTATCAAAGGCACTTCATAGTTACCTTTAATTTAGTCACAAAAGTGGCCTTATTCAAAAAGTCGATTACGTCATCCAAACGTGGCAGAGGGTAAGCATCTGGAATGGTAACCTCATTCACTTTACGGTAGTCTGCACACATTCGAAAAACTTCATCAGATTTCTAAACAAGGGTGCACGGTGAAGCCCACGGACTAGATGATTCCTCCATAAACCCATGTTCTAGAAGAAATTCTACCTCCTGCTAAAGTAGCCTCTGTCTTTCAGGGTTAGCTCTGTAGGTGGAGAGTTTAATAGGTTTAGTGAACATTTTTTTGGCACGCCCGAAAAGATGTCAGGATAACACTGTAGGAGCGCAGTTAAACTGGTTACTTGATTCTTAGACAGTCCCACCATTAAAGGGCTAGGGTCCTTGAGGACAGAATTTGGAAGCTTTACTTGATTTTCAGTAATAAGGTACAAGGAGTCAGGGTCGTCTACAGAGGCAGAGGACAAAGTCATTACTGGGACCTTATTGGGAGTATAAAATGCTTTAATGGAGCTACCACATAATTTACATCAGGTAGTTTACTTACAATTTGCATAGGTTCCATGAACCTAGCTTTTAAGGTGTGGCCAGGTATAGGTTACTGCACAAGCATCTTGTCTCCTGGATGGAAAGAACGAAACTTTGAGTTTCTGTCATACCTTTGTTTCATATTATCTTGAGTTGCATTTAAGTTAGCCTTAGCCAACTGACGTGCCACCTGCAACCTGGAAGAACGGTTGTAGAGTGTTATGCAGGCGTCTTCTCCCATCCATCCTTCCTTGAGCACCCTAAGAGAACCTCTTACATTGTGCTCAAAGATCAGCTCAAATGGATTATAACCTGTAGACTCCTGCACAGTTCCTCTTATTGCAAATAGCAACAGGAAAATGCATGCTATAAGTTCTCATCATGTTCGATGAAATATTTCCAAGTCACCTTGGGACTGAGGATGATAGGCAGTGGATATAAGGACATAAGAACATAAAGAAGGAACACTGCAACAGGCCTACTGGCCCATGCAGAGAAGGTCCGTGTTCCCCCCCCTCCGGACTAGCCCAATGATCCACCACTCCCGGATTAGCCCAATGACCCACCCAGTCTGGTCACCTCCACTCAAGGATGGAGCACGGCACCAGACCCAGCAGCACAAGGTAGTCAGGTCCAACTCACACCCACTCATGTATTTATCTAACCTATTTTTAAAACTACACAACGTTTTAGCCTCAATAACTGTACTTGGGAGTTTGTTCCACTCATCCACAACTCTATTACCAAACCAGTGCTTTCCTATATCCTTCCTGAATCTGAAGTTTTCCAACTTGAAACCATTGCTGTGAGTCCTGTCTTGGGTGGAAATTTTCAGCACGCTATTTACATCCCCTTTATTTATTCCTGTTTTCCATTTATACACCTAGATCATATCCCCCCTAATTCTACGCCTTTCAAGAGAGTGCAGATTCAGGCCCCTCAGTCTATCCTCATAGGGAAGATTTCTGATACATGGGATCATCTTTGTCATCCTCCTCTGTACGTTTTCCAGAGCATTTATATCCATTCTATTATACGGTGACCAGAACTGAGCAGCATAGTCTAAATGAGGCCTAACCAAGGATATATAAAGTTGAAGAACAACCTGAGGACTTCTATTATTTATACTTCTAGATATGAAGCCAAGAATTCTGTTAGCTTTATTGTAAACACTAATGCACCTGCCAACCTGTCGGTATTGTATACCATTTTGATATTCACTGTTGTCTTGGTTTTAGATTACTGCTAACCAGAACTCCTAAATCCATATTGAGTTTATATGTGGCATGGTTTTTTAACTGTCCAACATTTAGAACTTTGCATTTGTCAATATTAAATTGCATCTGCCACTTCTCCGACCATTGCATCAGTCTATTCAAATCACCCTGGAGGTCTCTAGTGTCCTCATTAGAATGAATTGGCCGGCCTATTTTGGTGTCATCAGCAAATTTGCTTATGTTGCTATTTATTCCCTAATCTATGTCGTTTACGTAAATTGTGAACAACAACGGGCCCAACACTCACCCCTGAGGAACACCGCTTGTGACTGTGTCCCCATTCCGGTTTCTCCCCATTTATGCAAACTCTCTGCTGCCTATTTGTGAGCCATGCTTCTACCCAGGAAAAAAATTCTCCTCCTATTCCGTGTGCCTTAAGTTTCCTCAATAGCCTCTGATGTGGAACTTTATCGAAAGCCTTACTGAAGTCCATATACACAATATCATGTTCATTACCATGATCTACCTCCTCAAACACCTTAGTGAAAAAAGTTAGTAAATTCCTAAGACAGGAACGCCCCTTTGTAAAACCGTGTTGAGATTCATTAATCAATCTGTGCCTATCAAGATTGCTACGAATTGCTTCGGCAATTATTGATTCCATAAATTTTCCCACTATGGAGGTAAGGCTTATTGGTCTATAGTTCGAAGCCAGGGACCTGTCACCTGCCTTGTAAATAGGTATTACATTTGCAATTTTCCACTTATCAGGCACTATGCCAGTTTGTAGTGATATGTTAAAAAGATTAGCCAAAGGTATGCTAAGTTCCTCTTTACATTCCTTTAACACCCTTTAACACCATCAGGGCCTGGGGATTTGTTCAGTTTTCTTTCTCGGTTTGTCTGAGGACCATGTCACTAGTTACCGCAGTCATACATAGTTTGTTATCCTGTCCAACATAATCTATTATTTCACGAATATCGCTAGTGTTTTCCTGGGTGAAAACTGAGAGGAAGTAGGTATTGAGAATTTCACACATATCCTTATCACTGTCAGTGATCTGACCAGAATTACTCTTAAGTTGGCCTATCTTGTCCCTAATCTTACTTCTGTATACCTGAAAGAACCCTTTTGGGTTAGTCTTTGAATCCCTTGCGACCTTAGCCTCATAATTCCTTTTTGCTTTTCTTATTCTTTTCTTTATTTCTCTTTAATTGAATATATTGATTTCTTAACTGCCCATCTCCTCTTTTGATATGCCTATATATGCCTCTCTTTTGACCAATGAGATGTTGTAATATATTGTTCATCCATTTGGGATCATTTTTGTTATATCTAATTTCCCTACTCGGAACAAAAGTTGTCTGGGCAGCTAGAACTATGCTCTGAAAAACGTCATATTTGCAACCAAGATCACCTACCTGACTCGTAGTCAGGACATCCCAATTTTGCCCTCCCAGGTAATTTTTCAGTCCCATGAAGTCGGCCAAGCGAAAATCTGGGACAGAGATTTAATTGCAGTTATCTGGGTAATTCCATGATATATTGAAACTAAGTGATTTGTGATCACTTTCCCCAAGCTCATCATTAACCTCAAGATTATTAATTAGTGAATCTTTGTTGGCAAGAACCAAGTCAAGCAGATTGTTTCCTCTAGTTGGTTCTGTCACAACCTGTTCTAAAAAGCAATCCTGAACCGTATCAAGAAAGTCACTAGACTCAAGATTTCCTGTCATATTGATCCAATCAATTTGTCTAAAGGTAAAATCTCCCATTATCACAACATTTTCTTATCTAGATGCCTTATGAATTTCGTCCCATAACAGCTTACTGCACTCCCTATCAAGGAGAAACTGTAGCCAAACTGATTCTGTGTTCGATGTTTCTAATCTAATATCATGTCTAAGAAAACAATTTAAATTTTCTCTCACATACATCGCCACTCCACCACCCTTCCTGTTGACCCTATCAGTGTGGAATAGTTTATAACCCTGTATGTTGCATTCAGAAGGCATTTCTCTATCTTTCAGGTTGAACCTGGTCTCTGTTATACCAATAATATCTATATTACCTCCACTTGCAAGTAATCTTAGCTCATCTATCTTATTTCTTAGACTCCTACTATTTGTATAGTAAACCTTAAGGGAGCTAGTCACTCGTTGCCCTCTACTATCTCTCTTTGTTTGTTGATGAATTATTCCTAACCTAGTTAATGCTTCTCTAAATGCTTTGACAGTAAAATTATAACCTTGGTCACTCTGGATAAACTTAAGAATACCAAAGCAGGAAATGAACCTAGTGAAGGCTTTAAGAATAGCTTTGGTATTGATACTGCGCACTGGGATTGCTTCTGGATATCTAGTAATTTTGTTCATAATAGTGAATAAATACTGGTTCCCAGCCTTTGACTTAGGTAATGGACCAACACAGTCTATAATTAACTCTGTGAAAGGTTCTCTATTTGTGGGTATGGGATGTGATTATTTACATCTCGCCTTATCTTTGGCCAATAGAATTCTTTTAATATTCTATATAAGGTTTTAGTAATTCCTAGGTGGGCTTCTAATGAAGAATTATGGGCTACATTTTATATTTGTGATCGAGACTTTTTACGAACTACTAACCTGTCTGTCTTTCGTCTTCCCTCTACCTCCTGTCTGTCTTTTGTCTTCCCTCTACCTCCTGTCTGTCTTTCGTCCTTCCCTCTACCTCCTGTCTGTCTTTTGTCTTCCCTCTACCTCCTGTCTGTCTTTCGTCTTCCCTCTACCTCCTGTCTGTCTTTTGTCTTCCCTCTACCTCCTGTCTGTCTTTCGTCTTCCCTCTACCTCCTGTCTGTCTTTCGTCTTCCCTCTACCTCCTGTCTGTCTTTCGTCTTCCCTCTACCTCCTGTCTGTCTTTCGTCTTCCCTCTACCTCCTGTCTGTCTTTCGTCTTCCCTCTACCTCCTGTCTGTCTTTCGTCTTCCCTCTACCTCCTGTCTGTCTTTCGTCTTCCCTCTACCTCCTGTCTGTCTTTCGTCTTCCCTCTACCTCCTGTCTGTCTTTCGTCTTCCCTCTACCTCCTGTCTGTCTTTCGTCTTCCCTCTACCTCCTGTCTGTCTTTCGTCTTCCCTCTACCTCCTGTCTGTCTTTCGTCTTCCCTCTACCTCCTGTCTGTCTTTCGTCTTCCCTCTACCTCCTGTCTGTCTTTCGTCTTCCCTCTACCTCCTGTCTGTCTTTCGTCTTCCCTCTACCTCCTGTCTGTCTTTCGTCTTCCCTCTACCTCCTGTCTGTCTTTCGTCTTCCCTCTACCTCCTGTCTGTCTTTCGTCTTCCCTCTACCTCCTGTCTGTCTTTCGTCTTCCCTCTACCTCCTGTCTGTCTTTCGTCTTCCCTCTACCTCCTGTCTGTCTTTCGTCTTCCCTCTACCTCCTGTCTGTCTTTCGTCTTCCCTCTACCTCCTGTCTGTCTTTCGTCTTCCCTCTACCTCCTGTCTGTCTTTCGTCTTCCCTCTACCTCCTGTCTGTCTTTCGTCTTCCCTCTACCTCCTGTCTGTCTTTCGTCTTCCCTCTACCTCCTGTCTGTCTTTCGTCTTCCCTCTACCTCCTGTCTGTCTTTCGTCTTCCCTCTACCTCCTGTCTGTCTTTCGTCTTCCCTCTACCTCCTGTCTGTCTTTCGTCTTCCCTCTACCTCCTGTCTGTCTTTCGTCTTCCCTCTACCTCCTGTCTGTCTTTCGTCTTCCCTCTACCTCCTGTCTGTCTTTCGTCTTCCCTCTACCTCCTGTCTGTCTTTCGTCTTCCCTCTACCTCCTGTCTGTCTTTCGTCTTCCCTCTACCTCCTGTCTATCTTTCGTCTTCCCTCTACCTCCTGTCTGTCTTTCGTCTTCCCTCTGCCTCCTGTCTGTCTTTCGTCTTCCCTCTACCTCCTGTCTGTCTTTCGTCTTCCCTCTACCTCCTGTCTGTCTTTCGTCTTCCCTCTACCTCCTGTCTGTCTTTCGTCTTCCCTCTACCTCCTGTCTGTCTTTCGTCTTCCCTCTACCTCCTGTCTGTCTTTCGTCTTCCCTCTACCTCCTGTCTGTCTTTCGTCTTCCCTCTACCTCCTGTCTGTCTTTCGTCTTCCCTCTACCTCCTGTCTGTCTTTCGTCTTCCCTCTACCTCCTGTCTGTCTTTCGTCTTCCCTCTACCTCCTGTCTGTCTTTCGTCTTCCCTCTACCTCCTGTCTGTCTTTCGTCTTCCCTCTACCTCCTGTCTGTCTTTCGTCTTCCCTCTACCTCCTGTCTGTCTTTCGTCTTCCCTCTACCTCCTGTCTGTCTTTTGTCTTCCCTCTACCTCCTGTCTGTCTTCGTCTTCCCTCTACCTCCTGTCTGTCTTTCGTCTTCCCTCTACCTCCTGTCTGTCTTTCGTCTTCCCTCTACCTCCTGTCTGTCTTTCGTCTTCCCTCTACCTCCTGTCTGTCTTTCGTCTTCCCTCTACCTCCTGTCTGTCTTTCGTCTTCCCTCTACCTCCTGTCTGTCTTTCGTCTTCCCTCTACCTCCTGTCTGTCTTTCGTCTTCCCTCTACCTCCTGTCTGTCTTTCGTCTTCCCTCTACCTCCTGTCTGTCTTTTGTCTTCCCTCTACCTTCTGTCTGTCTTTCGTCTTCCCTCTACCTCCTGTCTGTCTTTCGTTTTCCCTCTACCTCCTGTCTGTCTTTCGTCTTCCCTCTACCTCCTGTCTGTCTTTCGTCTTCCCTCTACCTCCTGTCTGTCTTTCGTTTTCCCTCTACCTCCTGTCTGTCTTTCGTCTTCCCTCTACTCCTGTCTGTCTTTTCGTCTTCCCTCTACCTCCTGTCTGTCTTTCGTCTTCCCTCTACCTCCTGTCTATCTTTTGTCTTCCCTCTACCTTCTGTCTGTCTTTCGTCTTCCCTCTACCTCCTGTCTGTCTTTCGTCTTCCCTCTACCTCCTGTCTGTCTTTCGTTTTCCCTCTACCTCCTGTCTGTCTTTCGTCTTCCCTCTACCTCCTGTCTGTCTTTCGTCTTCCCTCTACCTCCTGTCATTCTTTTGCCTTCCCTCTACATCCTTACCAGTCTCAGTGCAGATTAAGAAGTCTTTTTAATTTTATATTTGACTGGGATATCTGAGGAGAATTCACCCATGGCTGCCTGAAAAGGGAAATTCAAGGAAGGGTCTTTTCACTGTTCCTCCCGAGAGGACAGTCCCTCGGGCGTGGAAACAGATATCTGGCAATCATACAACCCTCGAATAGGAAGGCTTGATCTGGGTCTGTTCACTAAATTTATGAGGTCCTGGCCAGTTTTCCTCATAAAACAAATTGGCTAGTCCTAGATCAGAGCCGTCCAAGAATGGGTCAGCATTCTCGTTAGACATCCATTGGGATTTTGCCCGAGTTATTGCTAGCATCGTAGAAGAATTAGTCATTATGGGTTCTGGACACTTGGTAGAATTAATGTTATTACCTAGTAATAACACGATATCTTTCATAGCAAATCCATCAGAAACACCTAGCGAAATATCCTGTGTAATATTTACTCTGCACATATATTTTAAATAAAGGTACAGAAAATATTGCTACTCGAAAAACTTCTAAAAGAACGGAAGTGTGCAGTGCCGTTTGTTCAGAAAGGGGAAGTACTCCCTCTCTCATAAGGAAGGAATAAGCTCTGGTATCCCTAAATGTTCTCAGTTCAGTTTTCTTTGAATTCTCGTGAAGGGAGATATGACAAGTACTGTAATATGGGGCCATCCCATGCTCTACCTCATTCTGATTCATTTCAGTAAGGAGATTAATCATTTTCCCTAATGGTTGGAGATTTCCTTGGCAGTTCTGTTTAACATGGCCTGGTTTATGGCAACGATAACATATTACCTTGGCTCCCTGCTGATTTTTTGGTTGGCGCCAGTCTGTATACTGACATTGTTGTTCACCATGTTGAGGATGAGTCTGATGTCGCTCATCAGGTTGACCATGAGTTGAATAACGTGGCTCACCAGGTGACTTGGTTGACATCGTCTTTCACCTTCATCCTGCTACTTCGTCCTCCAATCAGGAACTCTTCTCTAACGCTCTTTACACATGCCAGGCTGTTGAGAGGAAAGATAAGACCGCTCAGACAAGGAGTGGTTAGTTTCAAAAGTATCATCCAACCTGGCTGCTTCCAGTGCAGTGGACAACGAATGATCTTCAAGAAAGACTCGAACCTCTGGTCCAACAGATTTCAGCAGGTTGTCCACCAAGATTAATTGGACAAGGTCTGAGAAATTAGCGACACCTGTTACCATGTACTATTTAGTAAATGTTTTCGACTGCTGCCTTACAAAGTCTACATGAAATTGACCCAGCTAACGTTTGCCTAGTTTGAATTCCTTTTTGTACTTGGTGGGAATACACTGATAAGCCCCAAGAATCGTGGTTTTTCACCACCCAATAGTTGATAAAGTCACCATTTTTCAACACAGATATAAAATCCTGTTCCTTACCATACACTGTTGTGTGCACCAATGCTTCCCAATGCACCTCAGGCCACCTTAAGGCTCGAGCCTGGTTTTCAAATTCCTTGAAAAACTGTTCAGGCTCTGCTTCAACAAAACGAGGAACTAGCAGTACTGTTTTTTGCAAACTAAAGTCATCTACAGTCTGCTTCTTCTCCTTCTCTCTATCAAACTCCTCCCTAGTATATGCTCGCTGCTCCCTGGTTGTTTCAAGATTGAGTTTGGCTAATTCAAGCACCAGTGAAGCGGACTCACCCTTAGACAAACCCGATGCACCTGTTGCTTCACGAGACTGCGGGTCAGATTGCTCTGCTGCCCCTCCCATATTAACAAGGAACCTAAGCGGAGATCTGTGATTAACAGCCCCTCTAGCATAAGACACATCAATTTGGCACCCTATAATTGCTTTAGGTTTTAGCTTTATACGAATAAGGTCATGAAGCTGTGCAGCAGTAAGAGTTCATTGATATTCAATACCATTGGAACGAGTAATTCGCCAACAACGCTGTAAAGTAAGTTTGGGCAGATTTAGTAGAGTGAATTCAGACACCAATCGTCTGAGTCGCGCAGGTGGCATTAACCCCTACTTAACATGCTATTTGCAACACACGCAACAAGTAGCAATGCACAGTATGATTGCAGGATACACTTACACACAATAGCAAGGTTGACGGGCAATAACAGAAGTGATGGCAAAGCTGGCACACAAAGCTGAACGATAGCAAGGCTGTCTGAACGATACTAAGACTAGCTTCAGCTCCTCAACGATACAAAGACAAGCTCTAGCTAAAGCTCCACCTCCACCTCCAGCTCTTGGACAGGGCTTCCCATATTACACCTGGACAGGGCTTCCCATATTACACCTGGACAGGGCTTCCCATATTACACCTGGACAGGGCTTCCCACATTATGACCTGGTCGTAATAGGACTTGGAGCGAAAATTAACACAGTAGTAGTTTTAACCTGTATTTTCCTTTACAAAGTATGTGTAATATGTACACTTATATACACTATGTACAAAAAATTGAGTATATGTGTACCACACAATAATCAAGTCAAAACAACAGCCAGAGAGTGAGAGAGAGAGAGAGAGAGAGAGAGGGAGAGAGAGAGAGAGAACCATGCTCAACCAGTGGCTATGTGAGTCTGGCACTTGCTGACTGTGAGTGGTACCATGTCACCTCAGCACCTGGCAGACCCACATTGTGATTGGTTAATGAACCAAGGTACTGATTAGCGATGGGGCTCCGTAAGATCAATAAACCCTTAGCACCTGGTTCACTGGTTGGGAGGCAGCCTATATAGGTGTGTGTATATCCTCCGAATAAAGTGTAACATACTCTCTGCACGCCACAACCAGCATAGGCTTTAATTCAAAGTCACCAGAAGCATTCCTACATAATAAAAGTGTTAAATGGTCTTTGGAGACTTTATATTCCGCTAAATAAGTAACTGACGGCATCTTCCAAAATAAACTTCTTTCATCTACTTTAAAATTTTCTCGATTTTGTAGCCATTTTTTTCAATCAATTTATTTTAGATCATTGGGAAATCTAGGAGCTGCCTCACTGATGCATTTTGATCAATAATTCCAACATTATGGAATCCCATACGTTTATTAAAGTTATAAAACCAGCCACAACTTGCCAAGAAACTTTCCTCTCCACTGACTTGTTTTAGTATTGAATAGAGACTTTTTGTTTTAGCTTGAATCATCTTCAGACTTAATACAATTGTTTTCTGGCTTCAATCTTCAACCATAACATTAAAAGTTGTTTGATATTATCTGTTTTACAACTAACATTTTTAACAATCACTTTTGTTATTTAAATATTGCAGTTACTCCATCTTATGTTGATTTACCTTTATTCATTATATGCACACGTACCGATGCTTCAGTCATTGTATTGTTACGTGCTGTTTTATTCATTATATGCACATGTACCGATGCTTCAGTCATTGTATTGTTACGTGCTGTTTTATTCATTATATGCACATGTACCGATGCTTCAGTCATTGTATTGTTACGTGCTGTTTTATTCATTATATGCACACGTACCGATGCTTCAGTCATTGTATTGTTACGTGCTGTTTTAGCATATGATGCACTACCTTAATGGTTTATAATTTCTAGCATTTTATCTAATGTTTCACATGTGATGTTATTGCAGTTCTTCTTTCCACTCATATTTGCGTATAAAAGGTTACCAGTACTTTGTATAATAAAGAAAAAAAAAATCATTTGTATGTACAGAATAAGATTATACAAGTTGACTGCTGGGAGTCTGGAGCCATACTGATGTTCGTATCGCACGTATCAAACCCGTACTATACAAGGTATTGCACAATAATACACAAATAACCCGCACATAAAAGAGAGAAGCTTACGACGACGTTTCGGTCAAACTTGGACCATTTACAAAGTCACACTAACCAGAAGTGGAGCAGGACGGCTATATATAGGCACGAAGAGGTGGTAGTAGTAGTAGTAGTAGTAGTAGTAGTAGTAGTACAAGAATGGTATATAATACCGACAAGATGAAATTAAGACATGCCCAACACCCGGGCATCCGACGTACTATACAAGGTATTGCTCTACAACGTACTATACAAGGTATTGCTCAACAACGTACTATACAAGGTATTGCTCTACAACGTACTATACAAGGTATTGCTCAACAACGTACTATACAAGGTATTGCTCAACAACGTACTATACAAGGTATTGCTCTACAACGTACTATACAAGGTATTGCTCTACAACGTACTATACAAGGTATTGCTCTACAACGTACTATACAAGGTATTGCTCTACAACGTACTATACAAGGTATTGCTCAACAACGTACTATACAAGGTATTGCTCTACAACGTACTATACAAGGTATTGCTCTACAACGTACTATACAAGGTATTGCTCTACAACGTACTATACAAGGTATTGCTCTACAACGTACTATACAAGGTATTGCTCTACAACGTACTATACAAGGTATTGCTCTACAACGTACTATACAAGGTATTGCTCTACAACGTACTATACAAGGTAGTGCTCTACAACGTACTATACAAGGTATTGCTCAACAACGTACTATACAAGGTATTGCTCTACAACGTACTATACAAGGTATTGCTCAACAACGTACTATACAAGGTATTGCTCTACAACGTACTATACAAGGTATTGCTCTACAACGTACTATACAAGGTATTGCTCTTCAACGTACTATACAAGGTATTGCTCTACAACGTACTATACAAGGTATTGCTCTACAACGTACTATACAAGGTATTGCTCTACAACGTACTATACAAGGTATTGCTCTACAACGTACTATACAAGGTATTGCTCTACAACGTACTATACAAGGTATTGCTCTACAACGTACTATACAAGGTATTGCTCTACAACGTACTATACAAGGTATTGCTCAACAACGTACTATACAAGATAGTGCTCTACAACGTACTATACAAGATAGTGCTCTACAACGTACTATAACAAGGTAGTGCTCTACAACGTACTATACAAGATAGTGCTCTACAACGTACTATACAAGATAGTGCTCTACAACGTACTATACAAGATAGTGCTCTACAACGTACTATACAAGGTAGTGCTCTACAACGTACTATACAAGGTAGTGCTCTACAACGTTCTATACAAGATAGTGCTCTACAACGTACTATACAAGATAGTGCTCTACAACGTACTATACAAGGTATTGCTCTACAACGTACTATACAAGGTAGTGCTCTCAACAACGTACTATACAAGATAGTGCTCTACAACGTACTATACAAGATAGTGCTCTACAACGTACATACAAGATAGTGCTCTACAACGTACTATACAAGATAGTGCTCTACAACGTACTATACAAGGTAGTGCTCTACAACGTACTATACAAGATAGTGCTCTACAACGTACTATACAAGGTAGTGCTCTACAACGTACTATACAAGATAGTGCTCTACAACGTACTATACAAGATAGTGCTCTACAACGTACTATACAAGGTAGTGCTCTACAACGTACTATACAAGATAGTGCTCTACAACGTACTATACAAGATAGTGCTCTACAACGTACTATACAAGATAGTGCTCTACAACGTACTATACAAGGTAGTGCTCTACAACGTACTATACAGGGTAGTGCTCTACAACGTACTATACAAGATAGTGCTCTACAAACGTACTATACAAGGTAGTGCTCTACAACGTACTATACAAGATAGTGCTCTACAACGTACTATACAAGGTAGTGCTCTACAACGTACTATACAAGATAGTGCTCTACAACGTACTATACAAGGTAGTGCTCTACAACGTACTATACAAGGTAGTGCTCTACAACGTACTATACAAGATAGTGCTCTACAACGTACTATACAAGGTAGTGCTCTACAACGTACTATACAGGGTAGTGCTCTACAACGTACTATACAAGATAGTGCTCTACAACGTACTATACAAGGTAGTGCACTACAACGTACTATACAAGATAGTGCTCTACAACGTACTATACAAGGTAGTGCTCTACAACGTACTATACAAGATAGTGCTCTACAACGTACTATACAAGGTAGTGCTCTACAACGTACTATACAAGGTAGTGCTCTACAACGTACTATACAAGATAGTGCTCTACAACGTACTATACAAGGTAGTGCTCTACAACGTACCCTTCATCATCATCTTTGCCATTGTTTCAGCATGTGTACTGGAAAATATAATTATAATCAGAAAGAGGCGCTAAACACCGGGTTATACAGCGCATCAAGGCAGGGAAGGATGAAGGGGTAATGGGTAATAAGAGAGACAGAGATGATTATTAAGTTACGAAATGTTTCGGGGCCGTGGATAGTTCAGGGGTAGAGGGTAGCTAGAGATAAAGGTGGAAAGGGCTGTGAAGAGTGCAAAAGACATCATCATCAGAGTTTGTGTAGTAAATCAGTTGCTGTCAAAAAGGCAATGAGAGAGTTAGGATTAAAGGAGGGTCCGTAGGCAAGAAGGGAAGGTAAAGAAAGAGCAGCAGAGTGGAGACGACCTTGGAGGTAAATTCTGCGTGCTCGTTGACAGAGTGGGCAGTCCAACAGAATGTGGCTAACAGATACTGGAACCTGACAATTCTCACAGAGAGGAACAGAGCACCTCTCCATGAGATACCTGTGAGTAAGACGGGTGAGGCCGATGCAAAGACGGGAGAGAGTAGCCTCCCAACCTCGACACCGATGACAAGAAGACGGCCAGAAACCTATACTCGGCTTAACAGAAAGAAGTTTGTTATGGAGCAGATCAGATCAGCGGTGTTGCCAATGGGTGCAAAGATGGGTAGCAATTACAGCAAAATAGTCTGTGAATGGAGCACCTCTATATGAAACTGGGAAGTCATGTACTGCTGACCACGCAGCAGTGTCTGCCTGTTCATTGCCCTGTACGTCAACATGACCAGGGACCCATCAAAAAACAATATCTCTGGGTTTGCTAGAGACAAGGCATAACCAAAGTTGGATACGAAGAACTAGGGGGTGAGGTGTATCAAATTTCTGTATAGCCTGTAAAGCACTAAGGGAGTCTGAAACGACCACAAATGGTGACACAGGCATAGGTGCAATATGGATAAGTGCTACAAGAATGGTATGCAATTCAGCCATAAAAATGATAGCCAAGGGTAATAAATGCCCTCGCACGACACTGTCCGGAAACACTGCTGCGAATCTGATGCCATCAGAAGACTTGGAACCATCGGTATACACTGCAATAGCATGAGAATGTGAATGGAAGTGTTCAAGAAAAAGAGAGCGGGAAGCCACCATCGGTAGTTGGGCTTTCGTGCATGGCAGTGGGAAAGAACAGACACGAACAGCCGGAACTTCCCAAGGGGGCAGGGGAAAAGTGAGAGGCTACATGAACATAGGTGATAACTGAAGAGAAGACAAGAGCAAATGTATGTGGAGAGAAAAGTGATGGAGGAAACAGGGGTGACGAACAAATAAAGAATGTTTACTAACATCAGTGACTATCCAATATACAGAAGGATTGTAGAGGTCATGGGATCGAACATAATAGCGAAGGGAATGAGCATCACGGCGATCAGACAAGGATGGAAAATTTGCCTCTGTATAGAGGCTCTCAACAGGGGATGAACGAAAGGCACCAAGGCACAGGAGGAGACCTTGGTGATGAATAGAATCTAACTTAGATAGAGTTGCGGGAGAAGCCGCAGAATAGATCTGGTCACCATAATCTAGCTTGGACAAGACTAGGATGGAATGCAAATTGAGGAGAGTGTGACAATCTGCAAGAACCTTAAGGAGATTTAGCTGACCACGGCAAGTTGTCTTTAACGAAGAAATGTGAGGTTTCCACGTCAGCCGGCGGTCAAAGAGCAGGCCCAGAAACCTGATCAGGTCACATGTCGTAATACGTGAATCGTGTAAGTACAAAGGAGTATCCAGTGTAGGCGGGATTTTCGTAATGGAAAATTTAAAGACATGAGAAGTGGTCCAATTGGAGACTCGGTCTGTCACTACCTGAAGGGAGGCCGCTACTAGTCGACAGTCAGCGCCCGAGTAACCTATAGCAAAGTCATCAATATAAAGTGATGACCAAATATGCGAAGGGAGAATGGAAGGTAGATCATTTATAGCTAAGAGAAAAAGATAGCATTGAGAACACAACCCTGTGGGACTCCTTTGGCTTGCACAAAATCCGAGGAATGTGAGGCGCCAATAAGGACCCAAAAATGTCTATCGGACAAGAAAGAGAGACAAAGTTTGGTAGATTACAGCGGAGGCTTAAGGAGTGGGCCTGGGCTAGAATGTTATACCTCCAAGTGGTGTCATATGCCTTCTCTAGACCGAAAAAGACCGCTAGGACAGAGTAGTTGTTAACAAAGGTATTGTTAATAAACAAAGGCTGCCTGAGTGGCAGCAAGCAGCAACCAGGCTGCTCCTAAATCTTGCCATCCCCTTGGCCTATCCGAACTCCAGTGATGGCCTAATTGCAAGTACTGCTGCATCGACATGCAAGAAATTTATACTGACGTGAAAACTGACGACGACGACAACGAAATGGGCTAAATATGGCCAAAAGAGGGACCAGCATTCAAGTACCAGACCTGCTGCCAGATGTGAACCAGACATGTGCCGTTTTCCACTACATTGAAATAACTGACCGCCATATCAACTGCACCAATGTTCAACGGGAAGACAACATGGGAGAAAACCTAACAACAAAACTCCAAGGAAATGACAGGTCTGTAGGACTGTTTTTCCTCTCAGTGCCAAATAAACATGGCTGACGGCATCCAAATACCAGCTACTGCCAGACGCACAACTAGCGACTTGAAGTTCTCATCTATACTGACTTCGTCTACATTGACAGTAGCATCATGTAATCTGTACCACCATCATATCACCTGCACCAGGGTTAACGAGAGGGAAACACAGGAGACATCGTCAAATCTACAATACATAACACCAAGGAACCTATCATACAGTACGGTTATCCCTCAGTGCCAATTGTGGGAAAGAAATGAATAGTTAATGTTTTAGTAGCTGGCCTATATTCAGCTGACCAGTGTACAGTGAGAGAATCATAGGAGAAAAAGCCAAATCTATCCATAAAACTCAAGGAAAGTCAGGTTGTAGGTGGCATTGTCTTCCCTCAGTGCTTTTAAAAATAGCTGCAACAGCAGATCAGGTCAGGCAGTCAACAACACGACGCAACCCCGATAAATGGAATTGAAGGGGATTTGGATGGATAAAGCCATTTATTAAAACTTTCAGGTCTTGTCAGAATGGAAATGAGTTAAAAGTGTAATAGGCAAAGCCGAACTGTGAAGTGAGGCGTGAAAGAGGGTGTGAAACAAGGGGGTACGCAAAAGGGGTTTGTGAAGTAAGGGGATAAGTGAGGAGTGAAGAGGGATTGGGAAGTGGATAACAGGAAATTTACTAGTAATCAGTGGTGATTGCTAGAGCAGCTACTAGGGTTTGCTAGGTTGCTGGAAAAGAGAAATAAATATTGCTGTGTATGATTAAAAGAGTGAAGAGTGAAGAGTGAAAAGGGCAGGTGTTAGGGGGGTACAGGCTGCCATAATTATATTTATCTTTCTCTTGCAATTCCGATAAGAAGAAAATCAGTCATAGGGGCTGGAAAAGGCGAATGGGGCAATAGCACCCTGGACAGTAAAAGCCCAACAGTTGCCATCCTACCAGAAACGTAAATGTCACTATCGCCACAAGGTATAGCAACACTGCATACCCAAACAAAAACAGTGGCACACAGCTCTTACAGTGGCACTGTTAAGTGGTGATATCCAAACTAATCCAGGACCTCAAACTATTGTGCAGATGTTGAGAAATGGTATTACCAGCTAAGCCTATACATTTTGTATGGGGAAAACTTAACTTAGAAAGACAGCTCATCGCCTGCACAGCCGCCCCTGCAGACGAGGTCTTGAGAAGCTGTCGAAGTCATTCCTCAATGGGCTGAAATGAGTTATAATTTGTAAGATTATAAATTACCCCTAGGGGGTGTTATGTCAGCATATTTCATTCACTGATTGCTGACAAATTACATACTTCTTTGGACTCAAAAGTCCACACCTTACTGCCGACTATAGGTTGATTACAAACTCCTTGCAACTCAAGAACTGCACAGTCCCCCGTACTACAAGAAATTCGTAGCCTACCTTGCTCTTGTAGCATGAGCTATAGTGTTCTTCACACCTTCGACAGATATTGGTGACTTGATAGAAGCTGAAGTGTCCTTGGATCTCCACATCTTCCATAGTCTAGGAATAAGCTCACTGGTACACTATGTTCCACAAGATTTGTCTTTATTGTTCACAATCTTATCACTAAAGAAGCTGATCACACTTCTCTATAAGTGCTTATTGCGTTTTGTGAGACACTTTGTTCACACTAACGCACAGATCATTCTTTGTTGGTTATCCTGGCGTCAGTGTCACTCTCAGTAGAATCAAAAGTAATCTAAAGACGCCACAGCACCCCACGCCGTTACTCCCCTAGCACAAAGGAAAAGCTGACCTAGTACTTTTTCTTCCCTGCCACTTCCTCCATGAAGCAAAGCAGAATGTTTGATTCTTGCTGTCTTAAGCATAGACAACAATATACACTATCTTCACCATGGTAATAATGTGGGAGCAGGATTTTCCTTAATTGTCCTGCTAAGGTAAGAGATGTACTGTCTCTTATTAAAATACACCTTGCAACACTGGACTGCAAGGAGCAGCGGTCGCTTGGCCACAGGTCGTATACTGGTACTGCATCTGGGATCAATTACTCACTGTAGCAGTAAACAAGATATTTGCCCCTTCTGAGAGGGCTGTGCCCCTCAGGGCTGAAAGGGGCTGAAGGGGCTGAGGGGGGTGAAGGGGGCTGAAGGGGCTGAAGGGGCTGAAGGGGGCTGAAGGGGGCTGAAGGGGCTGAAGGGGCTGAAGGGGGCTGAAGGGGGCTGAACCCCCTCCTGGAAAATTTTTTTCCACACT
>NC_069492.1:8072652-8090233 GCF_026875155.1 Cherax quadricarinatus | reverse complement strand
CACCCTGTTGGCCCATACTAGGCAGGTCTTTACAATTCATCCCACTAACAAACATCTGCCCAACCCAATTTTCAATGCCACCCAAGAAACAAGCTCCGATGTGCAAGTCCCACTCAAATCCAACCCCTCCCACTCATGTACTTATCCAACCTAAATTTGAAACTACTCAAAGTCCTAGCCTCAATAACCCAACTAGGTAGACTGTTCCACTCATCAACTACCCTATTTCTAAACCAATACTTTCCTATGTCCTTTCTAAATCTAAACTTATCTAATTTAAATCCATTACTGCGGGTTCTCTCTTGGAGAGATATCCTCAAGACCTTGTTAATATCCTCTTTATTAATCTTTATTAATCTTCCACTTATACACTTCGATCAGGTCTCCCCTCATTCTTCGTCTAACAAGTGAATGTAACTTAAGAGTCTTCAATCTTTCTTCATAAGGAAGTTTTCTAATGCTATGTATTAATTTAGTCATCCTACGCTGAATGTTTTCTAACGAATTTATGTACATTCTGTAATATGGAGACCAGAATTGAGCTGCATAATCTAGGTGAGGCCTTACTAATGATGTGTAAAGCTGCAGTATGACATCTGGACTTCTGTTGCTTACACTTCTTGATATAAATCCCAGTAATCTATTTGCCTTATTACGTACGCTTAGGCATTGCTGTCTTGGTTTAAGGTTGCTGCTTACCATAACCCCCAAGTCCTTTTCGCAATCTGTATGGCTAAGTTCTACATTATTTAACTTATAAGTGCTAGGGTTATGGACACTCCGAGCTTCAGAAACCTTGCATTTATCTACATTGAACTGCATCTGCCACTTTTCTGACCAAGAGTAGAGTTTGTCTAAATCCTCCTGAAGTTCCCTAACATCTACGTTTGAATCAATTATCCTACCTATCTTCGTGTCATCGGCGAATTTGCTCATATCACTAGTAATTCCTTCATCAAGATCATTGATATACATTATAAACAACAACGGGCCAAGAATGATCCCTGTGGAACGCCACTTGTTACTGATCCCCACTCGGATTTAACCCCATTTATGGACACTCTCTGCTTCCTGTCTGTGAGCCATGATTCGATCCACGAGAGCACTCTTCCCCAATGCCATGAGCTGCTACTTTCTTCAACAGTCTTTGTGCCCGAACTCTATCAAATGCCTTACTAAAATCTAAGTAATACTATCAAATTCTTTATCGTGGTCAACAGCCTCAAAAGCTTTACTGAAGAAAGTTAATAAATTAGTTAGACAAGACCGGCCTCTTGTGAATCCATGCTGAGTATCATTAATCAAGCTATGCTTATCGAGATGGCTTCTTATAATTTGAGCTATAATTGACTCTAGTAATTTGCCTACAATTGAGGTCAGGCTTATTGGGCGGTAATTTGACGGTAACGACTTGTCCCCTGTTTTAAAAATAGGAATTACATTAGCCATCTTCCACATATCAGACACTACACCTGTTTGTTTGTGTGTGTGTGTGTGTGTGTGTGTGTGTGTGTGTGTGTGTGTGTGTGTTGTGTGTGTGTGTGTGTGACTCAACAATCAATATTTGCACCAATAACTCACTACAGTTGTGACCGGGTGTGGAAGTGTGAATTGCTCATTACTCTAAAATTTGTTCTTGATTGTAGCCATGTATAAACGCAAGTAACCATTCTTACAGTATTCATTACCTTTGTAACTTGTGAGCTCATTACCTTGTACCTAGTTCAGCCATCAAAACTTTGGGGCCCAGTCCCTGGACCCATTGTGTACCTCTATAATCTGTAAATACCTTTGTAACTTGTCATGATTGTGACTAGACCTACCTGGAGTTCATTACCTTTGTAAATTGTGAGTTCATTACCTTTGTAAATTGTGAATTCATTACCTCTGTAACTTGCTCAGCCATCAAAACTTTGAGGCCCAGTCCCTGGACCCATTATGTACCTCTGTAATCTTTTGACTACCGCCCACTGGATGGGTATGGGGTGCATAATAAACATATTAAACTAACTGGTAGTGAACATTGTTTTGAATTTTTCCCAGGCATCGTTTACGTCCGTGCAACTTGTTATCTCTGTCCAGTCACAATTGTGTAGCCTATTTACCAGTGTTTCTTTACTGTAGTTTCTAGTTGACCTCATTTTTATTGTCCTGTGCAGGCCTATCCTATCCCTAATGATTTTCCTGGTGCAGTAAATGATGAAATGATCACTAAGGCCTGTGGTAATGACGCCTGACTGACTAATGTACTCAGAGCGGTTACAAAGTATGTGGTCAGTTAGGGTGGCTGAGAACTGTGATCCGGGTTGGTGTATTAATTAGTTGAGTGTAACTGTTTAAACCTAGAATTTGCTTATACATTTTGCATAGCCCGTTATTTTGCTGCTGAAAACAGATATTGAAGTCTCCCAGTATTATTGTCTCGCAATTGTTTTCAAGTCCGGACAAGACTCTAGAAAAGTCTTATAAGAACTGGTCCTGGGTAGGAGGGCGGTAACTAGTTCCTAGTAAGATGAGTTTGGTCTTGGGAAGCAGCACCTCAAACCATAGAATCTGCAGTTTATTGTTATTTAAATCAGGTCTTGGGTTGTAAGCTAAGTCATTTCTTATGTAGTCACATACCCCACCACTTTTTCTATTCCTATATAAGCGTTTTATATTGTAACCTTCTATTTTGACCTCGTCGTCAGTCACCGTATCATCCAACCAGGATTCAGAGATGGATATAACTGCCGCCCTAGTTCTGTTAGCTAAAATCCTAATCTCTGACAATTTTGGAAAAAGTGATCTTGCGTTGACATGAATAAAGTGAAGGCCTGTTTTCATAAAACAATTATAATCATCAATATATGGTAATGGGTCATTTGTATTAAAATTAGATAAATCAATGTCATCATTTCTAAAGAGTAACTGTGCCAAAGTGCATTTATTACACACAAAATGAATTCTGGCACCATTACTATAATTGTACATACATCCATCATGCACCCACCTGGAGTATTACCTGGAGAGAGTTCCGGGGGTCAACGCCCCCGCGGCCCGGTCTGAGACCAGGCCTCCTGGTGGATCAGAGCCTGATCAACCAGGCTGTTGCTGCTGGCTGCACGCAAACCAACATACGAGCCACAGCCCGGCTGATCCGGAACTGACTTTAGGTGCTTGTCCAGTGCCAGCTTGAAGACTGCCAGGGGTCTGTTGGTAATCCCCCTTATGTGTGCTGGGAGACAGTTGAACAGTCTCGGGCCCCTGACACTTATTGTATGGTCTCTTAACGTGCTAGTGACACCCCTGCTTTTCATTGGGGGGATGGTGCATCGTCTG
The DNA here is from genome assembly GCF_026875155.1 of Cherax quadricarinatus. Lineage (NCBI taxonomy): Eukaryota > Metazoa > Arthropoda > Malacostraca > Decapoda > Parastacidae > Cherax > Cherax quadricarinatus. The sequence continues at coordinate 8,086,912 of NC_069492.1, read as the reverse complement.
CCAAGTCTTTTGCTTTCGTAGTGGGTGATTTTCGTGTGCAAGTTCGGTACTAGTCCCTCTAGGATTTTCCAGGTGTATATAATCATGTATCTCTCCCTCCTGCGTTCCAGGGGAATACAGGTTTAGGAACCTCAACCGCTCCCAATAATTGAGGTGTTTTATCTCCGTTATGCGCGCCGTGAAAGTTCTCTGTACATTTTCTAGGTCGGCAATTTTCACCTGCCTTGAAAGGTGCTGTTAGTGTGCAGCAATATTCCAGCTTAGATAGAACAAGTGACCTGAAGAGTGTCATCATGGGCTTGGCCTCCCTAGTTTTGAAGGTTCTCATTATCCATCCTGTCATTTTTCTAGCAGATGCGATTGATACAATGTTATGGTCCTTGAAGGTGAGATCCTCCGACATGATCACTCCCAGGTCTTTGACGTTGGTGTTTCGCTCTATTTTGTGGCCAGAATTTGTTTTGTACTCTGATGAAGATTTAATTTCCTCATGTTTACCATATCTGAGTAATTGAAATTTCTCATCGTTGAACTTCATATTGTTTTCTGCAGCCCACTGAAAGATTTGGTTGATGTCTGCCTGGAGCTTTGCAGTGTCTGCAATGGAAGACACTGTCATGCAGATTCGGTGTCATCTGCAAAGGAAGACACGGTGCTGTGGCTGACATCCTTGTCTATGTCGGATATAAGGATGAGGAACAAGATGGGAGCGAGTACTGTGCCTTGTGGAACAGAGCTTTTCACCGTAGCTGCCTCGGACTTTACTCTGTTGACGACTACTCTCTGTGTTCGTTAGTGAGGAAATTATAGATCCATCGACCGACTTTTCCTGTTATTCCTTTAGCACGCATTTTGTGCGCTATTACGCCATGGTCACACTTGTCGAAGGCTTTTGCAAAGTCTGTATATATTACATCTGCATTCTTTTTGTCTTCTAGTGCATTTAGGACCTTGTCGTAGTGGTCCAATAGTTGAGACAGACAGGAGCGACCTGTTCTAAACCCATGTTGCCCTGGGTTGTGTAACTGATGGGTTTCTAGATGCGTGGTGATCTTGCTTCTTAGGACCCTTTCAAAGATTTTATGATATGGGATGTTAGTGCTATTGGTCTGTATGTTCTTTGCTGTTGCTTTACTGCCCCCTTTGTGGAGTGGGGCTATGTCTGTTGTTTTTAGTAACTGTGGACGACCCCCGTGTCCATGCTCCCTCTCCATAGGATGGAAAAGGCTCGTGATAGGGGCTTCTTGCAGTTCTTGATGAACACAGAGTTCCATGAGTCTGGCCCTGGGGCAGAGTGCATGGGCATGTCATTTATCGCCTGTTCGAAGTCATTTGGCGTCAGGATAACATCGGATAGGCTTGTGTTAATCAAATTTTGTGGCTCTCTCATAAAAAATTCATTTTGATCTTCGACTCTCAGTCTGGTTAGCGGCTTGCTAAAAACTGAGTCATATTGGGACTTGAGTAGCTCACTCATTTCCTTGTTGTCATCTGTGTAGGACCCATCTTGTTTAAGTAGGGGCCCAATACTGGACGTTGTTCTCGATTTGATTTGGCATAGGAGAAGAAATACTTTGGGTTTCTTTCGATTTCATTTATGGCTTTTAGTTCTTCCCCGCGATTCCTGACTCCTAAAGGATTCTTTTAGCTTAAGTTCGATGCTTGCTATTTCTCTGACCAGTGTCTCCCTACGCATTTCAGATATATTGACCTCTTTTAGCCGCTCTGTTATTCTTTTCCGTCGCCTGTAAAGGGAGCGCCTGTCTCTTTCTGTTTTACATCTACTCCTCCTTTTTCTTAGAGGAATAAGCCTTGTGCATACATCGAGTGCTACCGAGTTAATCTGTTCTAGGCATAAGTTGGGGTCTGTGTTGCTTAGTATATCTTCCCAGCTTATATCGGTTTAGGACTTGGTTTACTTGGTCCCACTTTATGTTTTTGTTATTGAAGTTGAATTTGGTGAATGCTCCCTCGTGACTAATCTCCTTATGTCGGTCTGGGGCTCCGCGCATACATGACAGAACCTCAATTATGTTGTGATCTGAGTATATTGTTTTTGATATGGTGATATTTCTTATCAGATCATCATTGTTAGTGAAGATGAGGTCTAGTGTATTCTCCAGTCTAGTAGGCTCTATTATTTGCTGGTTTAAATTGAATTTTGTTGCAGAGATTTAAAAGCTCGCGTGAGTGTGAGTTTTCATCAGAGCTGCCTCCTGGTGTTATTACTGCAACAATATTATTTGCTATATTCCTCCATTTTAGGTGCCTTAAGTTGAAATCCCCCAGGAGCAAGATGTTGGGTGCAGGGCTGGAAGGTTTTCCAGACAGTGGTCAATTTTTAACAGCTGTTCCTGGAATTGCTGGGATGTTGCATCCGAGGCTTGTAGACTATCACAATGACTAGGTTTTGGTTCTCGACCTTTACTGCTAAAACTTCCACTACATCATTTGAGGCATTTAGCAGTTCTGTGCAAACAAGTGACTCTGCAATGTACAGGCCAACCCCCCCTTTTGCCTGTTCACTCTGTCACATCTGTATAGGTTGTAACCTGGGATCCATATTTCGTTGTCCAAGTGACCCTTTATGGGGGTCCATTGAAAGCCGCAAACATTGCCTTTGCCTCAAGAGTCCAGGGATAAAAGGGTTTTTTGTTGTTTGTTGCTGGCTTTGACCCTTATATTTGCAAAGAAGAATGTTACGGACTGGTGGTATTTTTGGACGGGGGGGGGATTTTTTTTTCCGGCTTTAGATCTGTATCTTTTGGGTTTGGAGTGGAGGCCACGACTGTGGCCCACCCGGGAAATTTGATGGATTGGTGACGATTTCTCCCCTTTTTCCTGCCAGTTTTTTTCCTTCCGGGCACTAAAAAACCTCTCCCTCTTGGTGGTTTGGGCTACCGGGTTTTCCCCATGGCCTGGATGTTTTGTATCTTTTTGCCCCCTTTGAGGTATGCCTGGCAATTTAAGTTTAGACCCCATAAATTTTACATAAGGGTTTTTCTGTTTTTCTTTTTCTTTAGTACGTGTATGCACCCGTTTGGGGTGGCGAGTAAAAAAGAATGGCTGTATTGTCTCACATTTTCCTATGTGTGCATTACATATGGAGTTAAGGTTATCATTCCTAGCTATTAGACCGTCATTATCATCGTCACTTATCTGTCTATTTTGCCTCTGCACAATAGTTTGAGGTCCTGGATTAGTTTGGATATCACCACTTAATAGTGCTACTATAAGAGCTGTGTGCCACTGTTATTGTTTGGGTATGCGGTGTTGCCATACCTTGCGGCGATAGTGACATTTACTTTTCTGGTAGGATGGCAACTGTTGGACTTTTACTGTCCAGGACGCTATTACTCCATTCGCCTTTTCCAGCCCCCATGCCTGATTTCCTTCTTCACAGAATTGCAGGAGAAAGATAAATATAATTATGGCAGCCTGTACCCCCCTAATGCCTGCTGTTTTCACTCTTTTTAATAATACACAACAATATTTATTTCACTTTTCCAGTCACCTAGCAAACCCTAGTAGCTGCTCTAGCAATCACCACTGATTACTAGTAAATTTCCTGGTATCTACTTCCCAAACCCTCTTCACTCCTCACTTATCCCTTTACTTCACAAACCCCTTTCACTTAGCCCCTTATTTCACACCCCCTTTCACGCCTCACTTCACAGTCCAGCTTCACATATTACACTTCACACTTGTTTGCAAGCTGCACTTACTGAAGTAGTGATGTGTGGATATGTCAATATAGAAATTATAACGTTCAGCCATGTAGAAGTGCATAAATTCTAGGTACATCGATGTCGGTGAAGGGGCTCGTGATCAAAGGGATTGGACCTGTCTTTCCCTTGGATTGAATCTTACTGCTTGCCTTTCCCTAGCTGTATGATTCCTATGGGGTTTAGTGCTTCCCGATGATGGTAACCAGATTTATTTCGGTCACTGCTAGAGCCGAGAAAGTTACGCCAGTATCTCTAAGACCAGCCTCCTTTATTTTGATGCACGCAAAAGGGCAATCGAAAAATTCTGATTAAGAAAAATATAAAAATGTGTGCATATGTCTGTATATATGTACGTATACATACGTGTACTCACCTAATTGTACTCACCTAATTGTGGTTGCAGGGTCGAGATCAGTTCTTGGCCCCGCCTCTTCACTGAGTGCTACTAGGTCTTCTCTCTCCCTGCTCCATGAGCTTCATCATACCTCATCTTAAAGCTATGTATGGTTCCTGCCTCCACTACCTCACTTGCTAGGCTATTCCACTTCCTGACTACTCTGTGACTGAAGAAATACTTCCTAACATCCCTTTGACTCATCTGGGTCTTCAACTTCCAATTGTGACCCCTTGTTTCTGTGTCCCCTCTCTGGAACATCCTGTCTCTGTCCACCTTGTCTATTTCATGCAGTATTTTGTATGTCGTTATCATGTCTTCCCTAACCCTCCTGTCCTCCAGTGTCGTCAGGCCGATTTTCCTTAACCTTTCTTCGTAGGACATTCCCATTAGCTTTGAAACTAACCTTGTCGCAATCCTTTGCACTTTATCTAATTTCTTGACGTGCTTGATCAAGTGTGGGTTCCAAACAGGTGCTGCATACTCCAATATGGGCCTGACGTACATGGTGTATAGTGTCTTGAACGATTCCTTACTAAGGTATCAGAACGCTGTTCTCAAGTTTGCCAGACGCCCATTTGCTGTCTGCAGCAGTTATCTGGTTGATGTGTGCTTCCAGAGACGTGTTCGGTGTTATACTCACCCCAAGATGTTTCTTCTTGAGCGAGGTTTGCAGTCTTTGGCCACCAAGCTATACTCCGTCTGCAGTCTTCTTTGCCCTTTCCCGATCTTCATGACTTTGCATTTGGCGGGGTTAAATTCGAGAAGCCAGTTGCTGGACCAGGTGTCCAACCTGTCCAGGTCTCTTTGAAGTCCTGCCTGATCCTCATCTGATTTAATTCTCCTCATTAACTTCACATCATCTGCGAACAGGGACACTTCTGAGTCTAACCCTTCCATCATGTCATTCACATATACCAAAAATAGCACTGGTCCTAGCCTAGACCGACCCCTGTGGGACCCCGCTCGTGACAGGTGCCCACTGTTTACCTGGATTTTACCTGGAGAGATTTCCCGGGGTCAACGCCCCCGCGGCCCGGTCTGTGACCAGGCCTCCTGGTGGATCAGAGCCTGATCAACCAGGCTGTTGCTGCTGGCTGCACGCAAACCAACGTACGAGCCACAGCCCGGCTGGTCAGGAACCGACTTTAGGTGCTTGTCCAGTGCCAGCTTGAAGACTGCCAGGGGTCTGTTGGTAATCCCCCTTATGTATGCTGGGAGGCAGTTAAACAGTCTCGGGCCACTGACACTTATTGTATGGTCTCTTAACGTGCTAGTGACACCCCTGCTTTTCATTGGGGGGATGTTGCATCGTCTGCCAAGTCTTTTGCTTTCGTAGTGAGTGATTTTCGTGTGCAAGTTCGGTACTAGTCCCTCTAGGATTTTCCAGGTGTATATAATCATGTAAGTCTCCCGCCTGAGTTCCAGGGAATACAGTTTTAGGAACCTCAAGCGCTCCAGTAATTGAGGTTTTTATCTCCGTTATGCGCGCCCGTGAAGGTTCTCTGTACATTTTCTAGGTCAGCAATTTCACCTGCCTTGAAAGGTACTGTTAGGGGTGCAGCAATATTCCACCCTAGATAGAACAAGTGACCTGAAGAGTGTCATCATGGGCTTGGCCTCCCTAGTTTTGAAGGCTCTCATTATCCATCCTGTCATTTTTCTAGCAGTTTGCGATTGAAGGTGAGATCCTCCGACATGATCACTCCAGGTCTTTGACGTTGGTGTTTTCGCTCTATTTTGTGGCCAGAATTTGTTTTTTACTCTGATGAAGATTTAATTTCCTCGTGTTTACCATATCTGAGTAATTGAAATTTCTCATCGTTGAACTTCATATTGTTTTCTGCAGCCCACTGAAAGATTTAGTTGATGTCCGCCTGGAGCCTTGCAGTGTCTGCAATGGAAGACACTGTCATGCAGATTCGGGTGTCATCTGCAAAGGAAGACACGGTGCTGTGGCTGACATCCTTGTCTATGTCGGATATGAGGATGAGGAACAAGAGGGGAGCGAGTACTGTGCCTTGTGGAACAGAGCTTTTCACCGTAGCTGCCTCGGACTTTACTCTGTTGACGACTACTCTCTGTGTTCTGTTAGTGAGGAAATTATAGATCCATCGACTGACTTTTCCTGTTATTCCTTTAGCACGCATTTTGTGCGCTATTACGCCATGGTCACACTTGTCGAAAGGGTTTTTTCAAAGTCTGTATATATTACATCTGCATTCTTTTTGTCTTCTAGTGCATTTAGGACCTTGTGGTAGTGGTCCAATAGTTGAGACAGACAGGAGCGACCTGCTCTAAACCCATGTTGCCCTGGGTTGTGTAATTGATGGGTTTCTAGATGGGTGGTGATCTTGCTTCTTAGGACCCTTTCAAAGAAATTTTTATGATATGGGATGTTAGCGCTATCGGTCTGTAGTTCTTTGCTGTTGCTTTACTGCCCCCTTTGTGGAGTGGGGCTATGTTTTGTGTTTTTAGTAACTGTGGGACGACCCCGTGTCCATGCTCCCTCTCCATAGAATGGAAAAGGCTCGTTGTTGCCTCCCTGTCAGTTATTCTCTGATCCATTGCAGTGCCTTCCTGTTATGCGAGCCTGACCCTCTAGCGTCTGCACTGATCTCTTGTGAGAAACTGTGTTAAAGGCCTTTTGCAGTCCAAGAAGATGCAATCAACCACCCTCTCGTGTCTTACTTCTGTTACTTTATCATAAAACTCCAGAAGGTTTGTGACACAGAATTTGCCTTTCATATATCCATGCTGATTGGTATTTATACTCTTGTTCCGTTCCAGGTGGTCCACCATCTCCTCCTGATAATCTTTTCCATGACTTTGCATACTGACACGTCGGTGACACCGGTCTGTATTTTTAGTGTCTCTTTTCTGTCTTCTTTTTTAAAAATGGGAACTACATTTGCCGTCTTTCATACCTCAGGTAGTTACCCAGCTTCGAGGGATGTGTTGAAGATTGTGGTTAGTGGTACACACAGCATTTCTGCTCCCTCTCTAAGGATTCATGGGGAGATGTTGTCCGATCCCATTACCTTCGAGGTATCAAGGTCCCTTAGCAGCTTCTTCACCTCCTCCTCAGATTATGTCATCCAACACTTGTTGGTATATTCCTTGTTGGTGTTTCCCTCTGTTCTGTCCTCCCAGAGACCTTCCTGTCTCCACTGTAAATATTTCCTTAAATCTCATGTTGAGCTCCTCACAAACCTCTTGATTGTTTCTTGTGAGTTCCCCACCTTCTTTCCTCAGCCTGATCACCTGGTCTTTGACTGTTGTCTTCTCCTAATGTGGCTATACAGCAGTTTTGGGTCAGACTTGACTTTCGATGTTATGTCGTTTTTGCACTGTCGTTGGGCCTCCCTCCTTATCTGTGCATACTTTTTTCGGGCTTTTCAACAAATTTTTTTTTTTTTTCCGGGGTCCTTTGCCTCCTGCACCTTTTTCCATTCTTGGTGCATTTAATTTTTGCCCCCCTTTACACCTTCGGGAAAACCCAAAGGACCCCTTTGGTTTTCCCCTTACTTTTCCCCTTGGGGAACAAACCCTTTGCTCTGCCCCCCTGATTTTGTTGTTAAAATTTTCCATTATCTCGTTTACTGATTTTCCTGCATTCTTGCCCCACGAACCCCCTGCAAAAATTTCCCTAATACCTGTTAGCCCCCCTTTTTAGTTTGGTTTTTCCCCATTTAATTCCCTGTTACCCCCCCACTTGGGGGAAAATACTGTATATTTTTTCCAGAAAAAGTATTATTAAATGTAAATAGAGGCCCATCTGTTTTTAAAAATTTCATTAACAAAAACGGAAAGCTCGCCTGGCGAAGGTCAGTCACCATTTTTTTTGAACTAAACGACGTTAATTAATAATGGGAAGAATTTTTCGTGCTTAGAGGTTTTAAAAAAAGGGTTTTAACCCCTCAAATAGGAGGCGAAATTGGGGGATGTGCAGTCCCGCTAAATTGAGATATCAGACGATTGGGCAAGACAGCTCAGGAAAATCAGATAAATCTGTTATGTTTTAATTCGGCCCCTAATTTATAAATTTAACAGTGAGGTTTTTGGGTTTAATACACATTATTCTCCGGTCAAATTGGTGAGTGATATTAAGATATTTTTTCCTTCTGTTATGTAATTGTGTTTATTTATTTAATCATTTTTTAAATTTAATATTACGTCCACAATATTTTATATATGTACCAGATCCTGGTGGTGTATTAATTCATTTAAAATTAATATGTTCCAGGAGCAACTTGTGGATATGACAGTGGTAGGAAGGTAATCGAAGGGGTCATTTTTGCGACCTAGGTGTCCAAATTCCTTACTTGTTCTAACTGATAATTAATTAATTATCTATGTCATTATTGTTATTGTTCATAATTATACATACAGGAATAAAGGTAATTTTCCAACATTTTAATTGCCCGTTGGTCCTTCTTGAGCCGGAGGGTAATTAGTGAAATCCATGAATTAGGTATTACTTAATAATTATATGTGAAATGACTGAAAGGAGGTGGAGTTTACGTTCACCCAAATTTATATAAGGTTGTAGTGGATTATAATTATTACAATATTTTTTGATAAGTCAAGTCTGGATAAGTTTATATTAATTTGTATAAATTAATTTGATAGGACATATTCCTGGCCAAGATTTATATTAGTGTATGTGTAATTGATAAGCCGGTGTTGCTTACATTGTATTAATGTGTTTAATTGTAAATTTATTTTATGTGTAGTGGATTATAATTATTACAATTATAATTTTGATAGGGCCTGTGCTTGCTACCATCTGCAGAGCTCTTAAGACTGCCATCCCCACGAGCACCTTTTGAGGCGGGTGGTTGATGGCAGACCAACAGAGGCCTAGCTTCTCCCTACGATCCCGTGAGGGGCGGGGGGAGGATTGTGGCTAGGCCTGGGGACACATGGTTCCCAAAGATGAGGAGGTACTTGTACCTCCTCCTGGAGACTTAAGTCTCGAGACACTCCCCTGATAGGAGCCAACCGGCAGGGTCACCACTACATTGGAAAAAGACCCGGGCCGGGAGAGAGAATACCGGCCGAAAAAAAAAAAAAAAAAATTGATAGTTCGACACCATGACTAAACCCTTCTAGGGTAGGTAGGTGCCTGAGCCGAGCCCTTTAAACTCATAAGTGTCATTCCCATTTGCCCCTGGTTGGCGGGGGCATGGCGGACCTGAGAGGCCTAGCTTGTGGTCCTATGCCTGGGGGACAGTTGCCGTCCCACTCTCGATGAGAGAGGTACTTGTGCATCCTCCCATGGGAGACTTAGGTCTCAGACACTCCTTAAGTGGGAGCCAAGGCCGGGCCAACACTTGGGGAAAAGGCCGGGCGGGAGAATACGCGCCTAATCTGTAATAATAATATTTATATTTTGATAAGATCAAGTTCTGGATAAGTATACTATTAATTTGTTATATATTAATTTGAAAAAGAAAATTCTGGCCAAGTTTTATTCAGGTATTGTAATTGATAAGGCAAGAATTGCAAATTTATATTAATGTGTATATTAATTTTGTTTTGCCAAATTTGGAAAGGGATTTATTAATTTGTGTAATATTAAATTTTGATGAGCCAAAGTTTGTTTTAAATTTACATTTAAAATTTATTTATACATGTAATTGCTAAGCTAGGTACTAGGTTTATTCAAAGGAAATTTTTGTCTATTTACCTTTAAAAAGTGCATAATTTTAGTACATAATCGTTTTTAAATTAAATTTTAATACTTGCATCGGGTGAAAAGGGGAAATTAATAAGAAGCAAACATAGGGAATATAGAGAAAAGAAAGCACATCTGGCTGAAAATTTCATGTAACCAAGGAATAATAAGTGGGGAAATTAAATTTATCAAAACTTGAATCTGATGATTTAAAATTGTTTTTAAAGGGCTTTTGGAAATAGATATGATTCTCAAATTTTTCAAAAAAAATGAAGGGTTTTAAATTAGTAAACCATGGATGAGACTGAAAAAAGATCTATGATTAATCGTTTTATAAAATAGGGAAAAGATTTTTTCTTGTAAAAGTCAGGCCCTTGAAAAAATTTAAAATGTTCCAGGCAGTTGGGAGTCTGCTCCAACAAATAATATGTTTTTGCCAAAAAACCCCGAATTGTGTTTCCCTGTGTTTAACCTGGAGAAAATTGGGGGAATTTTGGTCAATTTTTTAAAAGCAGCTGTCCCTGACAGGGTTGCCCCTACCCCTGTGTAACAAAATTATTTTTACCTCAAAGGACAGGAAGAGGAATGCTCACATACTTAAAAAAGCCTTTCCAATGTAAATGACTCTTAAAAGGAAGCTTTGAATTTGTTGAAAGTCACTTAGGGGAAATGAACAAAGTAGGGTTGGACTAGTAAATACATTGTTAATTAAAATCCCAGATCACACTTCAAAGGTTTACGATTTTAGAGTTAAACGGAGGCATTTCCAAACTTTAAGTAATAAATTAATCTGAAGGAATCGACTGGTTTTTTGGTGCCAGGGTACGAATAAAAAAAGCTGAAAAACACTTGATGGCTCCCAAAAAAACCCCCAAGGGGGTTATTTGGTCTGGAGGAATAAGACTAGGTCTACAAGACTTAATTGTTCATTTGCGACCACCCCAACTAACTCATTTTAAAGATGAAAACAATAATAACTCTGGGGTTTCTGCATTTTCAAAGGGAAAAATTATCCCAATGGTAAAAAAACAAAATTTTTTTCCCTAAAAAAATTTGCATTTTGGGCATACAAGAGCAAAAATCGAAATAATGTTCCCCACAAGGTAAGAAAAAGTACCCCCCAAAGGGTAGACTTTTAATAAGAACATCGAAAAAAGAGAGATTGTCTCTTCTGCAAGGGTACTCTTTTTTCAAGAATTGCAAGCAAAAATTTTCATGGAATTTTTAAAAATTGAAGATTGGAGGAACTTGACAGATTACAGGTTTTGGGTAACAAAAATGTAAAGGATTGTTATGCCAAATTAAACTTCTTTTACAATGTCCAAAGGAAGACTCATATAGTCATGGTAAAGGTCTATATAAAATGTTGTATAATGAAATTTAAATCCTGAAACAACAGGGCAATGAAAAAAATTGTGTAAATTTTAAATAAGATGGTTTTGCTGAAGTACCCTACCTTTGGTTCAGGTAAAATTTTGAAAAAGGGTAAATCAAAAAAATGAAACGCATTATTAGCCCAGGGACCCACGTATTTCATTAAACGAAAATGTTTTGAGGGTATGAAAGTACAATGGGAGACCCAAAACTTTAAATTTTTGGTTTTCTCTGGGGATAAAGGGCTAAATTGTTGACATTTTAGTCACTGTCAGGTTGGGAAATTTAGAAAAAAAGTGTTAATCCCAGTAATTTGTAACAGACTTCCAGGAAAATATTACAGTGGGTTGAAAAGACAAAAAAAGATTTTCACTAAGAAAATTTTAGCCCCTTCTGGGGTAAGTGATGATTCTGTGGGCCCAATAAATTTTTTGGTGGGATGACTATTATGCCCCCTTTGTAAAGGGGATGGAAAAAGAAATGTGGTGTCCCCCTTTTTGAAGACTGCAGGGGCCATGTAAGTAGGGTAGGATTCCTGTAATAATAACATGACTAGAGGAAAAAAAAAAAACCCATAACTGTGGTCACCATGAAATGTACCCCGTATAATTCTCCATGGAGGATGGGTTGACCCAGTGCTAAATTGGGGAAAATTAGACAGCTTGGAATAAATGAAAAAGAAAGTCCGACGATTCTTTTCTCGGGGCAATACCTGGGAAAGTAAAATTTGAATCGGACAATCGGGTACGACTTCCGTGGGACTAAAACCACCAAAATTTGCCCACAATTACAGAATGGCTAGGGGGATTTAAAAAGTCAGCCCGCGAATGAGTAAGCCCCAGAATTGTTAATCCCTAAAATGAATAATTGCTGGCGTTAATTAATAAATTTTTTAGAAGGGTACTTCCTGAGCAAGCCAAAATTTATGGGCACTTTTGCTAACACGGGGTGAAAAAAGATTCTAAGACCCCCTTGAGAATTGGTTTAATTTTAGTGCCAGGAGTAACAAAAATGTACCTATTTAAAGACTGTTTTATGACAGGCCGTCGTTGACGGAAAAAAAATTTGGAGATATCTTATTAAATTTCAGAGTGAAGCACTTCCTTTACGGCTGACATAAAATAAAACTTTTTCCAAGAGTGGGTTTACAAAGGGCTGACCGGGATTGTACCCGCTTCTTATGGCCTGGAACCTGGACCACTTAGCCCCCTGAAAACCTTTCGCTTTTGGAGCGTTTTTTGGTGCTAACCAGTCCGTTCCCACTTTAAGCGCGATAATCACAAAATTAAACGTAGGAAGGTCCATTGAGTAAAGTAATGAGCAAACAATTTTTTGGGACAATTTCCTGGGTGTGACGCAAATGAAGAGGAACTTTAATGACTTATGGAGAGGGTAATAAAATAAAGCAAAGTGCAATAGCCTCTGAGGGGAATGGAATAGTTTCGTCCCAAAATTAAAGGACAAAAAAAAATAAAGAAGGAGAAAAAAAAAACAAAAAAAAAAAAAAACGGGATAAAAAGAAAGTTTAAAAAATAAAATTTAAAAGAATAAATTAAAAAAAGGGGAAGTTTAAAAAAAATTTTTTTAAAAGGATTTAAAAGAGGGGAAAAAATTCAGGGAAAAGGAAAAAAAAGGGGGAAAAAAAATTTTTTGGAAAACTTTTAAAGGGGGAGAATTAAGGGGAAGAAAAAAATTTAAAAAAAAAAAGGGAATTCCCCCCCCGGTCCCAACCAAAAAAAAGCCCCAGGAGCCAAAAGGCTAAAAACCCAAAGAATTTTTTTTTTTTTAGCAACAAAGGCCCAAAAACAACCCCCATTTTACCCCCAATTTTTTATTTAAAACTAAAAAAAAATAATTTTGGATATTAATACCACTGTAATTTGGTTTTTTGAAATGAGGTATCCTTAAAAATGGATTCGCAATGGAAAACAGTTTAAAATTGGGTACTTACAAAGCAAAAATCGCTGAACTTAATCGTTTTTCAAGAGAAGTTATTAATAGTTTGAGTCACATTTATGTTAACATTTAATCATTTTTACCAGGTTTTTAGAGAATCCAGCTCGTTTTGTTCGGGTTTACCTTATGTAATTTGGGTAAATGCTGTATCTGGTTTAAAGGCCAGCTGGTTGGTAATAAAGCTAATTGGTTTTACAAAAGGCTAATTACCCTGTTGAAATTACTGGACCCCGCTCCAATGTTTGCCTCCCTTAGCCATGAAAAATAGGTATTTTTTTTTTTACCCAAACCAATCATGTAATTAAGTGGTGTTTAATTTTAAAAAAGAAATTTCATTTAAATTTTTCACATCCTCTTAATATTTGGGTTAAAGAGGGTACGGAGGGAAAACTATGGGAAAAGAGATTAAATTGATGAAGAAAGTAAAATTGTGAAAGGCCATAATGAAAATTGGGGTGTATTAGGAACAAATAATTAGGGCGAGGTAGGTTACAAAAAGCTGAATTGGGTGATTATGCAAAAAACCCCATCTTGTGCCCAAAAATCATCATCTAACAAATTCAATTTTTGCTAAATTTCCCTAAAAAGTAAGCATGGTGGGGTACAAGATACCTTAAATTGTATTAGGGGAAAATTTCTGGATTCCACAAGGGTGGCAAAGTGTAAAAAAGGGGGATTAAATTTTGTGTATATGGGCGCCGTGGGGAGGCCGATTCCCATTGACCCGGTCCCCACCCTTGTCAAATGAGCAATTTGAGTCGGTAAGCAACGAACCCGCCCGGGCCCCAGGTGGAAAATACTGTTATATTTTCCAGAAATACAGTAGTTAAAAATGTAAAGATGGCCCCTACTGTATTTAAAAATTTTTTAATCGAAAACGGGACCCGCGCCTGCGCAGAAAGGGCGGTCATTGTGTTTGAACTGAAAAAGACGTTAATTTAAAAAGGGGAAATTTTTTTTGTGCTCTAGAGGGTTAAAATTTGGGTTGCACCTCTCAAATAGGGGGGCAAATTTTTGGACATGCATTCCTGCATAATTGGATATCAGATACTGGACAAGCAGCCCAGGAACCTCAGATAAGCTCTCTAGATTGTGTATAAATTTTGGCCAGGTTTTATAAATTTAAGT
>NC_069492.1:8052832-8072152 GCF_026875155.1 Cherax quadricarinatus | reverse complement strand
TTTTAGAAAGAAATTAAATAAAAACATATTTTTAATTAACGTTTTTACTTTTGGGTTTGACACACAATATAAAATTTATATAATAATATATAATATATTTTTTATATATATATATATATATAATATTTATAATATAATATATATAAAAATATATATAAGATATATTTTAATATTTATATATTATTTATAATATATTATATAAAATTTAAATAATATAAAAATTTATAATATATATATATACATGTTACATATGTATTAATTTTTATACACATTTATAATATATATATATATATATATAAAATTAAAATTTTATTATATATGTATAATAATTTATTTTATTTTATAGTAATAGGTATAAAATATATTATATATATAATATATATATATATATTATATAAAATATATATATATTTTATTGTACTATGTTTAATAATATATATATATATTAACATAATATATATATATATTATTTTAAAATATATATATATATATTTTATATTATATATATATATATATTATATATAATAATATATTTTATATAATATATATTTTTATATAAAATATATATATTATGTGTACATAGTATAATTATATATACATATTTAATATATATATTATTTTATTATATAATATAGATATTATATATATATATATATTATGTATAAATATTATATTATATTATTAAATATATATATATATATATTATTATATATATATATATTATGCAAAACAACCCCTGAAAGAATAGAGAAACCCCAAAGCGCTTTCGTGACTATCACATTATCAAGAATAAGTTCCGAAAGGAAAATTAGTCCGAAAGTGTTTGGAAATTTCTCTATTTTTTAGATGGTTGTTTTGCTATTTTGAAATCACCTGTTCATGTGTCTTATTGCAATAATATAATAAAATTTTATATATATTTAATATATATAACTATATATAAAATATATATATATATATATTTTTAAATATATATTAATATATATATATAATTTTATTATGCATTATAATATATAATTTTTATAATATATATATATATATATTATGTAAATTTATATAATATTTAATATTTATATATATAAATTTAATATTTAATATATATTATACATATTTATATATATATATATATATATATTTTATAATTATATATAAATTATAAATTATATTATATTACGGGGGGTACCCTTTAGAATTTTACTGGGGGCCCTCTTCTCAGGAAACAGAAAACGTAAACAGGGAAACTCAAGGTTCTCCCCAGAGCTTTTGGGAAATATTTTCTCCACCACCCCCCCTAAATTTATATTATAAATTTACTTTTTTAAAAAACAAAAAAAAATTTATAGAAAACAAACATGAACTTGGAACAATATGTGGCGTTATAAATCTCCCCCGCTCCTCTAAACCCCCGTATACAGCATTCATTTTCTTTATGGCCTGTGGGTGCTGGAACATGAAAGTGGCTCCCCGGGGTCCTGGGGATTCGAGAATCTAGAAACCAGTTTTTTAAAGGAAACGTGGGAATATTTTTAAATATTACATGGTCTGATCCAGGGGCAAATTGATACTTTTGGGTTATGTCCCTTATTGCCGTCTTGTACTTCTCCCTGTGGAGCAGTCCTCCCTGTCACCCCAACACTGGATGGAAAAGGGTTCAGCGTTGTGCACACAGGTAAAGTCCCATGCTAATTGCTTGCCATTTTTGCAAGGATAGATTTTAACCCCTCGGGGCAGTTTGTGGGTTTGTGATTATTTTTGGTTGATGATCGGGGCTCTCTCTGGCGGGCTCCAGCGTAGAAAGGGTTTTTTTTATGATGTTGTTGCCCTTTGTGTCTTGCAGTTCCCCTTTGGGTTTTGGGAAAAAGTTAACCCTTGTAACCATATTGGTTGGTTGTGCCGCAAATCAATTTTTTCCTTTTAAAATTGGGGTTTAAAATTTGCAGACCACGAAATGGGAGGGTCTTACACGAGGCGCTTTTCCCATTCCCGATGGGAAAAACTTTTTGGAAGAAGTCCCCCGAGTGATTTTTTGTGCTCATAGCTTGGGAGGGCAGTTCCCGTCGGTGTTGCAGCCATGAGCATTTTAGCAACCCAAATTTTCAGTAAATTGTTATCCCAGCTTGACTGTTAAAAAGCAGTGGGTTTGGGGGTTGTTGTGGATGTCTTTGAATATTATCTTTTTTAAATATATTTGTAGGTTGGCAAAATTTAATTTGCAGTTGTTATAAAAAGGTTATGGAAAAATTCTCTAAGGTTCTTTTGGTTAAAACTTTTAATTTTTATTTTAATTTTAAATTCACAGTATGATTTGCATAAGTCTTAACAGAGATAGGTAGGATAAATTGTTTTGATTTTAACCTGGAGTAAATGGGTGTTTGCCCCCCAAATTTAACCCAAATTTTTATAATTTCATGAGGACTGCTTGGCTTATTTCCATTTTCGGTCTTTCAAGTTTTGTCCCCTAATATGCCCCTTAATCTTTAAAATGATGAAAAGGGAACCCTTTTTACAATTTTCAGCGATATAAACCCCGTCTTGCCTGCTTCCCTTTAAAGATTAAAAAAAAATTTCCGTGTTTTTTTTAAGTAAACCATTTGTACCAATTGTAGTTTTCAATAGCCTAGTCCCAAATTATACTCTCACTTTAAACACACTTCCATACAGCAAATATAAAGATATCTTAAAATTTTAATACAAAAACCCCACAATTCAAATAATTTTACAAAAAATCACTCTCCACTATTAAAACAAATATTGCATTTTCACTCTTGTCCTCAACTTATCTTTGGCTATAAACACAAAAATTAAAACTTCCATTTTTTTTTCTTTTCAGGATTTCAGAAAAAATTCACAAACATCCCTCTTCATCATCATTTACAGAACAATTAGAAGACACAAACACATCTTCCGGAATAAACAAAACAAACTTTTCCCATAATACACAAACTATCTTTTCCCATAAACAAAAACACTTCCCAAAATACGCAAAAAAAATCTTCCTTAATGCACCCTTTAAAATCTTCCCTATAAATACACAAAACATCTTACTTAAAAAAAAAACACATCTTCCCTATAATATATAAAAAACATCTTCCCCATAATACACAAAAACCTTCCTATAATACAAAAAAACATATTCCCCATAATCAAAACACGTCTTCCCCTTTTACAAAACACATCTTCCCTATAATACAAAACACATTTCCCTAAATACACAAAACAATCTTCCCTTAATGCACAATCACTTTCCCCCATAAACACAAACACTTTCCCTATAATAACAAAAAAACATCTTCATAAATACACAATCATCTTCCTTTTTAATACACCAACACATCTTCCCTATAATCCAAACACATCTTCCCTTAATACACAAAACATCTTCCTTTTAAGCACAAACATTTATCCTCACTATAACACAAACATCACATCTCCATTATATTACAAAAAACATCCAAAATAAAAGCACAAGCCTTCCATATTACACATGCATCTCCCAAAATAATGCACAAACATCTCCAATATAATACCCCAAAAATTCATTATCACTAAAAAAAACAAACACACAATTTAAAACTACAAAAAAACACATATGTATATTTCTCCCGTTTCATACACAACTACTACATTGGGTCTTGGTTTTCTTGGGAAGTAATTGGAAAGTCACATTTAAACTGTAGGCGGTCCCAATTTCCCCAAGCTATCCACTGCTATAAATTTATTTGCCACATCTGTCTTTACAGGGGGCAAAGGAATTTAATCCCCACCAATCTCAATACTTTTTTTTTTTTATGAAGCCTTAATACAACCTTCTCGGCCTTTACCAAATTGGGGGGTTAAAATCTTCGATAAAAAAATAAGCATTAGTTTTTGTTAGTTCTAAAGAATTTGTGTTGTTGCAATCTTGGTTCACAACTTTTTCGATTTTGACCGTAATAAACTATATGCATTTTTTTACAGATTTTTTTAACAACACGATCAATAAGATTTGGGGAAATTATTAGTCAAATTAAAATTTTGCTTTAATGTAGCAAATTTTAAATACAACTAGCTGGCTGGCAAAGTTCTCGCTTCACACCGCTGAGGTGTCCGTTTCGATTCCGGCAGGGGAACGAACCCCTGGACGCGTTTTTCCAAACTCCTGTTGTCCTGTTCACCTAGCAAGTAGTACCTGGGTGTTTAGTCGACTGATGTGGGTCGCATCCTGGGGAACAAGATAGAGGACCCCAAAGGAAATAATGACATTCCCTCGATGACCATCTACCTTTCTTGGGTTACCTGGTAGGTTGGTAGACAGGAACACCCAGTGAAAGGTACTACCGTCCTGCCAAGTGAGTGTAAAACGAAAGCCTGTAATTGTTTTACATGATGTAGGATTGCAGGTGTCTTTTGTCTGTCACATAAATAAGCAAGATAAACAGGTATTGGTCCTTGCTATTTCTACTTACACTTAATTCACACGTACACAGTTAACATTAACACGTTTATTTAAAACACCACTCATCGAGTTTTTCTTTGATTTATCTTAATAGTTTCTTTGTCTTCTATTTTTCCCTTTTATATCCATGTGGAAGTGGAATAAGAATCCTTTCTTCCGTAAAGCCATGCGTGTTTTAAAAGTTCAACTAAAATGCCGGAACAATGGCTAGTCACCCTTTTTCCTGTAAAGAATTACTAAAAAGAATAACAATAAGAGAAAGTTGCAAAGTGGTGAAGATCTGAAATGTGCGTGGATGTTGTGCAAATAGATAAAGAGAGATTGTGGATTGTTATGATCTGAGAAGAAGCTGGAATATCCTGCTTTAAGTGCAACAAAGCTGAAGGGTGGGAGAGTTTCAGTGGAGAGGAATATATGGGATTAGTCAGGGGTTTCAATAGAGTTAGCGCTAAAGAAGGAGTAGCAATAATGTTGAAGAATAAGCCTATGGCAGGCAGGAAAAGAGAGACTATAAATGTATTAATTCAAAGGATTATGTGGGTAAAGTAAAGGTTGGATGGTGAAAAGTGGGTTTATAGTAAGCGAAATGGCACCAGAGAAAGAAGAAGTGTAAAGAAGAGAGAGATTAAGGGAAATGTTGAGTGAATGCGTGTGGAGATTTTGAACCAAATGAACCAAAAGAACACTGGTGTAGCGACAGTGGTCAGCGTGCCCCTCGTTTGTGGCATTTTTTCCCGGGGTTTTCTGGTGTTTTCACGGGGCTCTTTACGTGCGAAGTAATTTAATTTGTGTCTCAATCCTATACATACATCCCACTAGCGCCTGGAACCAATCTTGGTCGGAAAACATTATATACTGATAGCGTCAAAAAAAGGAGAATAGTGTGGCCACTACCAGCAGTTTACTGTCAGAAGGGGAATCCATAGGCCTATGTCCCGTGGAAAAAAAATAATAATATTTGAACTTTTGTGTCAGAGGAAAGAAAAGTCCTTCCCTGAAAACATTGAGTATACATATGTATAGTGTATACCTACAGTGGCCCCTAGTATATTGATGATAAAGTCTAAAGTGTCATTTGAAAACAGGTTGAATTTGTAGATGCAGTGATAAGCATTATATAGCAGGTGCCAGAATTCGCCAGAAAACTTACCACAGGTCAGGCTGTTTTTACACTAACCTTCACCTGGCCTTCTATGTACCGCATATAATCCTAGTGATACCAGTGAATAGCAGAATACAGTGTGTAGAGCAACCTAACCAGAATTATAATGGTACTTAGTGGAGTGGAGATGACATTCATTAGTTTCTTTTTTCTCGAAATACCAGACGTTTTACAGTGAATTTCATATAACTAGTAAGTTACCAGTGGTCGCAATATACACAACGAGACGCAATTATTACTCTACAGAAAAGCGACCCCTCCAAAATTTGCACCAGTCAACATAGTGAATAATATAGCATTTATTGTGGTGGAGACGGAAAAAAAAAAAAAATAGTACAAAACTAGATAGACAGCGATTGATAAACAAGGGTGGAGTGACCGTTCGTCAATTGTCGGAGTGCCAGCAGACACCGGCTCTTCAACACGCAAGTTATACTTTTGTATCAATCAAATCACATAATTACTCGGGTAGATAATTTCCCAGTAATCCTTCATGTGTTATAGCATCAAATCACCGACCAGTTATGGTTTAAATAAGATTAAGTGAACCCACAGACAATCAGATAGGACTGGGCCGAACCCTTGACTGGTCGAACACTTGACAGGTCGATGACCCTTGACTGGGACCGAACCCTTGACTGGTCCGAACCCTGGACCGTTTCAAACGGTCGTTGTGCACAATTTAGCAGGTTATTAATAGAATTCAAGAGGTTGCTTATAAAATGCAGTAAATCTCCATTCAAATCATTAGAAGCTGTGGTGTAGTTTTGTGGTCAGTCAAACAAACGGGCTTCCACATGCAAAATTGTCATTTTTTGTGGAAATTGGTGTCACCCCCTTGTGCAGATACCCAAGAACTAGCTACAAGCAGTATTAAAACAGGGAAGTGTGTTTTTGGGTATGCCGCACACGGAGTAAGATCTGTGGACTAAAATCACAAGGGGTATTAAAAGATGTCAACATCAAAGGCTGCTTTCATAGAAAACACCGGAAGCTGTTCTACAACAAATGGGAACATAAAAAAATCTGGGCTGAATGGAGTACAACCCTTGATAGCTGGCCAGTAGTCAGAAACTGTAAGGGCTGGAGATGACGTCCTGGTAGTTCAGTAAATGGGAGGATGATAGTGCTGTCCTGGGAGACAGTAAAGGTGAAGCTGAGGCGGTGCTGTCCTGGGAGACAGAAATGGAGAAGCTGGAGGTGCTAGTCCTGGGAGACAGTAATGGTGAAGCTGGAGATGCTGTCCTGGATACAGTAAATGGGGAAGCTGGATATGCTGGTCCAGGGAGACAGAACCTGGTGAAGCTGGAGCTTTTGTCCAGGTAGTCGAATTTAATTACGCAGGACGGAATACATATAATTGACCCACAATAGGGGACAGGACCATATAGGAAACAAGTGTAAGTCAAAGATAAATGATAAAACCAAGCATGCAAACTAGAAAAACCGCAGGAAATAGCAAACAAAGGGACATCCACTAGCAATAGGAGGATATATTACCAAAACCAACTGGTGGGAGCTCCATTGTTGGTGCTAGGGAGGATAGAAGTAAAGACAGGAACTGCACCATCAGGGAATACAGTCACAGAAACACCCAAGGCAAACGGAACCAAGCCTGTGCACATACTATGCACACTCGGTATCGCGGGATGGAAATCTGGAAAACAGGAAGGGAACGTCAACTATGACCCCCCTAGAAAATGCCATGCCCATATGACAACAGGAAAATGCAAAAACTCCCTCCTGTAGAGCTTTTTACACCCTGAAGCTGTTACCACTTCAGTACAGGAAACGGACTGTGCATAACTTAAATTGCCAAGGCATACCATCTAAAGGGGAACTAAAAAGATAGCAAAACGATCCAGGCCATGGGATAACCTGGGTAGACCACAGCCACTCAAAGGGAGAGGTTTTTAGTGCCAGAAGGAAAAACAAAACTGGCAGGAAATGGTAGAAATCGTACACCAAATCCTTCATTCCTGGAGTGGAACCACAGTCGATGGACTCCACTCCAAACCAACATATACAGATACTAATGCCGAAAAAAAAATCCCCCCCCCATATCCCACAATAGCACCAGTCCGATAACCTTCTTCTTTGCAAATATACACAGGTCTAAAGCCAGCAAAAACGAAACGACAAATACCCTTCACATCCGTGTACTGCTTGCAGAGGCAAAGGCCAATGTTCGCGGCTTTCACTAGGCCCACATAAAGGATCACTTGGACAACGAAATATGGATCCCCAGGTTACAACGCTATACAGATGTGACAGAGTGAACAGGCCAAAAGGGGGGGGTTGGCCTGTACATTGCAGATTCACTATGTTTGCACAGAACTTGCTAAATGCCTCAAATGATGTATGGAAGTGTTTACAAGAAATGACAGCCGAGGAAAAGATGAGCTACTACTCAATCCCAATATACTCAGTTTTATAGCAAGCCGCTAACCAGACTGAGACAGTACCGAAAGATCAAAAAAATGACAATTTTTTATGAGAGAGCCACAAATTTGATTAACACAAGCCTATCCGATGAATTAACTATCCTGACGACCAAATGACTTCGAACAGCGGCGATAAATGAACATGCCCATGCACTCTGCCCCAGAGGCCCACATACTCATGAGAACTCTGTGTTCATCAAGAACTGCAAGAACCCCATCACGAGCCTTTTCCATCTATGGAGAGGAGCATGACACGGGGGTCGTCCCACATTACTAAAAACAACAGACATAAGCCCCCCGTATGACTCCACAAAGGGGGGCAGTAAAGCAACAGCAAAGAACTACAGACCAATAGCACTAACATCCCATATCAATAAAAAGTCTTTGAAAGGTCCTAAGAAGCAAGATCACACCACCCATCTAGAAACCCATCATTACACAACCCAGGGCAACAAGGTATAGAACAGGTCGCTCCTGTCTGTCACAACTATTGGATCACTACGACAAGTCCTAAATGCACTAGAAACAAAAAGTATATGCAGAAGTAATATTATACAGACTTTGCAAAAGCCTTCGACAAGTGTGACTCCTGGCGTAATAGCGCACAAAAATGCGTGCTAAAGGAATGAACAGAAAAGTCGGTCGCATGGACTATACTTTCCTCCTAACAGAACACAGTGCGATATCGTCAACAGAATAACGTCCGAGAGGCAGCTACGGTAGAAAACTCTGTTCCACAAGGCACAGTATCGCTCCCATCTGTACCTCATCCTCTAATCCGACATAGACAAGGATGTCGCCACAGCACCGATGTCATTCCTTTGAAGAATGACAAACCCGAATCTGCCATGACAGTGCTTCCATTGCAGACACTGCAAAGCTCCCTGGCGGACATCAACCAAATCTTCAGGGGGCCTGCAGAAACAATAAGAAGTTCAAACGTATGAGAAATTTCAATTACTCAGATAGGTATACATAGGATATTAAATCTTCATCAAGTACAAAACAAATTCTGGGCCACAAATAGAGCGAAACACCAACGTCAAAGACCTGGGAGTGATCGATGTCGGAGGATCTCACCTTCAAGGACCATAACATTGGATCAATCGCATCTGCTAGAAAAAATTACAGAAGGTACTGAGAACCTTCAAAAACTAGGGAGGCCAAGCCCATGATGACACTCTTCAGGTCACTTGTTCAATCTAGGCTGGAATATTGCTGCACACTACCAGCAACCTATTTCAGCAGGGTAAATTGACCGACTCTAGAAAAATAGTACAGACGAACATTTCCCGGCGCTCATAACTGAGATAAAACACCTCAATTATGGGGAGCGCTGAGGTTCCTAAACTGAATTCCCTGAACAGCAGAGGGGAGGAATACATGATTATATACCACCTGGAAAATCCTAGAGGGGACAGTACCGAACTTGCACACGAAAAATCACTCACTACGAAAGCAAAAGACTTGGGCAGACGATGCACCATCCCCCCAATGAAAAGCAGGGTGTCACTAGCACTTAAGAGACCATACAAAAGTGTCAGGGGCCGATACTGTTCAACTGCCTCCCGCAACTACATAAGGGGGATACCAACAGACCCCTGGCAGTCCTTTCAAGCTGGCATTCTAGGACAAGCACCTAAAGTTAGTTTTCCGGATCAGCCGGGCTGTGGCCTCGTACGGTTGGATTGCGTGCACCAGCAGCAACAGCCTGGTTGATCAGGCTTTGATCCACCAGAGGCCTGGTCTCAGACTCGTGGCCGCTGGGGCTGACCCCCGGAACTCTCTCCAGGTAAACTCCAGAACTTGTGGTTGGGGATTTCAATGCTAAAGTGGGTAAAAATGCTATGGAGGGAGTAGTAGTAAATTTGGGGTGCCAGGGGTACATTGAATGGGAGTCTTTAATTTGAGCTATGTGTAGAAAGAGAATACTGGCTGATAAGTAATACATATTTTATGAAAAGAGGATAAAAAAATAGACAAGGAATGATGTAGCACGTACTGAAAGTAAGTAAGTAAGTCAAGTTTATTCAGTATAACACAAATACATTACATAGAATTATCAGTACATAGCAGCATAGTGTAAAGAACCTAGGATAAAACCCAAAAAGTCGACAGAGTACGACTTTATTTCCATGGGGTTTGTTTAGATTATGAATTGATGTGTAAAAGGTTGATGGGTCGGCCTCCAGGATGTACATGTTTAAAGAGGAGGCAAACAGACATATCGAATCATTATTTAGTTGGTAGCTACAGATTATAGTAAAAGGGTTTAGATGGGACAAAGGAAGGTGTGGCAAACAAACAAGTAATAGGGAGGTGAAAGTGCATAAAACGTAAGGAGGAGGAAGTTCGGGTGAGATAAAGACGACTATTGGCATAAAGGTGGGCTAGTGCAAATTCAAATTCAAATTCCAAATTCACAAAGTTATCTTCTCTATATAAGGATTACAATCTGAGCTTCCAGAAAATTTGTTATTGGGAGGTGGTGGTTTACATTGTAAGTAAAAATAGTGATTCACAGAGTGTACCACTTCTAGAACTCTTAGCATGGCTAGGCATTTCGGGCAGACTTAGTTATATTCTTATTGTAAAGATGAGAGTGGGGGGGGGTTGAAGAGGGTTGGAATATAGTTTTAAAATTTAAAATGACAGTAGTTAGAAGAAGGGGGGCAGAAGTTTGTGGTTTATATCAGGGTGGGGGCAGGAGGGAAAGAAGGAGTGATTGTGTTGGACAATGATGAAGTAAAGGGTGCCTGATAAAAGACAAAAAGTTGAGCTTATGAAGGTTTTTTACAAAGCAGAAGTGTTATAAAGAAGACAGGTATATGAGAGTAAAAGAAAGGTGACAAAGTGATGAGAAGAGTGCAAAAGAGAGTCATGAATAGAGTGGGTGGGGGAGAGGTAACGGTCAAAAGAAATTTTAATGAGAAATAAGAAGAAAAAATTTTGGAGTTGAGTTTGAACAAGTTAAGAAAGCCTTATGGAACTATGAATTTGTCAGATTAAAAACATAGTAGGAGTATAGATGGGGAAGATGGAGGTGATTGAGGGTCGACGGCGGAGAATATTTGGAGGAACTTTCAAATGTTTGAGGTAATAAAGTGAGGCCCGGGAATTTCATGCACAGATCAGGGAGGTATTTCATCTTTTAGGAGTGGGAAGAAGAGCAGAATGTAATAGTGTGGGGGAGGTACGTGAGGCATTACGTAGGAATGAAAGGGGGTACAGCAATGCTAGAAACTGAATGGATCCATGACAGAAATGTGAAAAGCAGGGGGAGACATATGTTGGAGTGGTTGGTACTTTATTGGTTAATAAAGTATGAAAGAGGGGAAGGTACCTAGACATGCGGAGAGCATGATATATCCCTTTATATAAAGGAAGGGGGGCAAAATAGATTGTAAAAATTATAGAGGAATAAGTTTACTGAGTATACCAGGAAAAGTGTACGGTAGGGTTATAATTGAAAGAATTAGTGGTAAGACAGGATGTAGGATTGCGGATGAGCAAGGAGGTTTCAGAGTGGGTAGGGGATGTGTAGATCAAGTGTTTACATTGAAGCATATATGTGAACAGTATTTAGATAAAGGTAGGGAAGTTTTTATTGCATATATGGATTTAGAAAAGGTATATGGTAGAGTGGATAGGGGAGCAATGTGGCAGATGCTGCAAGTATATGGAATAGGTGGTAAGTTATTAAATGCTGTAAAGAGTTTTTATGAAGATAGTGAGGCTCAGGTTAGAGTGTGTAGAAGAGAGTTAGTTTAATATGTTTATTATGCACCCCATACTCATCCTGTGGGCGGTAGTCAAAAGATTACAGAGGTACATAATTGGTCCAGGGACTGGACTCCAAAGTTTTGATAGCTGAGCAAGTTACAGAGGTAATGAACTCACAATTTACAAAGGTAATGAACTCACAATTTACAAAGGTAATGAACTCCGGGTAGGTCTGGTCACAATCATGACAAGTTACAAAGGTATTTACAGATTACAGAGGTACGTAATGGGTCAGGGACTGGGCCCCAAAGTTTTTTATAGCTGAACTAGGTACAAATGTAATGAGTCACAAGTTACAAAGGTAAAGAATTCTGTAAAGAATGGTTACTTACGTTTTATACATGGCTACAATCATAAACAAATTATAGTGTAATGAGCAATTCACACTTCCACACCGGTCACAACTGAAGATTTTTATGGGAAAATTTTGAGTTGAGACACATACACACACACACACACACCACCACACCACACCACACACACACACACAACACCGCAACAACACACACACACCACACACACACACACCACACACACACACAACTGCACGACACTGACCCCAACCCCCCCCAACACCACAACAACACACACACACACACACACAACCACTCACGACACACAGCGGGGGCCCGGGGGGTGAAGACGTGGGTAACAATCCGAATCCTTAGGGGTTTTTGGGCATGCAATAACAGTTAGCAGTAATCAGGGGTAGTGGAACGCAGTGAACAATACTACGAGTGATAATAAAGTATTAGTTAAGAAAGTGAGAGGAAGCTGAAATCAAATATTTAAAAAGCGCAAACCTTTGGGGGGTCTTGGGCCTGTTGCCAAAAGGGGTAGCGGTGGGCCTAAGAATGACGTCCGACAAGTTGGTGCCATTATACATATAAAGTGAGTGTAATAAGTAAAGGTATACATCACATGAAGAGTGAAAACCGCTGGGAAGCAGATTATGAAAATATATGGTTTATAATCATCAGGGGGGTGAAGGATTCCAAAATGGGGTTTAAGGGCCTACACGACGACCTCGTCATCAGCACGGGCAACTGTCACCCAAGTTTATTACCTTTTTGTGGTTGCATTTTCGGCCCTGGTGGCCTTGCATACTGTTTGTTGGGGTCACTCACTTCCCTGCAACTATTACCAGAATTAGAATAGAATACATAGACAAAGAGAATATTATTTTTGACGAGGGTGAAAGGAAAGGGGGACAAGCTTTTAAGGGGAAACATTGTAAGAGGGTGGGGTCGGGGTCCCAGGGGTTTTGTGTCAGGTCACAAGAAGTTCGGCCACATTACACCGCACAAGATTCTCTCCACCACACAACACTCACACACACACACAGGGCACACACCACACAGGCAGTGTTACTCCCGGAGTTATTAGCATAAGAATACTTGGGAAAGCTAGGAAGTCCCCCCCAAATGGACAGGAAAAGATAATAACCGAAACAATTAATATGTAAATCCAGAAAGGGCAATAAGTGGAGAGAGAGATAATTGGGAAAAAAAAATGAGCAAAATTTGTGCCTACACGACGGATCTTTCAACCACACAACCACCCCCCCAACCCCCCCCCCCTCACACACAAGCACACACACACAAGGGTAGACCTCACACACACACACACAACACACACACACACACACACACACACACGGGCCGGGAGCTGGGCCCCCCCCCGGGCAACCTCAACTAGGTGAGTACACACACACACACAAAACATACACACCAAACCACACATACATACTAAACACAAAACACACACACAAACACCCCACACACCATACACATACACCATACACACACACACACCACCACACACACCCACCACCACCACCACACAACCACACCACCACACACCACACACACACACACCACACACACACCACACACACCCCCACCACACATACCCCAACCACACCCACACACACCCCAACACAAAAAACCCACACCACACCCCAACGCCACCACACACACACACCACCACACACACACCCACACACACACCAACCACCCCCAACACAACAACACACACACCACACATGCACATACACCACACACACACCCACACCCCCTCCCCACTTGACTAAACCTTGACCAAACACGACCCCCCCCCCCCTAACCACCTCCCCCCCTTTCCCTAACCCCCCTCACCTACCCCCTCCCCCTCCCCCAAACCACCAAACCCCTCCCCAAACCGTCTAACCCCCCAATACCTCCCTCCCTCCAATAACCTCCCCCCCTCCCCTAACCATCCCCCCCTCTCCCCCCCCAAAACCCATCAACCCCTCCCCCAACTATCCACCCCCCCAATAACCATCCCCCCCCCCCTCCCCCACAACCACCATCCCCCTCCAAACCCATTTTTCCCCCCCCCCTAACCGGATGGGAAAAGGGGGCTCCAAGGACAATCTGGGGGGGAGGAAGGGGAGGAGGCCAAAAAAGGGAGGAAACGGGGGAAAGGAACTAGAGAGCGGGAAAGGAGATGGAAGGAGGTTAGCAGCAAAATCAGAAGGGGGAAGCAACGGGCCACAGCAGCAGAAACAGATAGAGAGATTAGAAAGGAGCGAGACATCGAAAAAGCCAGAGACAAAAATATAAAAGAAGTAGCATCGGCAAGGCTACATCAAACACAGACAACAGGTCTGAAGGAGAGGAAACTAAAAGTATCAGAGGGGCCCGTCAAACCCCCATGGGGCCAAAACAAAGCAGGGAGCAACTAGACAGAATGAGAGGTTGGGAAAAATTGAAGGAACTAGGCATGTGCAAGGACCTTACATACCTTGGGGGGCCCTTTGCAGGGGAGCAGGAAAGGGTAAACCCAAGAAACATGGGGCAAAAACTAGGGGAAAGGGGCGAAAGGAAGGGAAAACCCCCGGGGAAAGGAAAAAAAACACAGAGGATCAATGGGGTCACAGTGGGGGGTGGAAAGGGAAAGATCCTGTTTGTCTAGGGTAACGAAGTAAAGGGGAAACTTATGATGAAAAAAGCAGGAAAAAAAAAAGCGATTGAAGAATCATGAAGGTGATAGGCGAGGGGGACTGACCCCGGTGGCAAATTTTGGGGAATTGGGTTTTTACAAAGAAAAAGGAATCGGGCCCCTCAAAGTAATTTTCAAGGGGAAACACCCAACCATGATCCGCAGGAGAAAGCACGGCTGGAGGCAAGAGGATTCCGAGTGTTACCTCGATCGAACAGAACCAGGACGAAAGGAAGACAATGAAAGAGAGAGTTCAAAAAAGAAAGGAGAAATGGGAGGAAATAAAAAGGAGAGCAGAATAAACCGGATCAAATGAAGGACAAACGCACCCCCCAGAAACACCTGCGAAGGACTCCGCCACGACACCCCCAAGGGGAACTGAACAAACCAAACCAACCTCACACACCGTCCCTCTTTTCCACCCCCCCCACCACATTACAGTATTAGAACAGAAGTTGAAGGTTTGGGAAACCCAATGCAGATGATTAACGAATAAAAATGAGGAATGGCAAAAAAGAAACATGAGAAATCCCCAGACATCATAGCAATTTAAAAAACAAAACTCATGGGGACAAAAACAATCAATCTTCCCACCAGTACCCAATCAGAGGAAAGATAGAAGGGGGAGGGGGGGGGTGGGGTTTCTCTGCTTGTAAAAAACAGATGGAAAAACGAGAAAAGGGAAGGGAATTTGATGAGACGGGAGAAAAAGACACATAGCGGGACACTTCAGTCTGGGGAAAAAAAGTGGTCATTGCAGTGATGTATAAACCACCACAAACTGAGGGGCCAAGAGAGGAATATGAAGATAGCAACAAGCAATGGTGGAACACTTTTCTGAGGGGGCAAGAAGAGCTACCCCCAGCAGAGCAAAATTTGGTTATGGGGGATTTCAACCCAGGGAGATGACTGGAAAACCGGAGCCACATGGGGGGGCCCGAAACATGGGGAGCCAGGGGTTGGACGTGGTGCGAAAACCTCATGCACCCAAAATGTTAAGGACACTACCAGAGTGAAGGGGGAGGATGAACCAGCAAGATTGGACCTTGTGTTTCACCCTGGGGACACAGATTTGAGGACATCAATATAGAGTCCCCCTAGGAGCTAGCACCACGTGGTTCTGTGCTTTGAATACTATAGAGCTGCAAGGGGGGAATAACAGGAAATTAAAGGGAAAAGCCTGACTATAAAAAGGGGATCATGGGTTGAAGAACTTCCGCGAGAGGGCCCCTGGGGCAAGAAATGGGAGGAAAACCAGAAATGAAATGATGGAATATGTAACAACAAAATGCAAAGGGGGCAGTGGAAAGGTTTTTCCCAAGGCAACAGTAAAAACGGAAAAACCCAAAAGAGCCCCTGGTTTACCCGACGGTGTAAGGAGGCAAAAACAAAATGCAAAAAGAAGGAAAAAGTACAGAAGGCAAGGGAACCACCGAAAATAGGGAGATCAGTCGCAGACCCGGAATGAGTATGCACAGGTAAGGAGGGGGGCCCCGCAAAGTAAAGAAAATGACTAGCATCGAGAATCAAGACTGACCCCAAACTGTTTATAGCCCATCAGGAAAGCAACATAAATCCAGGGGGATCAGATTAAAGGGCAGAAGGTGAGAACTCACAAAAATGTCAGGAGGTATTGAGGACTGAACGGGGGATTTAAGGAAGTTTTTACGTAAGGGGCAGGAAAGGGCAGTAGGAAAAAACAGCACAGAAGGGAACACAAGAGGGAAAACCAACAAGTGTGGATGACTACGAACAACTGAGGAGGAGGTGAAGAAGCTCTTTAAGTGACCTTGACACCTCAAAGGCATGGGGCCGGACAACATCTCCCCATGGGTCCTTAGGAAGGAGCAAGATCTGTGCGTGCCTCTAACCACAAACTTTAAAAAATCCCTTAAACGGGCAACTACCGAGAAATGGAAGAAAGCTAAAGTGTCCCCATATTTTTTAAAAAAGGGAAAAAGAAACGAGGCACAAACTACAGACCTGTCTCCTGCATGTTTGTGCAAAGTCATGGGGGAAGATTTCAGGAGGAGAGTGGTCGAACACCCGGAAAGGAAAAAAAGATTTTAATGAAAACCACTGGGTTCATGGGAAAGGCAAAATCTTTTCACAAAACCTCCTGGAGTTTTATGACAGTAACAGAAAGTAAACACAGGAGAGGGGGGGGTAGATTGCGTTTTCCTAGACTGCGGGAAAGGGGCCTTTGACACGTTCCCCACAAGATTTTAGTGCAGAAGCTGGGGACAGGCCCCTAAAAGGGGGGGCACTGCATGGAAAAGGGGAAATACCGACGGGAGGCGGGCAAGGCATGTACTAAAGGGGTATCACAGGGGCGCCTGTTACGGGGGGGGTCCCACGGGGGCGTTCAGGACCAGTCCCATTTTTGAATATGTGAACGACATGATGGAAGGGAATAGACTCTAAAGTGTCCCTTTTCGCAGATGACGTGAAGTTGATGATAAGAATTAAATCGGACGGGGATGAGGCAGGCTGAAAGAGACCGGACAGGCGGGACATTGGTCCCAACGGGTTTTCTCGAATTCAATCCACCCAAATGCAAAGCCCATAAAGATTGGGGGGGGGGCAAAGAAAACCGCAGACAGAGATGGCAGGGGGGACAAAGACACAGACCTCACCAGGGAGAAAGACCTTGGGGTGACCAAACACCGACACATCACCGGGGGCACACACAACCAAATAACCGCTGCGCATGGGGGCGCCTGGCAAACCGAGAAAGCGTTCCGAACCTTAAAAGGAATCGTTCAAGACACTTACACTGTGTATGTTAGGCCCTTTCTGGAGTAGCAGCCCCTCGGGAAACCCACCCCCGGGTCAAGCACGTAAGAAGTTAAAGTAAAAGGGTTTTGCAAAAAAGGCTATCCCAGAGTCAAGGAAAATCGTACAGGAAAGGTTTTAAGGGGGAAAACGGGCTGACGACATGGAGGACAGAAGGGTCAGGGGGGACATGATAACGGGGCATACAAGAACTGCGGGGAAAGACAAGGGGACAAGATAGGTGTTCCAAGGGGGCACAGGAAAAAAGGGGTCACAACTGGAAGCTGAAAACTCGACGAGTCACAGGGGACGTTTTGGAAATATTTCTTTCAGTCATAGATTGTCCAAGTGGGAAAAGCCAGCAAGGAAGTGTGGAGGGGGAACCTAATAGTTTTAAGAAGAGGGGATGACAAACCAGGAAAAAGAGAGAGAGAATCCAGTAGGATCAGCGAAGAGGCGGGGGCCCGGAGTAGTCTCGCCCCTGCAACCCAAATTAGGTGAGTACAATTGGTGATACACACTCAACCCCAAAAAGGGGAGACACACACAGACACACACACACACACACACACACACAACACCCCACACACACACAACACAGTTTTAGTTTAAAACTTTATTTTCCACCCCTACCCATCTGTGGGGGGTAGTCAAAAAATTACAAAGGACATAAGGGGCCATGATGGACCCCAAAATTTTAAAAAAAGCTGAACTAGTTCAAAGGAATGAACTCCCGGTATTCCCGGTAAAATGGTTTTTGACAGGGTGTTAATGTCCCATGGTTTTTTAATATATTTATAGATGGGGTGATTTCACAGTTACTTTTTTTGAGAACTGGCTTATGGGAGATTTTTAAATAAAAATTGCAAGGTTTTGTGGATGAGTTTGAGAGTGTTGCAAATGTAAAAGTTTTAAAGTAACATAGAAAAGGTAAGGGGATGAGGGTATCAAAAATTTGATAAAGAAAAATTGGATATCAAACTGGGGGGAGTATGGGAAAAAATGAATGTTTTTAAAAACTTGGGGGGTTATTATCGGCGGATGGATTTAGAAAGGGTGAGGTTAATCATAGAATTGATGAGGGAAAAAGGTGATGGTGCATAGAGGTATATGTGGAGTCAAAAAAACCCTTACTATGGAGGCAAAAAAGGGGAAGTATGAAAATATAGTAGTACCCAAAAACTCTTACAGGGTGTGAACTTGGGTTGTGAATGCAGCGCGAGGGGGCGGTTGGAGGGAGTGGGGAAAGTTCGTCTAAGGGAATGTGTGGTGTGAATATTATGCAGAAAAATTGGAATTGGGAAAATTTGGGAAGGTGTGGAGTTAAAAAAAATTATTATCAGAGGGGTGAAAAGGGGTTTTTGAGGTGGTTTGGTCATTTTGAGGAAAAAATCAAAATAGAAAGACATGGGAGCATTTTTAAAACTGTGGCGAAGGCAGGCGGGTAGGGGTCATCCTCGAAAATTGGATGGAAAGGGGGAAGGGAGGTTTTATGGGCGAGGAGCTTTGGAGTTCCAGCAGGGTGCAGGTGTGTTCGATAGGAGTGAATGGAGACGAATGGCTTGGGACCGACATCTTTTGAGTTGACGGTAATATTTAGTGAAGGGGTTCAGGGAAACCGGTTATTTTTATATAGCCGGACTTTAGTCCGGAAATGGGGAAATACAATGCCCCCACCTAAAGGAGGGGGTTTTGGGGGTATTAGAAGTTTGGGGGGATTGTTGTGTTTTTCTATACCC
>NC_069492.1:8034305-8052332 GCF_026875155.1 Cherax quadricarinatus | reverse complement strand
TTTTTTTTTCCCAGAATTTCAGATAGTGTTTTCAGGTCTTTTTTATATCACCTCGTAAGTTGGATAATCTGTTCTCATAATACAATTTTTTTGCCTTCTTATCAGGCTGGTTAGGATTGACGAGTAACGTTTTGTTTGGTCTTGGTTATGTGACCCATTCTGTAACTGTTTTTTCATATTGGTGTTTTGTATTTATGGATTTGAGAATGCTGGGTGTTAGCCGGGACTGTTCAGTCTCTTTGCTGTAAATCTTTTTTAGTTTTTTTAGGGCAGTGCTTGTTATAGGGGGTATTGGGTCTTTTTTAGAAAATTATTAATAATTCGTCAATATCTGTATAGATTTCTAGCTCAGTTTTGCCAATCAATGTTTGCTAATTGCTGTTGCGAAGTTATTAATGGCTGCCTCATTGTGAATTTGAAGGTGACTTTAGTAGTGTCTTGGGGTAGTTTACCAAGAGTTGTTATGAGGAAAGTAGGGTAGTGGTCTGTGGTATTATCTGTAATTATGCCTGATTTTAAAGGGGATATGGTGTTGGTCCAGATGTGGTCAAGTAGGGAAAACACTAGTCTCTGTAACTTTTTTGGTTTTGTTACTGTTGGTAGTAACATACAGTTATCATTGTGTTTGTGAATTCAGTAAACGTGTGGGTCTGGTCTTGCAGGAGATTTATATTGAAGTCACCTGAGGTAGTAAGTATCTTTGTTCATGCGTGCATCAGTTATCATACTTCCTAGATTTTGACTAAATTGGCTAATGTTTGACTGTGGAACTCTGTAGATGTTTACCCAATTTGTGAGAGGTTTTTGTAGGTATTTGGATTTAAATTTACTATTATATATTCCCCATGTTCATCCCTTGTGCAAGTATTGTGATACATTCTAGTTTGGTCTGAGTAGTTTTATGGCTGTGCCACCCCCTTGTTGGTCTGGCCTACAGTTGTGTATGGCTGTGTAACCAGGAATGGCATAGACATCTGTACTATCAGGCTTTAGCCAGGTTTCAGTTAGTGTAATGATGGACCCTATTGGCATGTAAGGAATTTAGTAATGCTTATGAGGTCATCGTAATGCTTGCTTAAAGATCTGATATTGTAGTTAAAGATAGTTATGTTGTTTTTGGCATGAAAAAGTGCCTTTGATTGTTCTGCAGTGTATAATTACATTTAACTGTTTTGATTCATTTAAGTCATTAAATAAGAGGTTGGGTTTTCGGATCAAGTTTGTAATCAAAAGTTTGTAGTAAATCTATAGTTAAATTAAGTAAAAACAAAGTAATAGTTTAGCTAAAAAAATTTAAGCAAGATAATCATTTTCACAATTTTAACTTAGCACCAACCTGGGGTGAAGCCCTCCCCAAAACCTCTATGTCTTGGGTCGTTCTTTGTATTGGCGACAAAGTTTGTTACAACGGGTCCAAAAGTAGGGGAAACCCTAAAGCTAGATCCCTGTATCTGTTTTACATATTTAGAAGAGACCCATATGAAATTGGACTGACGAACTGTGCCTCTCTGTCGAGGGGGAGGCCCTATTGAGTATCTTTGTTTTATCAGTAGATTATAAACCCCCAGGTCCTGACACGAGGCTAGTACTGTTTTAAGAATTTTTTGGGTGGGGAAAATCCGGGTGGTGTGAACATTTACACGCAAAAACAAATCAATAATTATGGGGTGACTAGGCAAGATTAAGTAATGCTTTAATTAAAAATTGAACAGTGTGGGAGAGCAACCTACTGTTGGGGTTCCCAAATTCAAGTCTTTAGTTACACTTCTTGTCCCTGGAACAACACAGCGATTTTTGTTGGACAGGTAGCCTTTAACCCAGCGGAAAAGCCATCCTCCAAAACTCCTTTTGGGCAATTTCCAAATTTTTAAATGTCGGTTGGCTACATCGAAAGGGATTTAAGGTCAAGGAAGGTAGTGTAGGA
Organism: Cherax quadricarinatus; assembly: GCF_026875155.1. NCBI lineage: Eukaryota > Metazoa > Arthropoda > Malacostraca > Decapoda > Parastacidae > Cherax > Cherax quadricarinatus. The sequence continues at coordinate 8,050,408 of NC_069492.1, read as the reverse complement.
ACTGTCAGTGTGGGGTGAAAAAGGTGGCTATGCAATGTGCACGCTCCTTCCATGCATGAAACCATGAAACCGGGGGAAAAAAAAAATTTTTTGATTCTGTAATGAGCGATTAAGAATCATTCTTCAAATGTTTTACACAGCAGCTAGTAAGAGATTTTGGGGCGAAATGCATTTTGTTGAGGGGCTTGGGAAATTTGGGAGATGAGGCTGTTGGCCCAAGATTGGGGGTCCCCAGTTAATGCTCATGTTATATAATTCAAAAGGGATTCCTGGTACTCGAACAGCAATCTGAGTATGTTGTAGTAATACCTCCTCACCAGGCGACGTGAAGGAAATTGTAACTCATGAATGTTGGTGAATGTAAGTACATTCTTCGTCAAGAAACTCAGGATAAAAAATTCGGTATGTCTTAGGAAAACCCGATGATGATGTCTTTTGGTTTGGGGTACTTGATGGAATAAAAAGTGTGTGAGATCTTTTTATTGGGGGGTTTTGATAAACTTGAAATCTTGGTTGTTGTCTACTTTGTGAATGAGGACGTGAGGAAAGGTAGTTTGTCTTGGACTTTTTCTAGTTTAAATAAATCGCTGGTTCAACTGCGTTGGCCTTGCCTAAAGACCCCGTACATCAAACTTTTTGGGGGTTTTTTACGAGGCATCGTCCAGTAACGTAACCAAGGGACGCTTAAAGGGTGATGTTGGCGAAGTGTTCGGACTCTGGGTTGTTCCCCTGTATAAGTTGGTAGGACGGCACTTATTGGGGACCCCTTTCCCATGCCGTGGGTTTGTTTGTAGAGCTTGTTATTAAAAAGGGAAAAAAAAAGTTGAAGTTAACAAGAGTTCAATCAAGTAAACAAAATCCCCGGGAGGTAAAGGAAGTTTAAGGGTCCTGGTTGACTTTACGCGTAGAACTCGAGGCTTTTTGGTAGGTACTTTTGTGAAGGGGAAGTCAACCAAACTGCTTAGTTTCTTGTTACGGATGGGAGGTTACGGTGGGGTTTTGGAAGGTCGCCTGGTGTTTAGATGAGCGGGGCTGTGGTCCCAGAAGGCAGGAAAGTGTTTGGGCAAGAACTCCGGCGGGGTGGACCCTGCCTATTCCTGACGTGATTGGTTGAGAGGAATATTGTTTTTATGGGTCTTGGGTAAACCATACATTTTGGGGTGGTTTAGGGTGCTTGGTAAAAGTACAGAAGTTTCTTCCCTTCCTGTGCGTTGAGTTTTTTTGGGTTTTTTGTATAGAAAGTCTTTGGGTGAGGCTCCCCACTGTTGAGTGCTGATGGGTTGTAGGTAGATTGATCATTAAAAAGGCCCCCCCCCCCCCCCCTCATTTTAGTGTTGTAGTCATGGTGTTGAGTATGACGACTCCCCTCCTTTGTGGGCGGGGTGACGAAAATGTTGGGGTCGTTGGCGGGTCCTTAAGGGCAGGAGTATCTTCTGGAAAGATTAAAAAAAAAGAAGGTTCACTAAAGCGCAGTGAAAAACCCCTGTAGAAACCTTCTGGAAGTTGCGTCACTGTGTCTAGGGTTCCTGGAACAAGATTGAGTTGTAGTTGGGTTTTGGTATGTTGGTGGTAAATTTGAGCCCCAATCGTGTTGTTTCTCGTAGTGGGTTTTAAGGTGGTGACGATAAGTTGTTTATCAGGGTTATATACAGGGCTTCTCATGCAGCTTTTGGAACCCTTTTCTTCTAATCTTCCTAAAAGTACATCCTCCCCTTAAAGGACCTCGTCAACGACCCCAACATCGTCCCAACGCCGACAAAGGAGGCAGTGCTCCACAAATAGCCGGGTTTTCCCAAAAAATCTTTCCTGCCTTCTGGGGACCTCACCCCCGCATCTTAAACACTCAGGCGACCTTCTCAACCGCACCCGTAACCTCTCCATCCGTAACAAGAAACTAAGCATTTTGGATGTGATTCCCTCTTCACAAAAGTACTACAAAAAACCCATCGAGGTTCTACGACGTAAAGTCAACCAGGCTTAATGTTAAAAAATTTAAATCAAGTTGTCAAAATCCCTAGCCATGTAGGTGTCCTAGTGGCCCCTCTGTAATTAGTTTTTATAACATGTAAACCAAAAGATCCCAAAACCTGTAAATCCCACATTAAAACCATTTAGAAAATAAAAACTTGAATTTAAATTTAAAAGAAATTTAATCCTGTGGGCGGTAGTCAAAAGATTAAAAGGTACTAATGGGTCCCGGGACTGGACCCCAAAATTATGATAGTGAATGTTACAAAAGTAATGAATTCCCGGTAGATTTTGTTGTGGTATAGGGATTTTTTAAATTACAAAGTTTTGTAAGTTTTAACGTAGCTAAAGTTTTTCACCCCGCAAATAGAGGGTGGGGTTGTCGTTTGCTTGTTAATATCTTGTTTTTGAGGAAGAATTTTGAGGCCTGTCGATACATTTGCCTGAATTCTTAAGAAAGGGGGGGAATGATTTTTTATTTTTTTTACTAACAACATGTAAATATAAATAACCATTTTACTTTATTCCTGTATTCTGCTTTATGTTAATAAAAAGTATTATCTCTTATTAGATAAAATAAGGTATTAAAGACCCAATGGAAATTATCACTGACTTTTTTGGGGACCCAGGTTCTTACACTTGCTGCTATGTATGATAATCTGTTTAACTGTATTTGTGTATACCTGAATAAATATGATTGTATACAAGTAAACCACTTGTCTAGTTTTAAGTAGTTACTATTTACTATCATCACTAGTTTTAAATGTACTATATCTATCTCATGTTAGTTTTAAGTAGTTACTATATATTAGGATAAGTCTGCTCGAAATGCCCTGACGTGATAGTGGCTTTTTTTCTACTTAGTAAACCAAAATTATGATTTCCCTATTGAACCTTTACAAAGAAATTTAAAACCCTTTATTTTCTTCTTTGGTAGAGAAAGCTAAGGTACAAAAAGGGGGGGACTCAGTTCAACAATAATTTTGTAGCTGGGGGGGTAGTCGTCCATTGTGCGGCCCGCCACACCCGGATCATATTACATCAGGGCAATATCCCTTTGTCCCACCAAAAAAAAAAAAAAAAAAAAATAAAAAATTTTTACGAAATTACCTCAAGTCACTGTTAAGAGGTAAGAAGGATACCCGTTATAAGTTTTATGGCAGAAAAAGTGAAATATACGTTGGTGTTTCACTGGCCATATTTCTTTGTTTTTCTCAATGATCTTCCTTTCCTCAAGAACTTCTCAGGTTTTTGGACGTTTTTTTCTTATATGATACTTGAGGGATAACTTTTAAAAAAAGTATTACTTGAAATTTTCCAAACATTTTTATGGGGGGCGTTTCCTTGGATGTTTTTATTCAAAATTTCATTGGGTTCGGGTTTTTGATGGTGGGGGTTGAGTCAGTCCTGGCTTCAATCTTTAATATTGCCCCGTGTTTTGGTTCCTAGCGTTTTCGCCCAAACATACTTTTTTTAAAACTAATGACTAACTTTTTGCATTTCAAAATTTATTTTTTGCTTGTTAATTATTTATGCAGTATAAGTGACATTTGGAGAAAATTGAATTTAGTTATGCGAATTTCTGGCAAACTTAAGCCCAAATTAGATACAAGGTCATATTGTACATGATTATAAGAAATTGTTGTTGGGTTTTTAGTTTAATTAGTTTTTTGGTACTATCTTTCACATTAGATGACATTTGAAATAGGTACTTTTTTTTACATTAGATGACGTTCATTGCAGAACTCAAATCATTTTTATACAAAAACTCGAAAAAATTTTTTGGGTTATAATTTATAAGGTTTGGGGTCCAAGGATCCCCAAAGAAAATAAATTTTAGGTAATTTAAATATGATAATTTTATTATTGTACCCGTGTTAAAAAAAATTACTTACAAGACATTCTCATCTTGAAAACAAATTTCAAAACAGTGTTATGCCCGAATGTTTAAAAGTTAATTTTAAGTTAAATTTAATCTGAAAAATAATAAACTAACTCTAGGAAAAATTTGGGAGTTGCGAAATTTTAGAAAAAAACCCTTTGGTAAAGTCTACATTGTTTATTATTGACAAACAGGCAGGTGATTATCTTTTAATTTGATTCTGAAAGCAAATTAGAGGAAAAGAATTGTTATGGGGGTAAAAGGGGAATCAAGGACAATAACAGTAATAGGGACTCTTCTAAAGCCACCAAAAAAAAACACCGACAATTGACGGACAAAAATCATAAGATTGAAAATAACGGAATTCCCAACATAGATTTGTTCTCTTAGATTCAGCACCTTAATTCTTTCCCCGCCTAAAATTCTTATATCATCAAAACAGTTAACCATTTTCAGTACAAAAATTGGCTACGTAAAATAACAGTAAAACCAACCTGTCTCGAGGTTTTCCCCTTCTGGAATGCCTCATGGCTTTGGGTTTTTGAGGTGGGAAATCTTCTCTCACATACTGTTGTCATTATCAACCCTTCCCCGGGGGTCTCCCCCCATGACCGATTTTAAGTTTTCACCCTGGGTTTCCTATGTTGGCAGTTTTCTGGGCCTAAAAAGGCCCAGTCTCTTATTTGGGCCCGGAAATTGCCAACCCACTCCTTACAACTTCTTGTACTGTTGGAATCAATGTTTGCTCTCCATCACTCCTGAATCTTGGCATGAGTTGATCTGTATACCTTTTCCATATATTCTCAAATCTCTTAATTTGTACATTATAATTCCTAACGCCTAATACCTCAGTAATCTTACCTTCTACCCAAGGTTCACACAGCATCATCAACTTGAACTTGCTTCCCATTCCCCTGTAGTTCACCAGCAGCAATATTAAACAATGACTTGTCTTCCCTAATGTGACATTTGAAAGCTGCTACTGGGACTGTAAAATTCCCATTAAATATAATTTCTGTTGGTGTCTTACCAGTAGAGGAATGAACAGTTTTTCTGTGGTTATACAAGAATCTACATATTCTGGTATTGAGAGATCCCTTCGTAAATTTGTGTAAACCTACCTTCAGTGTCCTTACTGCCCTCTCTGCCAGACTATTTGATGATGGACGGTATGTGGCTGGAGTAACATGGTCTATACTATTTGTATTGAAGAAGGCATCCACTTCTTTTGATACAAAGTATGCAGCTTTCTGACACAGTTATGCCTGGTAACCCAAAATTACAGGATTTCCTCAGCAATAACTGTGGATGTTATAGAACTAGTCACTTAAATCTCCACAGTTACTAAAAAAATTATTTAATCTCCACTGGATCTGCCTAGTCTATATACACACTAGACCATGCTTTCCCCATACTTGGCCAAGGTAGTCCTGGAGCTGAGGGTGGTTGAAAATTTTTAAAGTAAATTGGACAATTCTTGGCCAATTCTGCAATTTCTTGGTCACTCTTTGGCCATCTTTAATAACATTGATACCACTGTGGTCAATATATAAATGCTCTAAGACCTTGCATTTAAATCTACCAGAACTACCACCCGTATTTTACATTATTTACTACAGGTTGGCCGTCACTACTCCGGCAATCAGTAATCTGGTTCCATCAGTAATCCGGCTCTAATTTCGGCTAGCATAATTTCAAATTTCCGGGGTTGCCACACCAGCCTGCTGTTACTGTTGGGTGGAGCTACTTGCTGCATAAGTCATTCCTATTTCTTTTTCTCCATTTATTGTTATAACTTGCTCACTTTTAGCCCTAGCCATGGCTCCAACCTATGAAAGAAATGCTTCTCGTGTAAAGCACATACACTGTACATTGTCCATGAAAGATAAGGTGGCTTTGAAGCCACTGTCAATTGCCATGAGTTCAGCTCAGTCAGATAAACTGTGACCAGTAAATTTGGGCCTACATATGAGGAAATAGGTCTGTGGTAAATGTGCACTATATAAAAAAAATTCTGCAGCACGCAGTGCACATTGAGAAAAAAACTGCCACCGTGTTTTTGGTGTAAAACAGTGACTGTGGTGTATTTTTATATGGGTTTTATGGTTGTTTTCTCTGTTTTTTTTTTTGTCTCATTTGATAGAATGGAAGATATATTACAGAAATAGATATGATTTTGATTGATTTCGATTGATTTTGATTGATTTCATGTACAGAGAAAACTAAAACGTGAGAATAATGATAAAATTCACCAGTGCTTTGTACGTGATGGACAAATTCTAGTAAGAAAAACTAATGTAGGCAGTGTGTACTACATTACAAATGAAAATGAACTAACAAACTTCCTTCATGATGCAAACATTAGAGTCTGACTGATATTAGTGACCAAATCCTTACTACGTTAGTGTATGTTATTATGTCATTATTGAACTAATCCCTGTACTATCACCTAGATAGTATTTACTGCCTCATTTTCCCAGGTGTCCCACACAGTTCTTTGTGTGACCCATTTTGTGTAATCTTCCCAGATTCCCAATTCACAATTTATTTTTTGTTAATAGGATACTTACTCATTAAAAATATCTGTATTACCTTTTTCTTTCCTACTTAAGCAGTGTTAAAATTCTCTTATAATCATACCTAATTTTCCCTTTTCTCTCAAACTTCAAATAACAAACTAGTGTATGTTCCTACTACACTACTGTGCAATACCTTGAACCATCCCTCACTAGCTAGTTTCAACTACCTCAAATAATATTCCTATAGTGATATTAATTGCTCAAATTTTATGCTATTAGGCAATTCATACTTTCAGATTATTTTCATATCTTAGTGACTATATTGTGTGTGCAATTAGTGTATATTTCAATTACATTATTGTTCAAGGCCCAAAACTATCTTTTGCTAGCTACTACCAACTACCTCATATTATTTTTTACTTTTTATAGTACAATAAATTGCTCAACTTCTTATATATAACAAATCAGATCTTACTCCCAAATCTATATCATATCTTAGTTACTATCTGCCAATTTAACTTTGTTTACCATTATTTAATTTAGCCCCCCATATTTTATCTCCTTTATTTTAGCTTTATTATAGCTTTACATAAAAACCCCTTAGTTCATATTTCAAAATTGTTAAAATAATAAAGGGCTTTTCCAGGTGCTAAATGTAATAAATTCACTTTTTTGCCATTATTTCCCTAGCTCATTTATTTGATTACCACTTTATTTTTCACCCCCTAATTTTTTTTTTTTGTCCCCCTTTTAATTGTCTCCTTTATTTTAGCTTTAAAAACACCTTAGATCAAATTTTTTACATTTGTTAAAAAAACCAGGGGCATTTTATAGCTTTTGAATATTTATTTTCTTATACTTTAAACAACATAAAATTCACTATAAATCTTTGATAACAACATTGACCCCAAAACCAACCTCTATTGAATGACTAAATAATCAAACAGTAACTTAATTTTCTACACAGCAGTACAATCAAAGTACTTTCAGAGCCAAAAAAACAAACTGTCTTTAACTACAATTCAATCTTTAATAAAAATTACGATGACCTCATAGCATTTCTAAATTCCTCATTCCATATATCCACATTACTCTCACCGAAACCGGGAAAGCTTTGATCTACAGATGTCTATGCCATTCCCGGTTACACAGCCCCTACACAATTTTTAGGCCCGATCAACAAGGGGGTGGCACAGCGTATGCTACTCATCCAACAGAATGATCACAATACTTGCACAAGGGTGAACTGGGGAAAAATAAAGCTAAATTCAAACCAAAACCTACAAAAACCTCTCCAGTGATAAACATCACATCAAAATTTACCTTTTTTTAGTGACAACCAGGAAGTAGATAACGATGCATGCATGAACAAAATCACTTCACCTCAGGGACTTTAGTAAAACTCCTCAAACCAGGACCTAAACTTTACTGAATTCACAAACCTATGATAATGCAGTTGCTACCAGCATAAAAAAACCCTTTCAGAGTTAAGACTATGTTTCCCTACTAGACCCTCTGGACCAACCCCCAATCCCCATTAAAATCAGGCAAATCAAGATAATACCACAGCATACCCTACCTTCCTCATCACAAACCTTTGGGCAAATTACCCCAAGACACTACTAAAGCCATTTTTCAGATTTCACAATAGGCAGCCTTAATAACTTCACAGCACATGGCAAACATTGACGGGCACCGGCTAAAAAACTATACAGATATGACGAATTATTAATAATTTTTCAAAAATAGACCCAATACCTTTAAAACAAGCACTGCCCCAAAAAAAACTTAACAGATGCACAAGAACTGAACACCCCTGGCTAACCCCCGCATCCCGCATCCATAAATACAAAGCCCCATACGAAAAACGTACAGAAGGGGTCACAAACCAGAGACCAAACAAAACTTTTACTCGTCAAACCAAAACCCGCCTGATAAGAAGGGGGTAAAAAACTGTATTATTAGAAACGATTATCCAACTTACAAGGTGATATAAAAAAAACCTGGAAAACCCAAACAGCAATTCTGGGAACAAAAAAAGATATCACGAAATGGAAATTGAAAAACAAAACCAAAGAACCCCAAATCCCACCACTAAACAGCGAAAAACCAAAAATTTTTTTCTCCACTATAGGAAAAAGCCTTGCCAATAAAATCCCAAACTCAGATCCCCCCCCCAATGACTACCTACTGGCAACTACCCCAACACACTGTTCCTACTCCCACAACACACTGAAGTCTCCCCTTTTTACAACCACTAAAAAACAAGACAGGGGATTTAAATACCTTCCACCCTTTATATACAAAAAAGCGTCACAATACTATCACCAAAAATTGCAACACTCTTTAAAAAATCCATAAATTCCTCAAACCTTTCCCTAAAATTTTTCAAAATAGCAAGGGTCACCCCATCCATAAAGGAGGAACCAAACAGACTTGAAAAACTATGGGCCCAAATATCCAATTTAAACCACCCTCTCCCAAAATCTTCAAAAAATTTAAAATTCAAAAAGCGAATCTATTCCTACCCATCTCTCACAACAAACTAAACCCCTTTTTAAATTTTGGGGGTTCAGGCCTAATAAAAAAACTAATGATGCTATTATAAAACTGCTAAAAACACATATACTGCAATAAGAAAAAAGAAGCCCCACGGGGGGATCTTCATAGATTTGCGAAAAAGTTTTTTGGATACAGTTTGAAAAAATGTTTTTGCTCCATATAAAATTGTCGCACTTTTTAAATAAAAAGGGCACCCCCTTTCAACAAACCTAAAGCCCTTACCCCCCAAAAACAAAAAGCCAATATGTGTACACAAACGGGGCAAACTCTTTACCCCAGCAATTACGGGTTGGTGTCCCCCCGGGAAGTGTCCGGGCCCCTCTTCTTTTTCTCATAACATAAAGGGACCTCCCAAAAATGCATCGCAAACGACTCAAACCCACACTTTTTTCCAGTAACACAACAACTTCTTCCTCCCCGAAAAAAGGTCACAAAAAGCCAAAACTGAAAATTTCCCAAAATTTACAGAAAATATCTACCTTGATGAGTACTAAAAAAATTTAACTCTAAACTTTGACAAAACCTACTTCATTCATTTTGGGAAACAGGCACAGACTCCCTTTTAAACCCAAAAGATAAAGAATCACCTATCACAAAACTCACAGAGGGAAAATTCTTAGGAATCCACCTTGAAAATTGACTAAAATTTTTTCAAACACGAAATTTCAAAAAATTTTCCAAAAAAAAAAATTCCCAAGACCGTGGGCATACTATCGAAGATACGGTACTATTTTCCACAGTCACCCCCCTTGACCCTAAATCACTCACTTTTTTACCCCTATCTCCCCTTTTAGGGAATTTTGGGTGCTTTGGGCTCAAAAAAACAAAAAAACCACTCAGATCTTTTAATTTACCCAAAAAAGGGTGTATCAAATGATAAAAAAATTTCCCACTACAGAAGCACACTCCCCACCAATTTTCCAAAACAAAAAACCTACTCACCTTTCAAAACACCCAAATACAAAACCTATTTCCTCATATGTACCCCAAAATTTTTACTGGTCCATTTTAATCTGACTGAGCGAACTAAAGGGAAATTGAAAGTGGCTTAAAAGTCACCTTTAAATTTTCATGGCAATGTACGTGAAATTTGCTTTACACAAGAAGCTTTTCCCTTTAAAAGGGTTGGAGCCATGGCTAGGGCAAAAAAGTGAGCAATTATAACAATAAAGGGAAAAAAAGAAATGGGAAATTTACTTATCCCAGCAAGAGCTCCCCCCCAACAGTAACAGCACTGGTGTGGCGCCCCCGGGAAAAATTTGAAATTATGCTGGCCGAAATTAGAGCCGGATTCCCTGATGGAACCAATTACGGGAATTCCCGGGAGTAGTGACGGCCAACCTGTAAAAATACAGTGGCCCCCCCCGCTTAACGATCCCTCCAAATGCGACCAATTATTAAGTGAATTTATGAAAGGGTGCTTTTTAAAAACGAAAGTATTTGGGGGTCAAAATGGACAAAACAAACTTCAAAAAATTCCCCTTAGGGGAAAAAAATTTCGGCCCAGTACGGGCCCCTGAACATACTACGGAAATAAAAAAAAAGTTCGTTAACCGGGGGTCCACGTAATGAAAAATATGGGGGTAGTTCTGGTAGAATTTTAAAAAGCAAGGGGCTTAGAGCATTTATATATTTTACCACAGTGGTTTTCAATGTTATTAAAGAAGGCCAAAGAAATGACCAGGGGAAAGCCATGAGGATTTCCCTTTTGGGGAAATTTTTTTTAAAAAAACCGGGTTTGGTTTTCCCCTCATCTACAGGGGAAACTGAAAATAGGGGATTTCCCTTTTAAAATTTAAATTTGTAAGTGTCTTGCCTTTCCCACCACAGACAATAAAATTTTTTTCAATCCTGGGGGAAAGGGGAAACACATTTTTTCAATTTTGGGGAAATAGATCAAGCCCAAAAGGGTTGGCAATTGAAAAAATTCCCCCGATTAAAAATCCCAAGATGTTATTGTGTCCGACAAAGGGAAAGTCTGAAAGAAGCCCCGTGTGGGAAAACGTTTTCTCATTGAAGATACTCAAATTTTGCAAAATGTCCCAATTTATCAACTTTTTCGGTTCGGGAAACCCTTCATCTACATTCCTTTCTGACACATCAACAACTTGGGGGTTAAAAAAAAAAAGGGACCCAAAACCCCGTGACTGGAACATACACAAAAAAACCCGCCATTAAAGGAGGAGCTTACACGCGTTTCGGGGCCGATTTGGACCATTTACAAAAATCACAAAATAACGGAAAAGAAACAGGACGGGGAAAAATAAAGGCTGGAAGTAGTAGTAGTGGTGGTGGAAGTATTATTTTTAATTTTTAAACCCCCGGGCCCCCCAGTACTACTACAAATACTATTATTATTATTAAATGCTGCCACCGCCCACCACCACCCCCCACCCCCACCAACCCCCACCAACCACCACCCACCACCACCCACCACCCACCACCACCACCAACCACCACCACCACCCACCCCCACCAAGCACCACCCCCCCACCCCCCCCCACCACCCCCACCACCCACCACCACCCACCACCCCCCCCCACCAAACCAAACCCCCCACCCCCCACCACCAAACCCCCACCACCCCCACCACCACCACCAAACCCCCACCACCACCACCCACCCACCCAAACCCAAACCCACCCACCCACCCCACCCACCCACCCACACCACCAAACCCCCACCACCAACCCCCCCACCACCACCACCACCCCCAACCCCAACCCCCAAACCCCCACCACCACCCACCAAACCCCCAACCCCCACCCCACCACCACCACCACCCCCCCACCACCACCACCCCCCCCACCACCACCACCACCAAACCCCCCACCACCAAACCCCCCCACCACCCCCCCACCACCACCACCCCCCACCACCACCACCCACCCACCCACCCACCACCACCACCACCCACCCACCCCCCACCACCACCCCCCCCACCACCCCACCCACCCCCCCACCACCACCCACCCCCCCACCCCCCCCACCCACCCCCACCACCCACCCACCCCAACCACCCCACCCACCACCCCCCATCCCCACCACCAAACCCCACCCACCAAACCCCCCCCACCACCCCAAACCCCCACCACCCCCAACCCCCCCACCACCCACACCCACCACCCACAAAACCCCCCACCCACACCCAAACCCCCCCAACCCCCACCAAACCCAACCCCCCACCAACCCCATATATCCCGTTTCCCGCTTTTAAATTCCCCGGGTTTTGTTTCTTTGTTAAAAATTTTCCCAAGTCACCGAAATGTCCGCGTAAGCTCCCCCTCTTCTATGTGCTTGATATTTTTGTACCATCCCGGGGTTTAGTACAGGGGTTTTTTCAACTTCCCTAACCCCTTTGGGCATGACCTGCTTATACATTTTTTCCCAAAAGTGATGTCAAACCCACGGGCTGCTGCAACCTCTCCTTTTATACGTAATAAGCCACTTCTTTTCCCATGTATACAGTTATATCAAATACAAAGCCTCTGTCACAGTCACAGAGTACAAACAGTTTTATACCAAGGCGTTTCCTCTTGCTCGGTATATACTGCTTGAACGACAGTCTACCTTTGAACAAAATCAAAGACTCATCGATTACAAGATTCTTGAATGAATAAATGTACATATTGAATTTTTGTTTCAGATGTACTTAAAAACATTTTTAAACTTGTATAACCTGTCATTTCTGTCAGGCCTGGTTTTGTCAGAGAAGTGCAACATACATAACAGTAGGAAAAATCAGTTAGATGTCAAACAATATAGGTAAACTTTTTTTTTTCCTGTTTTTGTCTATGAGTTGTATTCTTATAATGACAATTGTCCATTAATCTGTACCCCTTGTTTCATATTGAACTTGAGCTTTGTTAATATTCATTCTTGTTTTTCCCCCAGCTCATCCTTATACCTGATGAATTACACACGCAGTGTCAACACCCACTACAATAAATTTCATGTAAGTGACGAAGATAATACTAACATATAATGTCATCAGTGAGTGTCAGAGGCATCTCATACATTTCCTAGAATGGTGTAGCTCATATAGACAGTGAATGCAGACGGAGGTGTCAGGTCGCCTTGTTTCCTCATTTAAACATTCTCACTTGCACCAGTTACTGGAATATTTAATGTGCACTATAAACATCTGGTGATCTGTAGTTACTTTTTAAAATAAATGTGCATGTTTGGTAACAGATGGTTGATTTCTTCGATGACATTGATGTTGGATATTTGTGCAGTAAGCAAGTATTCCAAGTGTTAAATAATTATTGCTAATACATTTCAGAAAGGTAGACACTATATAACCACTGTAGAAGAAAAACAATAAAATAATTTAGTGTGTTGTATTATATACAGATTTCTCAAAATTAATTCTGTGTGTTGTATTATATACAAATTTCTCAGAATTAATTCAGTGTTGTAAAGCAATCTTACCCAGTGACTGCAGGCAGAATATCATTTAGTAATATGCCTTAACTTCCCTTGCTCTCAAATATATGTTCACTCTCTTATCTCACTACTAGTCACATACCTGCATCACTTTACAGCACTCACGTATATTTATTTTAAACTTTCATATTTTTTCTTGAATATTACTGAAATTTGACGTATCTATCCTATAATGTGTATATGACTGTTTTTACTTTATTAAACTGTGTACTGTACTATGTAATTAATCATATTAAAATTATCAGTATTTCCTAGAGATACAGTTTTTTTAATAAGGTGATTAATTACCTGGGCAATTTATATCAGTATTTATAAATGCAAGTAATAATTTGCTTACATAATTGTTTATGTACATGACATTCTTCTGATTATTTTCAAATATAATTTGAACATAGATACTGTATATGCAGTTGTATCAGAAGTATCTCCCTTTATTACATGATATACATGATACAGACAAATATAATCATTTATCAGAGTAATATTTTATAAATTATTTGTCATAAGAGTCAACACAATAAAGAAACTTTGTTCAGTGTTCCTAAATATTAAAAACATTACCTAGAAGAATATAAATTTATTACAGTGGAGAGAAATGAATTTCACTTTCACTGTTTTGAGTGTTTATTAACAAAAATTTCCATGGACATTCTATTTAATTTACACACAAGATTAGAGACTAGATTGCACAGTGCCATTCCTACATCACAAAAATATTACTAATAATTATCTAAAATTTTTTGTGAAAAGTCATAAATAGAAACAAATACTTGAGTTATAACAAGACATCTGTTTTCTACATACCTACCTTGCAAGTGATGGCTTCTGAGATCACTACCCCTACAACCCAGTCTCTGACAGATGACTACAACATTGATAATATTAAGAAATCTAATGTAGTGGTAGAAAGTGAGTATTCAAAAGTGAAACCATATCAATGTACTGTGTGTCTTAAAGATTTTTCTCAAAACAGTAAACTAGCACGACATATGAGAACTCATACAGGAGAGAAACCCCACCAGTGTTCAGAGTGTGATAAAGCATTTTCACAAAGAAGTGTTTTAGTAATACATATGAGAACTCATACTGGAGAGAAGCCATACAAGTGTTTGGAATGTCTAAAAGACTTTAAGCAAAAAAGTAATTTAGTATCACATATGAGAACTCACACTGGAGATAAACCCCACCAGTGTTCAGTGTGTCCAAAAGCCTTTTATACAAGCCATGATTTAATAAGCCATGAGAGAATTCATACAGGAGAGAGACCATATCGGTGTCCGGAGTGTCTAAGAGACTTTACACAAAAAAGTAATCTTGTATCACATATGAAAACTCATACAGGAGACAAGCCGTATCATTGTTCAGTCTGTTTAAAAGACTTTAAAAGCAGAGACTATTTAGTACCACACATGAGAACTCATACTGGAGAGAAACCATATCAGTGTTCAGAGTGTCTTAAAGAATTTCGACATAATGCTAATCTTGTAACTCACATGAGAATTCACACAGGAGCAAAACCCTTTAAATGTTCGGTGTGTCTTAAAGAATTTCGACAAAAAGCTAATCTAGTAACGCACTTAAGAATTCATACAGGCGAGAAACCATATCAATGTCCAGTGTGTTTCAAAGGATTTGCACTAAAATCATCTCTAGTAAAACATTCAAGAGTTCATACGAGAGTGAGACCACATCTGTGCTCACTGTGTCTAAAAGATTTTACTAGCAAAGACTCTTTAGCAACACACATGGTAATTCATACAGGGGAGACCCTACATCAGTGTTCAATGTGTGTGAAAAAGTTTAAAAAACAATCCAATCTAGAAAGGCACATGAGACGTCACAACACTGTTCCAAGCATTTTAAAGAATTTCCGAAAAAATTTACTTTTGTAGTGCACTTAATTTTTAATGTGACATCACATAAAAGAAATTAATGTGCAAGAGAATTTGTATATTAGAGAATCATACTATTGATTAACGTCTATCTCAAAGACTTAGTGAACATTCTGCTGTCATTCCAGGTTCACAAATCTCTTTTTTGGATGAAAAATGTGTTATATAATTTTATTAATTTACAAAATTAATATTTTAAATAATTTGCGAATTTATTGTCACAGTGAGCTCATTTTTGTAAGTTTAGTATCTTCACATTAATTAACGCTAATGTAAGGGCAAGTTGAAAGTTTATCGTGCAGATAGTCAGTCAGAAGTATTTTTTTTTTTTATTATCACACTGGCCGATTCCCACCAAGGCAGGGAGGCCCGAAAAAGAAAAACTTTCACCATCATTCACTCCATCACTGTCTTGCCAGAAGGGTGCTTTACCCTACAGTTTTTAAACTGCAACATTAACACCCCTCCTTCAGAGTGCAGGCACTGTACCTCCCATCTCCAGGACTCAAGTCCGGCCTGCCGATTTCCCTGAACCTCTTCATAAATGTTACTTTGCTCACACTCCAACAGCACGTCAAGTATTAAAAACCATTCGTCTCCAAACATATAATGATGGGCAAGTTCTCCATATTTTCTAGACTTTTGGGACTCCCTAAAGCTGGCAGCTGCCCCTCCTTCTTCCCTGGTGTATTGGAGATAGGTATCAGCCAAGGTAGATGCACATGTATAGTCCCACACCACCTGCTTCCCATCTGTCCAGGCTTGAAGGGTGATACCATCTGGACGCTTCTGGCTGCCGTCAGATCTGCATAGTTGGGGGGCTCCCTTAGC
>NC_069492.1:8018704-8033805 GCF_026875155.1 Cherax quadricarinatus | reverse complement strand
AGAAAAACAAAGAATGGAGGCACAATCGAAACTGCAGTAGCCAAGATAAGCCCAGAATTGAGATAAATAGGCTGAGCGAGTTACAGGGGCAGTGACCAGAGAAGACACAAGCATATGAAGCTGCGAGGCGAACAGGAAGGAAGGAATATGAATTATGCTAAGGTCACATCAATCTGCCAAGGAGGACCAAGGAGTGAAAGGGAAGATCAGCTGGTTGCAGATGGAGAGGGTGATAGGTCGAATGCTGAGGCACAACAAGGCTATCAAGAGCCACTGGAAAAATCAAGGGAGAAACTGACCACATACAGGCAGGATCCAGAGTCACAGAGGGTGAGGCAATGGGAGGAAGAAAGGGCAAAATCAGTGTTTATCCATGGGCTTCAGGAGAGAGAGGAAAGGACACACACTGAAAGGAAGCAGGAAGAAAGAAAGGAGATTGAGAAAATCATCACGGAAATAGGTGAAGAGATGGACGAGATTGTAAATTTTCAGAGAATAGGGGGGTACTCGAAGGGGAGAAACCGACCAATCAAGCTGATTCTCAGGACGGAAACAGTGCGGAACAGGATCCTCCAAGAGAAACCACGATTGAAATACTCGGAAGAGTACAAGAGGTGTTCCTAGACAGAGACAGAACAAAATCAGAACGACAGCAGCTGAGGGAGAGGACAAAAAAACGAAAGGAGCTAGGAAAAGAGACAAGGAGGGAATCAGCAGAGGTCAGTCAGAGCAGGACAGAACAGCAAGGGCAAGCACACACACAAACTACTCTCAGAACCATACAACCTATCACACCATCCCAACACACACTACAATCCATACCCACAGCCTCCACCCAACACCGAGCTATAGAATCCCACAGTATGCCACCAGGTCTCCCACCCTCACAGGCCCCCCAAACCACAGTGTTGGAAAGGAAACTGAAGGTATGGTACACAAACGCTGATGGAATAACAAATAAGTGGGAGGAGTGGCACGAAAGAGTCAAAGAAGCATCACCGGACATCATAGCTCTCACAGAAACCAAGCTTACAGGTATGATAACAGATGCCATCTTTCCAACGGGATACCAAATCCTGAGGAAAGACAGAGGGAACAGGGGGGGTGGAGGAGTGGCGTTGCTGATCAAAAATCGCTGGAATTTTGATGAGCTGGAGAGAGGAGATAGCGGAGAAGAAAGTGATTACATAGTGGGAACACTTCATTTCTGTGGGTTCCCAATTTGGGTAAAAAGCAGTGATGTAAAAACCCACCACAGAACAGCAGGGGGGCCCAAAGGGAAAGAGTACGACGAAGCAATGAGCGATGGTTGACACACTGGCTAGGTGGCCAAAAAGAGTTTCTGCATGCAGGGCAAAGTTTCCTGATCATGGGTGATTTTAACCAAAGGAGAATCGATTGGGAGAACTTGGCCCACATGGGGGCCAAGTACATGGAGGGCTAAGATGTGGAGGCGGTACTGGAAACTTCATGTACCCCCCGAAAGGGCCCTACAAGAAAAGGGAGGAGAGGATAAACCACAAGGCGGGAAACTTAGAATTCCCTTTTCAGTATTGCAGAATCGAGGACATCACTTTATAAAAGCCCCTTGGGGCCATTGCCCATGGGGTTTTAAGTTTTTCGAATACACAGTAAAGTTTACAAGTGGAGGGAAAAAGAGGAAGGCCGGGACGAATGAAGCCAAACTACAAAAAAGGGGGAAATACACAGGAATGGGGAACCTACCTGAACGGGGTTCAGGGGGAAACAGAAAAAACTGGCAGGGAAGCCATTAATGAGATAAATGGAATAGGGTGGAAAACAAAATGAAAGGAGGCTGGGGAAAGAGGTTTGTACCCAAGGTAACAGGAAAATTTAAAAAAAGGGCCGGAGGGGGACCAGGGTTTCCCCCAAAGGTGCAGGGGGGCAAAAAAACCAAGTTGCTAGGAAGGGGAAAAAAATATAAAAGGGAAAAAAGGCCCCGGGGGGAATAAGGAAAACATTCGTAGAGCCAGAAACAAAATGCACAGATAAAAAGGGGGGCCCCCAAAAGAAAATATAAAAATGACATAGCAGCGAAAGCCAAATCTAAACCCAAAAAACTGCTGTACCCCAATAAAGGGGAAAAAAAACAGTAAAGGCCCAGGTAATCGGGCAAAGGGAAAGGAAGGAGGAGGGAAAACCCGGAAATGACCGTGAATTTTGTGAAAAAACTAAACAAGAGATTCAAAGAAGTTTTCCCACAGAGGAACAAAAGGGGACTCCAGAAAGACGGAAGGGGGGGCAAAACCCCCAAGTGCGGGACACAGTGAAACAAAACCCCGGGGGAAGAAGTGAAGAGGCTTTAGTAAACCCTAGTTTACCTAAAAGGGAAGGGGGGGGCGGGGGGGGGGGGGGGTTTGGGGGGTTTTGGGGGGGGGGGGGGGGGTTGGGGGGGGGGGGTTCCCCAAAAAAAATTTCCTCCCCAGGGGTTTGGGAAGGGAGAAGAAAATTAAAAAAAAAAAAACCATAAAAACAAAGGCCTAATTTTGTAAAAAAAACCAAAAATTTCAAAAATTAAACAAAAAAGGGAAATTCCTGGGGCATGGGGGGAACGAAATGTGCCCCAAAAACCAAAAAGGAGACAGACAGGGGAAGCTTTAAACAAAAGAAGGGGGGGTATTGCATTTTTTTAAAAAATCAAAAAGGGGTTTACCGGGAAAAGAGTTGGGTAAAAAACCTAAAAGGAAAACCAAACAGGGTTTTAACGGGAAAAAGGAAAAAAACCTATGGATTCGGGGGAAAATTGCAGGAAACAAAGAGGGGGGGGTGGGTGGGAGGTGCAAGGGCACCGTCCCCCAAAAGGGGGGGGGTGGGGGGGGGGGGGGGGGGGGGGGGGGGGGGGGGGGGGGGGTGGGGGGGGTCCCGCGGGGGTCAGTCCTAGGACCAGTGTTTTTCCCCTGGTATTTGTAAAACGACAGGGACGGAAGGAATAGATCTGGGGTGTCCCGGGTTTAGATGACGTGAATTTTGAAAAAAGAATACACTCGATCGAAGCCCGGGCCAAAAACTAAAAAAGGGATTGGACGGGCCCTGCAGCCCTTGGTCCAGCAATTGGCTCCTGGATTCCAAAACCCACCAAATGCAAAAAACATGAAGATTGGGGAAGGGCAAAAGAAGGCCGCAGACGGGGTACAAATCTAGGGGGTCGAGCCAAAAAAAACCCCAATCAAAAAAAAAGATCCTTTGGGGGGGAGTAAACACCAGGCACATCTCCTGAAGCGACACAACCAAATAACTGCTTTCAGCATATGGGCGCCCAGCCAAACCCCCGAACAGCATTCCCCCATCTTAATAAGGAAACCCTTCAGGACCCTGTACCCCCCGTATTCTTTTGGCCCATATTTGGGGTATGCCCCACCCGTTTGGAACCCCACACCTTTGCCAAGCACGTAAAGGAAAAATAGGGGAAAATTTCAAAGGTTTGCAAAAAGACTAGTCCCAAGCCCAAGAGGGGATGTCCTACGAGGGGGTTAAAGGGGAAAACAACCCGACGACCCCTGGAGGACAAAAGGGAGATAGGGGGGCTTTATAAGACATACAAAATACTGAGAAAGGAAAATTTACAAGGTGGACAAAGACAGGATGTTCCAGGGGATTGGACACAGTAACAAGGGGGGCACATTGGAAGCTGAAGACACAGATTAATCACAGGGATGTTAGGAAGTATTTTTTTCAGGGGCCCCAGAGTATCAGTAAGGGAAAAGTTTGGGAAGCGAAGTAGTGGGGGGCAGGGGTCCATACATAGCTTTTTTGCAGAGGTATGATAAAACTCCCGGGTCAGGGAGAGTGACCTAGTAGCGAACAGTGGAAAAGGGGGGGCCAGGAGCCCGGACTCGACCCCCGAAACCCCCAATAGGTAGTCAAACCCAGGTGAGTACACACACACACCCACACACACAAACATCAGGGTATTTAGGAGGGAGTGCTGGAGCACCTGGAAAAAAAAGGGTATAATTTTACAAAACCCCCGGTTTTTTAGGGAAGGGGAAAAACCTGGTCCCAAACCTACTGGGTTTTTTTGGGGCAAAGGGGACAGAAATAAGGGCAAAAAGAGGGAGGGTGGATCAACTGCATTTTTTTTTTGGGCTGCAAGAAGGCCTTTTTTCACAGTTTTCCCCACAAGGGGGTTATGCAAAAACTAGAGGACAGGCAACATAACAGGGAAAAGGGAAATGAAGGATCGGAGAATTAACCCGGGCAGGGGAAACAACGAGTCATGGTATGTGTTTAAATGTCAGAGTGGGCGCCTGTGACAAGCAGGGTTCCACAGGGGTCACTCCTAGGACCTGTGCTGTTCTTGGTATATGTAAATGAAAATAACGGAAGGGATAGACTCAGAAGTGTCCTTGTTTGCGGACGATGTGAAGTTAATGAGAAGAATCAAATTGGATGAGGATCAGGCAGGACTACAAAGAGACCTGGACAGGCTACAAGCCTGGTCCAGCAACTGGCTCCTTGAGTTTAACCCCGCCAAATGCAAAGTCATGAAGATTGGGGGAAGGGAAAAAGAAGACCGCAGACACAATATAGTTTAGATGTCCAAAGTCTGCAAACCTCGCTCAAGGAAAAAGATCTGGGGGTGAGTATAACACCGAGCATATCTCCTGAGGTGCACATCAATCAGATAACTGCTGCAGCATACGGGCGCCAAGCAAACCTATGGATAGCGTTCCGATACCTCAGTAAGGAGTCATTCAAGACTCTGTATACCATTTACGTCAGGCCCATACTGGAGTATGCAGCACCAGTTTGGAATCCACACCTAGTCAAGCACGTCAAGAAATTAGAGAAAGTGCCAAGGTTTGCAACAAGACTAGTCCCAGAGCTACGGGGATTGTCCTACGAAGAAACGTTGAGGGAAATTGGCCTGACGACAATGGAGGCCAGGAGGGTCAGGGGAGACATGATAACGACATACAAAATACTGCACGGAATAGATATGGTGGACAAAGACAGGATGTTCCAGAGAAGGGACACAGACACAAGAGGTCACAATTGGAAGTTGAAGACTCAGATGAATCAAAGGGATGTTGGGAAGTATTTCTTCAGTCATAGAGTAGTCAAGCCATGGAATAGCCTAGAAAGTGAAGTAGTGGAGGCGGGAACCATACATAGTTTTAAGGCGAGGTATGATAAAGCTCATGGAGCAGGGAGAGAGAGGACCTAGTAGCAATCAGTGAAGAGGCAGGGCCAGGAGCTATGACTCGACCCCTGCAACCACAAATAGGTGAGTACAAATAGGTGAGTACACACACACACACACACACACACACACACACACACACACACACACACACACACACACACACACACACACACTCACACACACACACACACACACACACACACACACACACACACACACACACACACACACACACACACACACACACACAAACATCAGATCATCAGGAGGAGAGTGCTGGAGCACCTGGAAAGAAACAAGTGTATAATTGACAACCAGCACGGTTTCAGGGAAGGAAAATCCTGTGTCACAAACCTACTGGAGTTTTATGACAAGGTGACAGAAGTAAGACAAGAGAGAGAGGGGTGGATCAACTGCATTTTTTTTGGACTGCAAGAAGGCCTTTGACACAGTTCCTCACAAGAGGTTACTGCAAAAGCTAGAGGATCAGGCACACATAACAGGAAAGGCACTGCAATGGATCGGAGAATACCTGACAGGGAGGCAACAACGAGTCATGGTATGTGATGAAGTGTCAGAGTGGGCGCCTGTGACAAGCAGGGTTCCACAGGGGTCACTCCTAGGACCTGTGCTGTTCTTGGTATATGTAAATGACATAACGGAAGGGATAGACTCAGAAGTGTCCTTGTTTGCAGATGATGTGAAGTTAATGAGAAGAATCAAATCAGATGAGGATCAGGCAGGACTACAAAGAGACCCCGACAGGTTACAAGCCTGGTCCAGCAACTGGCTCCTTGAGTTTAACCCCGCCAAATGCAAAGTCATGAAGATTGGGGAAGGGCAAAGAAGACCGCAGACACAATATAGTTTAGATGGCCAAAGACTGCAAACCTCACTCAAGGAAAAAGATCTGGGGGTGAGTATAACGCCGAGCATATCTCCTGAGGCGCACATCAATCAGATAACTGCTGCAGCATACGGGCGCCTGGCAAACCTACAGATAGCGTTCCGATACCTCAGTAAGGATTCGTTCAAGACTCAGTATACCATTTTCGTAAGGCCCATACTGGAGTATGCAGCACCAGTTTGGAATCCACACCTAGTCAAGCACATTAAGAAATTAGAGAAAGTGCAAAGGTTTGCAACAAGACTAGTCCCAGAGCTAAGGGGATTGTCCTACGAAGAAAGGTTGAGGGAAATCGGCCTGACGACACTGGAGGACAGGAGGGTCAGGGGAGACATGATAACGACATATAAAATACAGCGCGTAATAAACAAGGTGGACAAAGACGGGATGTTCCAGAGAAGGGACACAGACACAAGAGGTCATAATTGGAAGTTGAAGACTCAGATGAATCAAAGGGATGTTAGGAAGTATTTCTTCAGTCATAGAGTAGTCAGGCCGTGGAATTTTATTTATTTATTTATTTATTTACAATTTGAGCATACATACAGAGGTACAAAAAAATACAGATAAGAGCAGCATGCCAAAGCCACTTATACTATGCATATCATTACGGGCTGGCTTAAAATTAACTAAGCAATGATGAAATCAGTGATAATACATTATTGTAAACAGATAACTATAAAGCACAAATGAGTATTACAAAGACAGGTCATATGGTTGCATGCATTGTTGTACATTCAGCCGTATGGAGTATTCTGTTAGGTAGTGTATTTAAAAAATAATAAAGTCAGATTGGGTTTTAGGTTTAACATTTATGTGATATAATTGTGAGAAACATTTAAGATATACAATTTATAAGGTTCAGTTATTCAGTATTTATTTGGTTTTGGGTGAGTAAGTGATCTTTGAGAAAGACTTGAATTTATAAACAGGTAGTGTTTCTTTTATATTTACAGGTAATGAATTCCAGATTTTATGGGCCTTTTATGTGCATGAGTTTTTGCATAGCGTGAGATGGACACGAGGAACAAAAGAGTGATCGTGCCTTGTGTTATGGTCATGTGTTCTGTTGAGGTTGGCAAGGAGATGTTTGAGGGGAGGGTTAATATCAGAGTTAAGTGTTCTATGTATGTAATAGGTGCAGTAATAAGTATGGATGTTTTTGTATGGTGAGTAGGTTTAGTGTATTGATATTGGTGGAGTGTGCTACCTGTAGTGAGAATTTGTTACATTCTAACTGTAGCCTTTTGTTGGGGGAATTAGTGGTCTGAGATGGTTAATTGTTGTTGAGCCCCATGCACAAATTCCATAGGTGAGACAGGGGTAAATAAGAGAGTGATATGGGCCAGGAGGGCTGACTGTGGGAAAATAGTACCGTATCTTCGATAGTATGCCTACAGTCTTGGAAATTTTCTTAGAAATTTGTTGTATATGTGTATGAAATTTGAGTCTATTATCAAGGTGGGTT
Organism: Cherax quadricarinatus; assembly: GCF_026875155.1. Lineage (NCBI taxonomy): Eukaryota > Metazoa > Arthropoda > Malacostraca > Decapoda > Parastacidae > Cherax > Cherax quadricarinatus. Next base: position 8,026,263 of record NC_069492.1, on the reverse strand, counting down.
CCTAAGAATTTTCCCTCTGTTAGCTATGTAATAGTGATCTGTTATCGTTATGTAAAGGTACACTGTACTCTGTTACCAACTGAATGAATAAGTTTTGTCATGTTTAGTTTAAGTTTTAGGTCCTCATCAAGGTAGATATTTTCTGTAATTCGTTTTTACCGTATTGGCTAGCGTGACTGGGCACGGGTGAGAGAAAACGTAAGTAGTGTCATCTGCAAATAGTGTGGGTTTGAGTAATTCGAAGCATATGTAGGTCATTTATGTATAGGAGAAAGAGAGGAGGGCCAAGGACACTTCCCTGTGGGAACACCAAACTGTAATTGGTTGTGCAGAAAGTTTGCCCCATTTAGCGTACACATATTGGCTTCGTTGCTTTGGTAAGACTTGAGTGTAGTTGAGGGAGTGCCCCTCTTAATACCATAGTGTGACAATTTTAACTTGGAGCCAAGTCATGGTCAACTGTTCAAAAGCTTTACCTTAAGTCAAGAAGATCCCCAGGGACTTCTTTTTTCTCTATTGCAGTGTATACATGATCTAGTTCAGCAAATGTGAATAATAGCAACATTATGTAATTTTTTAAGGGCCTGAATCCAAATTGGCATGGGTTTTTGAGTATGTTTGGGAGATAAGTAGGAGTAGATTCGCTTTATGAATTAATTTTTTCGAAGATTTTTGAGAGAGAGTGTAAATTGGATATTTGGCCTATAGGTTATTCAAAACTCTGGTCTCCTCCTTTGTGGATCGGGGTGAACCCTTGCTAATATTTGATACTGGAGGGAATGTGGAGGATTTCAATGGATTGTTAAAGAGTGTTTCAATGATTGGTGATAGCACTTGTGACAGTTTTTTTTTGTATCTAAAGGGTGGTAAGACTTAAATCTCCTGCCTTGTTTTTTCGTGCGTTGATAATTAGGGGACACGTAATGGTTAGTCGGAGTTTTGGAACAGTGTGTTTCGGGTGAGTTGCCGTGAGGTAGTCATTTTGTGGGGTATCTGAGCTTGGGAATATTTTTGCAAGGTTTTGTCCTATAAGTGGAGAGAAGAAATCATTGAGTCTGTTTGCTGTTCCGTTGGGGGAGTTGGGGTTTCATTGATTTTTGTAATTTTATTTCGCTATATCGTGGATTCATTTTTTGTTCCCAGAATTATCTGATATGGGTTTTCCAGTCTTTTTTATATCCACCTCGTAATTGATAATCTGTTTTTCATAATACAATTTTTTGCCCTTTTTTTTTGTTATTTTTTTTTTTTTTTTTTTTTTTTTTTTTTTTTTTTTTTCTTATCAAGGCTGGTTTGGATGACGAGTAACGTTTTGATTGGTCTCTGGTTATGAGTGACCCATTCCTGTACTGTTTTTTCATATCGGTGTTATGTATTTATGGATTTGAGAATGCTGGTTTTTAGCCAGGGCAGATTCAGACTCTTAGCTGTCATCTGTTTTATTTTTCTAGGGCAGTTGCTTGTTATAGAGGTATTGGGTCTTTTTTAGAAAATTATTTAATACCATACGTCAATACCTGTATAGATTTCTAGCTCAGTGTGGCCAATCTATGTTTGCTACTGCTGTTGTTAGTAATTAATTGCTGCCACATTGTGAAGTCAGAAGGTGACTTTAGTAGTGTCCTTGGGGTATTTACCAAGAGTGTTATGAGGAAAGTAGGTGTGGCCTGGGTATTATCTGTAATAATGGCCTGATTTTAAAGGGGATATGTGTTGTCCCAGATGTGTGTCAAGTAGGGGAAACACTAGTCTCTGTAACTCTTGTTATGGTTTTTTGTTACTGTGGTAGTAACATAACAGTTCCTCATTGGGGAGTTTTGAATACAGAACGTGTGGGACCTGGTCTTTGCATGAATTTAAATTGAAGTCAACCTGAGAGTAGTAAGTGCTCATTGTTCATGCGTCATCATTTATCGATACTATCCTAGGTTTTGAACTAATGCTAATGTTTGATTGTGGAACTCTGTAGAGTTTAATCATGTGTGATAGGATTTGTAAGGTATTTGGCTTTTGAATTTAGCTATTTATATTCCCTCATGTTCATCCCTTGTGCATGTAATAAGTGATACATTCTAGTTGGTCTGAGTATTATAAGCTGTGCCACCCCCTTGTTGGTCTGGCCGACCAGTTGTGTATGGCTGTGTAACCAGTGAATGGCATAGACATCTGTACTACATGCTTTAGCCAGGTTTCATTAGGAATGATGGACATATGGATGTAAGGAATTTTAAATAATGCTATAGGTCATCGTAATGCTTGTTTAAAAAATTGATATTGAGTTAAAGATATTAGTTGTTATGATGGTTTGAAAAACCGACAATTAAAGATTGAACACTTATGCAGATAGGGAATCTTTATTCAGGAAACTTTTCGCCACACAGGGGCTTCATCACCCCAATATAAAGAGGAAGGCGAAAGGGGAGGGGAGGAAATGAGGTAATCTCCCTCACCTGGAGTCGATGTTTTTCAGCCATCAATCTTGTAGAATGTACGCATAGGGCCGTGCGTGGCTTTTTAAAATGTAGTGGGTGCGTGAAGCAGATGGGGGCGGGGTTCTAGTGGTACCACCCCAAAGTCGAAGTAGGTTTCGCCAAAGGTTGAAAAAGTGTTGAAGTTTTCTTTTAACAAGACCCCTGAGCCCCGGTCTGACAGTTGTATGAATGGTTTGAAAAACCGACAAGTTAAAATTGAGACACTTTGCAGCTATGGGAAACTTTATTAGGGAAAATTTGCCACCGTGGGTTCATCAGTCCAAACAAAGAGGAAGGGGTAAGGAAGGAGGAGAATGAGGTAACAGTCCCCCAACCTGGGGTCGTGTGTTCATCCATCAATCTTGTAGAATGTCAGCTAGGGCCGAGACGTGGCTTTAACTGTAGTAGGGACGTGAAACAGATGGAGGCGGGGTCATTGGTACCATCCACTAGTCAAGTAGGGCTTGTCCAAAGGTTGAGGGGCGATTTCCTCATTCTTCCTCTCCTTTCGCCTTCCTCTTTGTATTGGATGATGAGCCCTGTGTGGGAAACGTTTCCTAAAAAGATTCCCATACTGCATAAGTGTCTCAAACTTCAACTTGTCGGTTTTTTTAAACCATTCTCACAACTTCAGAACGGGAGCATCATGGGTCTTGTTACAAAAATTTTTCAACACTTTTTCAACCTTTGGACAAGCCCCACTTCGACATTTGGATGGTACCACTATACCCCGCCTCCATCTGCTTCACGTCACCTCACTACAGTATAAAGCCACGTCTACGGCCCTATGCTGTACATTCTACAAGATTGATGGACTGAACACATCGACTCCAGGTTGAGGGACTGATTACCTCATTCTCCTCCTCTCCTTACGCCTTCCTTTTTGTATTGGACTGATGAAACCACTGTGTGGCGAAACGTTCCTGAATAAAGATTCCCATATGGCATAAGTGTCTCAATCTTCAACTTGTCGGTTTTTCAAACCATTCATCACAACTGCCCAGACACGGCAGCATCAGGGGGTCTTGTTACAAAGAATTCTTCAACACTTGTTCCAACCTTTGGACGAAGACCTACTTCGACTAGTGGATGGTACCACTATGACCCCGCCTCCATCTGCTTCACGTCACCTCACTACAGTATATAAGCCACGTCTACGGCCCTATGCTGTACATTCTACAAGATTGATGGACTGAACACATCGACTCCAGGTTGAGGGACTGATTACCTCATTCTCCTCCTCTCCTTACGCCTTCCTCTTTGTATTGGACTGATGAAGCCACTGTGTGGCGAAACGTTTCCTGAATAAAGATTCCCATATGCTGCATAAGTGTCTCAATCTTCTTCAGTTATGTTGTTGTTGGCACTGAGAAGTGCCTTTGATTGTTCTGCAGTGTAGTAATTACAGCAACTGTTTGATTCATTTAAGTCATTAAATAAGAGGTTGGTTTCAGGATGAATAGCCTAGAAAATGACGTAGTAGAGGTGGGAACCATACATAGTTTTAAGGCGAGGTTTGATAAAGCTCATGGGGCAGGGAGAGAGAGGACCTATTAGCAATCAGCGAAGAGGCCGGGCCAGGAGATATGACTTGACCCCTGCAACCACAAATAGGTGAGCACACACACACACACACACATACACACATACACATACATGCACACACACACTACACATACATACACACAACACACACCACACACACACACACACACACACACAAAACCCCACACACACCCCACACACACCACACACCTCAACGTGGTAATTTTTTATTTCAGTGAGCAAAGTCAAGGTATTTCTCCAGAATGGTCTGTATTATACTGTGGATAAAATATTTTTGGTTTCTTGAACTTTTCTGGGTGAGTTGTCTCTAATTCATTAATTTGTGCATCCAGTCATAAGGGTCAAGGTGTGACAATGCCCATCTGGCCAAGTTTACATTTCGTTTGGTCACTCTGGTGGGGGTGTTTTAAAAACTCCCTTTGGGGGGATATGATCGAGGTGTAAAATGGAAAACAGGAATAAAAAAGGGGGAGAAAAATAGCGTGTAAAAATTTTCCCAGCCAAGACAGGACTCGCGAAATGGTTCAATTGGGAAAAAATTCAGATTCAGAAGGATATAGGAAAGCATGGTTGGTAATAGAGTTGTGGTTATTGGAAAAACTCTCGATAGTTATTCGGCTAAACGTTGCGTAGTTTAAAAATAGGTTAGATAAATAGAAGAAAAGTGGCGTCATGCATGGGAGGTAAAGTTCTAGCATGGATAGAGGCATGGTTTCCAAAGAAAGCAAAGGGGTTACCATTAATGGGGGGAAAACTGAATGGGGATTAGTACTAGTGGCGTTCCAAAGGGCGTTTTAGGTTCCTTTGTTCTAATTTTCATTAAGACCTTGATGAGGGATTACGAGTGACTGAGTAAATTTTGATGATCAAAGTAGGCCGTATAATTCATTGAGGATAGCATTTAAACCCCGGGGATTTGGGCAAATTAATGTCCGGTCTACAAAATGGCAGAAAATTCAATGTGGATAAGTGAAGGATTTTCCTTGGTAATGAAAATAACCCGAAGCTTACTAGGGAATAGGCTTGATCATACAGAATATGAAAAAAAACTTGGGAGCATGGTAAGCAGAAAACAAAGTCAAGACGCAGGCCTCAGTGTGCGCAAAAGGCTAACAGATTACTTGGTTTATCTTAAGAAGTATAATAACAAAAAATCCAAACGTTATTTTTCGCTCTAACATCCTAGTGAGCCTCATTTAATTTGCTGTCATTTTGGTCCCCTTACTACAGGATGGGAATAGATCATTAGAGAAAATACAGAGAAAAATGACTAAAAAATTTTTTTCTGTGTAAAGGGAAACTCCCCTATAAAGAGACTTAAAGCCTTAAATCTCCACTCTCTGGAGAGACATAGAATGAGGGGAGATATCACTGAAGTGTATAAGTGGATGATGGGCATAAACATAGGAGATAAAGTACTGAGGGTGTCGAACCAGTTAGTAAGAACCAGAAATAATGGATTTAAGTTGGATAAATTTAGATTTAGAAAGGACATAGGTAAGTACTGGTTTTCTAACAGAGTTGTTGATGCGTGGAACAATCTTCCCAGTTGGGTGATAGAGGCTAGGACCTTGGGTAGCTTTAAGAAGAGATTGGACAAATATATGAGTGGGAGGGGCTGGGTTTGATTGGTGTCATTGCGTACGGGAGTTATTTCTTGGGTAGCTTTAGGTAGAGGTCGTTTTGATAAGGACTTGCCTCGCATGGGCCAGTAGGCCTTCTGCAGTGTTCCTCCATTCTTGTGTTCTTATGAGTGTGTGCCTCTTCAAGGGGGGCTCCTTGGCGTGGTGAAGAGGCTCTTGGTCTGAGGAATTAGCCCTGTCGGTCTTCTTCCTCAGACCGAACCTAATTACCCCCATTCTCCCCTCCCCTATCCCATCCTCCCCATCCTACCCTTTTTCCATTCCTCCTCCTCCTCCTCACCCCTCCCTTTTGCCCTTCCTCTTTTTGGCCTTTGGGATTTCTCCCACAGGCGCGCTAGTTCCTAGGTAGGGGAAAGGACACTGGGGTCCATCCCATTCCGTTGAGGTTCTTGGCGGTGGCGTAGTTTGCTGTGGAATCTGGATTGCCTGGGGATGTCCTGATCCCTCTCCGGTATCCCGGAGTAGCTTTGGGTGTCTTTCAAGCGACGGGTGTATCTCTGGAAGCCACCTTTCGGATTCCGGGGGTGGTGGCCGAAGGAGGTATGCTTTGTGGTGGATATCCGGCCGCCCTCTCTTTTGTCCACCGAGGTAGCTCGGCAGATGTGAGGTTGCTATCCCGGATTGCTGGTTTACTGGCATGAAGGGTAGGGTATGGCACGGGTTCCATGCTGCATCTGCGCTACTAGCGGTGTTGAGGTCCTCTTGGGCGCGGAGGGAGATTTCCGGCCCTTTCATTCCTCCTGGGAACTATTCCTCCCCGCTCCCCCCTTTTTTATTCTTTTTTTTATTTTTATTTTCTTTTCTTCTTTCTTTTTTTTTCTTAAAAACAAAAAGCAAAGGAGTAACCTAACCATGGCAGCCCTAGTCCATGAACCCACTACCCCCGGGCCCCTTCTTGATACCGCACCCCATTCTGACCCTGCCTTGTGTTTAGACCACTCTTCGGACACTCCTGATGCCCCTGTACCTCTTGCTGGTGCTGTTTCCTCACCCGCTTCAGGTACCGGGGCTTCGACTGACTCCTTCGATTTGTCTGAACTCCGCTCTCCTTTGACTATGCTTCCAGCTTCTCCCTCTACGGTACGGCAATTTTCGAATCGCCCGCCCGTTTCACGCCGGACCAACTCCGGTCCTACTCCTAAATGCCAACGTCAATCTCCTGATGATGCTCCTTCGTTACCTTCCCATTCTACTCGGAAAAGACCGACACGTCAAGCACTCCCTCTCCACGCTCAGTTTCGGACCACACAATGGACTAAATTCGTTACTTTAAGACCGACTTCTTCTTCTGCCTACCTTTCTGACCATAGTATTGGCAAAGCGTTCCTGCATCATGTTGGTAGAGATATTTCATTTCATGCTCTCAAGAGCGGTATGCGCATCGTCACTGTCCAGAATGCTGCCCAAGCTCATGATCTTTCTCTCCTTTCGAATATCGATACTACTCCTGTCACTACTGAAAAACATCTTTCTCTCAATTCTTGTAGTGGTACTGTCATTCTGCCCATACCATAGTCCAACAGAATTTCCAGTCATGTGGCAATGACATTTTTGAACAGCTGGAACTCCAGGATCTCCCAATCCTCAAAGTAGACACTTATGTCCTTCCTGCCCGGGGGCGGAGACATTACCCTTGCAATGTGGCTCGTTTAACTTTTGACAGCCGAGAACTCCCGTCCTCTGTATATGTCGCGGGACATCGGTTACAAGTTCGAAAGGTGATACCTACACCGCAACAATGTAGAAATTGCTGGCGTTTTGGTCACCCAGTGAAATATTGCAGATCTATGGCCGAAGGCCCAGTCTGTGGTGCCGACGACCACTCTAATACATCTTGCAGTCAACCTCCATCTTGCCTTAATTGTAATGAATCACTTCG
>NC_069492.1:8000593-8018204 GCF_026875155.1 Cherax quadricarinatus | reverse complement strand
CTGACAGTAGAGAAACTCTGGAGTTATCAGAATCAGCTGACAGATAGAGAAACTCTGGAATTATCAGAATCAGCTGACAGATAGAGAAACTCTGGAGTTATCAGAATCAGCTGACAGATAGAGAAACTCTGGAGTTATCAGAATCAGCTGACAGATAGAGAAACTCTGGAGTTATCAGAATCAGCTGACAGATAGAGAGACTCTGGAGTTATCAGAATCAGCTGACAGATAGAGAGACTCTGGAGTTATCAGAATCAGCTGACAGATAGAGAGACTCTGGAGTTATCAGAATCAGCTGACAGATAGAGAGACTCTAGAGTTATCAGAATCAGCTGACATATAGAGAGACTCTGGAGTTATCAGAGAGGCAGTTCCAGATAAAGGCTGCTATTATTCACATTAAGTTTCTAGAAAGATTTAGCCGACATGGGGAATATCATAAATATTTTAGCGACTAGTGTTATGTATATTATACAACTACCAAGAAAGTGTCAGGTCAGGGTTGATATTAAATTTTTTTGTGATGAATATATATTATGAGTGAATATTATGTATATTAAGTAGATTTAGGTGTGTGATGAATGGAGAAATGTGGTGTTTGGCAGTAGACTGGTTGAGCTTTCCTGCAACTTTCTGCTGTGTTATTGTTGACTTAAAGAGATTTACTGTACTGGATTCCCCGGCTCACACATAGAAAAGCATAATGTAAGTAGTGCTGTTTGAGGTATATAGTAACGTATCTTGGAGAGGATACCATCAGTTTTGGAGACTTGTATATTGTAACGTGATACATGTTGGGTAGAATTTCAAGTTGTAGTTAAGGTACAGACCCAGGAATTTTCCTTCATTTTGTCTGGCAATGATGGAACAGTTTAACATAACGTTTAGTTGGACATTTGCTGCGGTGTTGCCAGACATCATGTAGAAGGTTTCATCAATGTTAAACCACAGTTTACTGGTAATCATGAATGACTCAAGAAATCGTAATGACACGATTGCAAACAAACCATACCCCCGGCCGGGATTGAACCCGCGGTCATAGAGTCTCAAAACTCCAGCCCGTCGCGCTAACCACTAGACCATTTGTGGTCACAGAGGTGCCTGTGCTAACCTTCCTATGGTGTAGAAATATACCTAGTTGGATGAATCTTATTGTGGCTAGCTGGTCTAGTAGCTAACGCGACGGGCTGGAGTTTTGAGACTCTCTGACCGCGGGTTCAAACCCGGCCGGGGGTATGGTTTGTAATCATGAAGGTTATGTTCAGTAGTTCTTCTTGTGTTGTTGAGGGAATATATATGTGAGTGTTAGATGGCGAGAGTTGTGTCGTCTAAGTTGCTCACATATTTTACCTTCAACCTTTGTTTAATTTATCTATAATAATTTTTATAATTATTGTATTTGGTTTGTCTCATTATAAATCTCTCAGCTACAAGTTTATGCTGTATCATTATATTTTTATTATTACTTTATATATGGTTTGATTTAAACTTAATAAGACTTTTAAATGATTTTGAAAGTTAAATTACCCTTATAATAATTTTTATATTCTGATGATGGATGATGTTACATCCGAAAAATATTATTTATAAAGAAAGTGGAGGTCCACTAAGACGGTGTTTAACCCTGGTCATACTTTTTATAATGAACATTCTAACGTGGAACCGCTATTGCTAATATATATAAATATACCTGGAGTTTACCTGGAGAGAGTTCCGGGGGTCAACGCCCCCGCGGCCCGGTCTGAGACCAGGCCTCCTGGTGGATCAGAGCCTGATCAACCAGGCTGTTGCTGCTGGCTGCACGCAAACCAACATACGAGCCACAGCCCGGCTGATCCGGAACTGACTTTAGGTGCTTGTCCAGTGCCAGCTTGAAGACTGCCAGGGGTCTGTTGGTAATCCCCCTTATGTGTGCTGGGAGGCAGTTGAACAGTCTCGGGCCCCTGACACTTATTGTATGGTCTCTTAACGTGCTAGTGACACCCCTGCTTTTCATTGGGGGGATGTTGCATCGTCTGCCAAGTCTTTTGCTTTCGTAGTGAGTGATTTTCGTGTGCAAGTTCGGTACTAGTCCCTCTAGGATTTTCCAGGTGTATATAATCATGTATCTCTCCCTCCTGCGTTCCAGGGAATACAGGTTTAGGAACCTCAAGCGCTCCCAATAATTGAGGTGTTTTATCTCCGTTATATATATATATATATATTATATATATATATATATATATATATATATATATATATATATATATATATATATATATATATATATATATATATATATATATATATATATATATATATATATATATATATATATATATAAGTAGTGATGTAGGCGGCTCAGACATCCCTCCTCTGAGCGGTCCCCTTTTCACACCTATGTGCTAATGACCTTGACCCTGCCCACGATCCCCGCCCACGATCCCCGCCCACGACCCCCGCCCACGACCCCCGCCCACGATCCCCGCCCACGACCCCCGCCCGCCCCCCCCGCGCCCCCCCGCCCCCTCCCCCCGCCCCTCCCCCCGCCCCCTCCCCCCTCCCCCCTTCCCCCCCGCCCCCCTTCCCCCCGCCCCCCTTCCCCCCGCGCCCCGCCGCGCCCCGCCGCGCCCCGCCCGCGCCTTCTGCTGCGCCTTCTGCATCGTCGTCCGGATCGCCCCCGCCCCCCGAATTTTTTTCCGATTTTTTTCGAATTTTTTTTTTTTAATTTTCTTGTGCTCTCCTCGGATCAAGTTTTCTCGAAATCAAAGTCTCCATCTCCTTGGATCAAATTTTTCTCCTCCATCTCCTTGGATCGAGTTTTTTTGGATTCCCCCTCTGGGTATAAGCATTCAAAATGGACTCCCACTTGCATCCCAATTTTTTTTTTCTCGATAATACAAAGACTCCAATTCCTCGGATCAAGTTTTCTCGATATCAAAGACTCCATTTCCTCGGATCAAATTTTTCTCGAAATCAAAGTCTCCATCTCCTCAGATCAAGTTTTTCTCGATAATACAATGTCTCCAATTCCTCGGATCAATTTTTTCTCGAAATCAAAGACTCCATCTCCTCGGATCAAGTTTTTGGATTCCCCCCTCTCAGGGTAAGTATTCAAATGAACTCCTCCTATGGGGCATGGTGCTCTCTCTTACTACAGGTCTAAACAAGTGTGACGTCACCCCACCTGTGTTTACTTGGCGGTCAGTGACGTCACATGATGACCTCACACATACAGGCTCAATCTTGTCGACTTCCCCCTATGTCAGTGACGTCACGTGATGACCGCGCACACAGGCTGAATCTTGTCGACTTACCCCCCCCCCCTATGTCAGTGACGTCACACACACAACACAAGTCTAGACATTTTTCTCGTTTTAACTATTTCATCTCAGGTCACTCCCCACGAAGTAACCTTCTCTCTCTCCTCCTCTCCACCCTCCCGAACCCTCACACTCCAACCATCACCTCACAATTTTCACTCATAACCCCCAAATTTTCTCGTTTTAACTATTTCATCAGAAAGTCACCACAACACTTATAACCACTTTTCGATAAATTCTCTAGTCACAATTTTACATATTACGAAGTTAATACGCACACACACCTCACTTTACTTAGATTTGACAGCTCTAATTTATCTACACTTACACATTTCATTAAATTACAACTCATCCCCACAAACTCCTCCCTCAGTCTCCAGACTTCACAACATTATCACAAAAACTAACTCAAACACTTTACTTTGAACATCACCAAAAAATACCATTAATTACCTTTAAATACTCCAAAAACATCATTCGAACACCCCCAAATCACCTCTGAATACTCTCAGAACACCTTCATAAGTACTCTTGCACATCATTTGAACACCTTCAAAAACACCTTTGAACATTTCCAAACAACACTGAAACACTTCCAAAACACCATTTGAGTACTCCCAAATACACCACTGAATACTACTAAAACACCACTGAATACACTCAAAACACCACCAAAATCACCATAAACTAAGATCAACACCCACATCCCACAACACCCACAACCCACAACACCCACATCACCCACAACCCACATCACCCACACCCCACAATTTTTTCTCGTTTTAACTAATTTCATCAGAAAGTCACAACAACAACACACTTATAATCACTTTTCAACAACTCTAGTTCGACAACAACACCCACATGCCACAACCATCATCACCCACAACACCCACACCCCACAATTTTTTCTCGTTTTAACTAATTTCATCAGAAAAAGTCACAACAACAACCCACTTATAACATCTTTTTCGATATCTCTAGTTCGACAACAACACCACAACACCCACATCCCACAACACCCACAACCCACATCACCCACACCCCACAACACCCACAACCCACATCACCCACACCCCACAACACACACAACCCACATCACCCACACCCCACATTTTTTTTCTCGTTTTAACTAATTTCATCACAAAGTCACAACAACAACAACACACTTATAATCACTTTTCAACAACTCTAGTTCGACAACAACACCCACAACCCACAACACCCACAACACCCACAACCCACAACACCCATACCCCACAATTTTTTCTCGTTTTAACTATTTCATCAGAAAAAGTCACCACACCACTTATAAACACTTTTCAGCACCTCTAGTTCGACTACATTACCCACAACCCTCATCAATTACCAATTTATTCACATTTTTTTCCCCTTCTTTTTACTGAATCTTAAATTTAATACACATTCCTCTTTACATTACTAAAATTCTAATAAAATCCTCTCCATACCCAGGTCCTTGTATCCACATCAATTGATATTATACTCACATCAACTAATCTCACTACCCAACTATTGTGAGATGTTTCAACACCCTCCATTCTTTTCCAGTTTATCTTAACTTTTCAATTCTATAATTTCTTTTTAAAATATTCACACATTACCTTTTATTTTCAGTAAAATCTCCCCATAATTCTAATACAACCCTCCCCATACCCTCCCCATCTCACCCGCATTTCTTCACATCCACTCACCCATCTCCCAACACACCTCTTCTGAACAAACACAAAATCACGTTTCACATCCACAAATGCATCTCATCACCCATCTCAAATCACTAAAATCACTGTAACTAAGATATTCACAAAACTCTATGACCACCTAACACACACACACACAACACACACACACACACACACACACACACACACACACACACACACACATCACAGGAGCTCGGACTCGACCCCCGCAACCTCAACTAGGTGAGTACACACCTAACCTAACCTAGCCTAACCTAACCTAACCGATACCTACCCTAACCCATCCTATCCTATCCTAACCTAACCTAACCTAACCTAACCTAACCTAACCTAACCTAACCCATCCTATCCTATCCTAACCTAACCTAACCTAACCTAACCTAACCTAACCTAACTAAACCTAACTTAAACGTAACCTAACCTATCTATCTTAACCTAACCTATCGTAACCTAACCTAACCTAACCTAACTTAACCTAACTTAACCTAACCTAACCTAGCCTATCTTTACCTAACCTAACCTAACCGAACCTAACCTAACCTAACCTAGCCTAACCTAACCTAACCAAACCGAAACGAACCTAACCTAACCTAACCTAAACCTATCCTATCCTAACCTAACCTAATCTAACCTAACCTAACCTAACCTAGCCTAACCTATCCTAACCTATCCTAACCTAACCTATCCTATCCTATCCTATCCTAACCTAACCTAACCTAACCTAACTTATCCTAACCTAATCTATCTTAACCTAACCTAACCTCACCTAACCTAACCTAACCTAACCTAACCTATCCTAACCTATCCTAACCTAACCTAACATAACTTAACCTAACTTAACCTAACCACCCTAACCCTTTTCCTAACCTACCCTAACCTATCCAAACCAGACAAACCATCCAACCTAACCAAACCTAGCCTAACCAACCGAACCTCCAAACCCTAACCTAATTATCCTAACTTAACCTAACTACCCTCCCTTTCCTAACCTAGCCTAAACCTACCTAACCTAGCCTAACCTATCCAACCTAACCTAAATTTGCCAACCTACCTAACCTACCAACCAAAACTACCTACCAAACCTACCGAACCAAACCCTAACTTTCCTAACTTAACTAACCAAACCAACCAACTTACCCAAACCCTAACCTATTTAAACCCCAAAAAACCCCCAAACCTTCCCAAACCCAAACCTAACTTACCCTCCCTAACCTAAAACCTAAAACCTAACCTAACCTAACCAAACTCAATCGACTAAAATATGAACCAAGATATTCACAAAACTGTATGACCACCTAACACACCAACCAGGAACACCCCAAAATAATTGCGTACTCCAAAAATTTACTTTGATCGCCCCATTTTTGAATATTTCCAAATTAGTTTTGAAAACTTTACTTAAAACGAACATTATTTTCTTTTTGTAAACAACTCTAGGTAAAATTTTTACTCGATTTCCGAACAGAAACACATTCCTCCTCTGAGAGCCCCTTGAGCTCCTTGAGCTCGGGTGGCCTGGTGGAACGCTCTCGTTTCCCACGGTGGGGGCCGGGGTTCGATTCCCAGCCAGAGTAAAAAACTTTGGCTGTTTCTTTCCACTGTTGTTATGTTCCCCAAGAAAAATGGGTCCCGGGGTGTTAGTCGATGGTGTGGGTCGCTCCTGGGGACTGACCAAAGGGAGGCCTGGTCACAGACCGGGCGGGGGGCGCTGACCCCGGAACCTCTCCAGGTAAACTCCAGGTCCCCCAAATTTTGCGTCTGATTTTTTTACCCCCCCTTCACCCTCCGACGACACCATGAATGGGTTCACCCCCAAGGGTAGATTTAAGATAATATCCCCTTAAACCGAAACCTCGTCAACTCGGGTCAACAGCCCATGAATGGGGTTTAAAACCCCTAACCAAAACCAAACCAAACCGAAACGAACCCGAAACCAAACTAACCTAACCTAACTAACCTAACCAAACCTAACCTAACAACCAAACCCTACCTATCCTAACCAACCCTAGCCTAACCTAACCAAACCCAAACCAAACCTAACCGAAACCTAACCAAAACTATCCAAACCCTAGCCAACCTAACCCAAACCAAACCCCAAACCCTAACCGAAACCAAACCCGAACCTATCCTAACCTAGTAACCAACAAAACCAAACCCAAACCCCAAACCCTAACCTAATTAACCTAACCAACCAAACCCCTTCTTAACCTAAAAACCAACTAACCAAACCTAACCTAACCTAACTTAACCTAACCAAACCTAACCTATCCAAACCCTATCCAACCTAACCAAACCTTACCTAAACCAACCCGTCCACCTACCACCCAAACCCAAACCAAACCAACCTAAAACCTAACCCCTAACCTAACAACCTAACCTAACCTAACCCTATCTTAACCAAACCAACCAAAACCAAACCCTAACCTAACCTAACCAAACCCAAAACCTACCAAACCTATCTAACCTAATAACCTTACCTAACCTAACCGAACCTATCCAAACCCTAGCCTAACCAACCAACCAAACCTAACCTCAACCTAACCTAACCAAAAACCCAAACCCAACCTAACCAACCTAACCAAAAACCCTCCAAAAACCCCTACCTAACCAAAACCAAACCCCTTTCCAAACCAAACCCGAACCATCCTAACCTACCCCTAATAACCAACCCAACCAATTTAGCCATAACCTAACCAACCAACTAACCTAACCCCTAACAAACCCAAAACCAACCCCAAACCTAACCTAGCTGAACACAAACCAAATACGCAAACACTTAGTAATGTCCCCATCAATGAAAACATTCTTGTACACACACATAATCTATGTAAACCACCAACTACAATCACCATGTCATTTAAAACCTCAAAATCATAATATCACAGAAAACACCCTTTTATAAACATTTCACACAAAAAAAATCATATTGGCATATTAAGCGCACTCACCCCCTATCACCAAAACCCCTTTCACACCTCACAGGACCGACGGCTCACCTCCGGACGTCACACTCCCATTGTGTTACTTGGTGGTTGTAACACACACCCCAATCACCTTTTTTCACCTGTTTTACCCTAATTATCTAAAATCATATATCTAAGACGATTTCCAGATTTTATGACCCCACCACCAGACCAGAAAAAAACACATTTTTTTAAATTTTCACACAAAAAAACACGATCACCAATTCCATATCATGTTTACCACATTTCAACACTCATGCCAAGATCACCAAAAATCAAGATCATGCATCCAAAACTACTATTCACTGAAAAACTTATTTCTTAAACATTCGCCCCCAAAAAAAAAACATACACAAAAAAATCCACAAACTTTCCACCAACATCTAAACATAACATCATCCCTAAAACAACTTCCTTATTTTACCGATATTCCTAGGTTTTTTAACCCCGACGGCCCATCAAAGACAGGGGCCAGAGGGGTATGTGGGGTTGGGGTGGGATGGTTGCTCTGGGTCCTAGTCGTGATGGGGCCCCCCGGGGTTAAAACAACTTAGGAGTAACGGAATGAATAAGGGGAAAGGTTTTTTTAGGGGTGATGTTTTGTTTAAAATGTTTGTGGAAATGTTTGGTATTTTTTTGGTATGTCTTATTTTTGTGCGAATGTTTAAGAAATAAGTTTTTCATGATCATAGTAGTTTTGGATGCATATCTAGATTTTTTGGTGATTTGGTGATGGTGTTGAAGATGACGGTAAAAATGTATGGAATTGGTGTCGTGATTTTTGTTGAATAATTTAAAAAAAGTTTTTTTCTGTGTCTTGGTGGTGGGGTCATAAAAAATTTGGGAATCGTCTTGGGTATGTGATCTTGATAATGTAGGGAAACAGGTTGAAAAAAAGGTGGGTTGGGTGTGATGTTACCAACCACCAAGTAACACCCAAAGGGGGTGTGCGTCCTGGAGGGGGAGCTTGTCTCCGTGAGGGGGTGACATGGTGTTGGTGTAGTGAGGTGAGTGCGCATAGATATTGTCAAATATGATTTTTTTTGTGTGTGAAATGTCTATAAAAATGAGTGTTTTCTGTGATATTAGTGATTTTTGAGGTAAGTGAACATGGGTGATTGTAGTTGGTGGTTGTCTTAGATTATGTGTGTGTACAAGATATGTTTTCAGTTGATGGTGATCATGTACTAAGTGTTTGCGTATTAGGTTTGTGTTCATGCTAGGTTAGGTTAGGTTAGGTTAGGTTAGGTTAGGTTAGGTTAGGTTAGGTTAGGTTAGGTTGGTTGGTAGGTTAGGCTAGGTTAGGATAAGTTCGGTTAGGTTAGGTTAGGTTAGGTTAAGTTAGGTTAGGTTAGGTTAAGTTAGGTTAGGTTAGGTTAAGTTAGGTTAGGTTAGGTTAGGTTAGGTTAGGTTAGGTTAGGTTAGGTTAGGTTAAGATAGGTTAGGTTAGGTTAGGTTAAGTTAGGTTAGGTTCGGTTAGGTTCGGTTAGGTTAAGCTGGGTTAGGATAGGTTAGGATAGGTTCGGTTAGGTTAGGTTAGGTTAGGTTACACTAGGTTAGGATAGGTTCGGTTAGGTTTCATTTAGGTTCGGTTAGGTTAGGTTAGGTTAGGCTAGGTTAGGTTAGGATAGGTTAGGTTAGGTTAGGTTAGGTTAGGTTAGGTTAGGTTAGGTTAGCTTAGGTTCGGTTCGGTTCGGTTTGGTTAGGTTTGGTTAGGTGTGAACCGCATTCATGGCGTCTGTCTGACCAGAGTTGACGCAGGTGTTCGGTAAGGAGATGATTATCTTAAATCTACCTTGGGTGTGAACCGCATTACATGGTGTCGTCGGAGGGGGAAGGGGTGTACAAAAATCATGACGCAATATTTTGGGGTAAGGCATATAAGCTCAATGAGTCTCTCAGAGCGAGGAATGTGTTTCTGTTCGGAAATCGAGTAAATATTTCTACCAGAGAGTGTGTTTACCAACAAGAAAATAATGTTCGATTTTAAGATAAAGTTTTCAAAACTAATTTGGAAATATTCAAAAATGGAGTAGTTCAAAGTAATTCTGGAGTACTCTAATGTATTTTGGAAGTGTTCCATGTGTGTGTGTGTGTGTGTGTGTGTGTGTGTGTGTGTGTTGTGTGTGGGTGTGTGTGTGTGTGTGTGTGTGTGTGTGTGTGGTTAGGTGGTCATACAATTTTGTGAATATCTTGGTTACAGTGATTTTATTGGATTTGAGTTAGGTTAGGTTAGGATAGGTTAGGTTAGGTTAGGTTAGGATAAGTTAGGTTAGGTTAGGTAAGGTTAGGTTAGGTTAAGTTGGGTTAAGTTAGGTTAGGTTAGGATAAGTTAGGTTAGGTTAGGTTAGGTTAAGTTTGGATAAGTTAGGTTAGGTTCGGTTAGGTTAGGCTAGGTTAGGTTATTTTAGGATAGGTTAGGCTAGGTTAGGCTAGATTAGGTTAGGTTAGGATAGGTTAGGCTAGGTTAGGATAGGTTAGGCTAGGTTAGGAAAGGTTAGGATAGGTTAGGTTAAGTTAGGATAAGTTAGGTTAGGTTAGGTTAGGTTCGGTTAGGTTAGGCTAGGTTAGGTTAGGTTAGGATAGGTTAGGCTAGGTTAGGAAAGGTTAGGATAGGTTAGGTTAAGTTAGGTTAAGTTAGGTTAGGTTAGGTTAGGTTAGGATAGGTTAGGTTAGGTTAGGTTAGGTTAGGTTAAGATAGATTAGGTTAGGATAAGTTAGGTTAGGTTAGGTTAGGTTAGGTTAGGATAGGATAGGATAGGATAGGTTAGGTTAGGATAGGTTAGGATAGGTTAGGCTAGGTTAGGTTAGGTTAGGTTAGGTTAGGTTAGGATAGGATAGGTTAGGTTAGGTTAGGTTAGGATAGGTTAGGTTATGTTCGGTTCGGTTTGGTTAGGTTAGGTTAGGCTAGGTTAGGTTAGGTTAGGTTAGGTTCAGTTAGGTTAGGTTAGGTAAAGATAGGCTAGGTTAGGTTAAGTTAGGTTAGGTTAAGTTAGGTTAAGTTAGGTTAGGTTAGGTTAGGTTAGGATAGGTTAGGTTAGGTTAGGTTAGGATAGGATAGGGATGGGTTAGGTTAGTTAGGTTAGGTTAGGTTAGGTTAGGTTAGGTTAGGTTATGTTAGGTTTCGGTTAGGTTCGAGTTAGGTTAGGTTAGGTTAGGTTAGGTTAGGGTATAAGGTTCGTTTCGGTTAGGTTAGGTTAGGTTAGGTTAGGTGTGTGTGTGTGTGTGTGTGTGTGTGTGTGTGTGTGTTAGGTGGTCATAGAGTTTTGTGAATATCTTGGTTACATCGATTTTTAGTGGATTTGTGATGGGTGATGAGATGCATTTGTGGATGTGAAATGTGATTTTTGTGTGTGTTCAGAAGAGGTGTGTTGGGAGATGGGTGAGTGGATGTGAAGAAATGCGGGTGAGATGGGGAGGGGTATGGGGAGGGTTGTATTAGAATTATGGGGAGATTTTACTGAAAATAAAAGATAATGTGTCAATATTTTAAAAATAAATTATAGAATTGAAAAGTTAAGATAAACTGGAAAAGAATGGAGGGTGTTGAAACATGTCGCAATAGTTGGGTAGTGAGATTAGTTGATGTGAGTATAATATCAATTTATGTGGATACAAGGACCTGGGTATGGAGAGGATTTTATTAGAATTTTAGTAATGTAAAGAGGAATGTGTATTACATTTAAGATTCAGTAAAAAGAAGGGGAAAAAATGTGAATAAATTGGTAATTGATGAGGGTTGTGGGTAATGTAGTCGAACTAGAGGTGCTGAAAAGTGTTTGTAAGTGGCGTGGTGACTTTTTCTGATGAAATAGTTAAAACGAGAAAAAATTGTGGGGTGTGGGTGTTGTGGGTTGTGGGTGTTGTGGGTGTTGTGGGTTGTGGGTGTTGTTGTCGAACTAGATTTGTTGAAAAGTGATTATAAGTGTGTTGTTGTTGTGACTTTGTGATGAAATTAGTTAAAACGAGAAAAAATTGTGGGTTTTTGGTGATGTGGGTTGTGGTGATGTGGGATGTGGGTGTTGTGGGTTGTGGGTGTTGTGAGATGTGGGTGTTGATCTTAGTTTATGGTGATTTTGGTGGTGTTTTTGAGTGTATTCAGTGGTGTTTTAGTAGTATTCAGTGGTGTATTTGGGAGTATTCAAATGGTTGTTTTGAGGTTATTCAAAGGTGTGATTATAAGTTGTGGGTTGTTGTTGTTGTGACTTTCTGATGAAATTAGTTAAACGAGAAAAAAATTGTGGGGTGAGGGTGATGTGGGTTGTGTGTGTTGTGGGGTGTGGGTGATGTGGGTTGTGGGTGTTGTGGGGTGTGGGTGATGTGGGTTGTGGGTGTTGTGGGATGTGGGTGTTGTGGGTGTTGTCGTCGAAGTAGAGATACCGAAAAAGACGTTATAAGTGGGTTGTTGTTGTGACTTTTCTGATGAAATTAGTTTTAAAACGAGAAAAAATTGTGTGGTTTGGGTGTTGTGGGTTGTGGGTGTTGTGGGTGTTGTGGGTTGTGGGTGTTGTTGTCGAACTAGAGTTGTTGAAAAGTGATTATAAGTGGGTTGTTGTTGTGACTTTTTCTGATGAAATTAGTTAAAACGAGAAAAAATTGTGGGGTGGGGGTGATGTGGGTTGTGGGTGATGTGGTGTTGGGGGGTTGTGGTGTTGTGGGATGTGGGTGTTGATCTTAGTTTATGGTGATTTTGGTGGTGTTTTGAGTGAAATTCAGTGGTGTTTTAGTAGTATTCAGTGGTGTATTTGGGACTACTCAAATGGTGATTTGGAAGCGCGGGGGGGGGGGCGGGGGGGTCCGGGCGGGGGGTCGTGGGCGGGGTCGGGGGCGGGGTCAAGGCATTAGCACATAGTGTGAAAAGGTCATTAGCACATAGGTGTGAAAAGGGGACCGCTCAGAGGAGGGACCGCTCTGTAGAAGGGATGTCTGAGGGGTTTAGGGATCCCTGAGAGGTGGGGACCGCTCGTAGAAGGGATGCCTGAGCCGCCTACATCACTACTTATATATATATATATATATATATATATATATATATATATATATATATATATATATATATATATTTATAAATATATATATATGTATATATATTTTTATATATATAAAATATAAATATATAATATATATATATATATATTATATAATATATATATATATATATATATATATATATATATATATATACATATATATAATATATATATAATATATATATATATAAATATATATATATATATTTTATATATAGGTAGTAGGTTTGGTAGACAGCAACCACCCAAGGAAGTACTACCGTCCTGCCAGATGACTGTGAAACAGAAACCTGTATCTGTTTTACATGATGGTAGGATTGCTGGTGTCTTTTTCTGTCTCATAAACACGCTAGATAACAGGGATATCTTGCTACTCCTTCTTACACTTTGGTCACACTTTACAGACACGCACATGCATATATATATATATATACATACATCTAGGTTTTTCTCCTTTTTCTAAATAGCTCTTGTTCCTCTTTATTTCTTGTATTGTCCATGGGGAAGTGGAAAAGAATCTTTCCTCTGTAAGCCATGCGTGTCGTATGAGGAGACTAAAATGCCAGGAGCAATGGGCTAGTAACCCCTTCTCCTGTAGACATTTACTAAAAAAAGAGAAGAAAAAATTTATAAAACTGGGATGCTTGGATGTGCGTGGATGTAGTGCGGATGACAAGAAACAGATGATTGCTGATGTTATGAATGAAAAGAAGTTGGATGTCCTGGCCCTAAGCGAAACAAAGCTGAAGTTGGTAGGGGAGTTTCGGTGGGGGGAAATAAATGGAATTAAATCTTGAGTATCTGAGAGAGTTAGAGCTAAGGAATGGGTAGCGATAATGTTGAAGGATCAGTTATGGAAGGAGAAAAGAGAATATGAATTTGTAAATTCAAGGATTATGTGGATTAAAGTAAAGGTTGGATGCGAGAAGTGGGTCATAATAAGCGTGCATGCACCTGGAGAAGAGAGGAATATAGAGGAGAGAGAGAGATTTTGGGAGTGAATGTATAGGAGCCTTTGAACCAAGTGAGACAGTAATTGTGGTAGGAGACCTGAGTGCTAAAGTAGGAGAAACTTTTAGTGAGGGTGTGGTAGGTAAGTTTGGGGTGCCAGGTGTAAATGATAATGGGAGCCCTTTGATTGAACTTTGCATAGAAAGGGGTTTAGTTACAGGTAATACATATTTTAAGAAAAAGAGGATAAATAAGTATACAAGATATGATGTAGGGCGAAATGACAGCAGTTTATTGGATTGTGTACTGGTAGATAAAAGACTGTTGAGTAGACTTCAGGATGTACATGTTTATAGAGGGGCCACAGATATATCAGATCACTTTTTAGTTGTAGCTACACTGAGAGTAAAAGGTAGATGGGATACAAGGAGAATAGAAGCATCAGGGAAGAGAGAGGTGAAGGTTTATAAACTAAAAGAGGAGGCAGTTAGGGTAAGATATAAAGAGCTATTGGAGGATAGATCGGCTAATGAGAGCATAGGCAATGGGGTCGAAGAGGTATGGGGTAGGTTTAAAAATGTAGTGTTAGAGTGTTCAGCAGAAGTTTGTGGTTACAGGAAAGTGGGTGCAGGAGGGAAGAGGAGCGATTGGTGGAATGATGATGTAAAGAGAGTAGTAAGGGAGAAAAAGTTAGCTTTATGAGAAGTTTTTACAAAGCAGAAGTGATGCAAGGAGGGAAGAGTATATGGAGAAAAAGAGAGAGGTTAAGAGAGTGGTGAAGCAATGTAAAAAGAGAGCAAATGAGAGAGTAGGTGAGATGTTATCAACAAATTTTGTTGAAAATAAGAAAAAGTTTTGGGGTGAGATTAACAAGTTTAGGAAGCCTAGAGAACAAATGGATTTGTCAGTTAAAAATAGGAGAGGAGAGTTATTAAATGGAGAGTTAGAGGAATTGGGAAGATGGAGGGAATATTTTGAGGAATTGTTAAATGTTGATGAAGATAGGGAAGCTGTGATTTTGTGTATAGGGAAAGGAGAAATAACATCTTGTAAGAGTGAGGAAGAGCCAGTTGTGAGTGTGGGGGAAGTTCGTGAGGCAGTAGGTAAAATGAAAGGGGGTAAGGCAGCCGGGATTGATGGGATAAAGATAGAAATGTTAAAAACAGGTGGGGATATAGTTTTGGGGTGGTTGGTGCAATTGTTTAATAAATGTATAGAAGAGGGTAAGGCACCTAGGGATTGGCAGAGAGCATGCATAGTTCCTTTGTGTAAAGGCAAAGGGGACAAAAGAGAGTGCAAAAATTATAGGGGGATAAGTCTGTTGGGTATACCTGGTAAAGTGTATGGTGGAGTTATTATTGAAAGAATTAAGAGTAAGACGGAGAATAGGATAGCAGATGAACAAGGAGGCTTTAGGAAAGGTAGGGGGTGTGTGGACCAGGTGTTTACAGTGAAACATATAAGTGAACAGTATTTAGATAAGGCTGAAGAGGTTTTTGTGGCATTTATGGATTTGGAAAAGGCGTATGACAGGGTGGATAGGGGGGTAATGTGGTAGATGTTGCAGGTGTATGGTATAGGAGGTAGGTTACTGAAAGCAGTGAAGATAGGATAGTGAGGCTCAAGTTAGAGTGTGTAGGAAAGAGGGAGATTATTTCCCAGTAAAAGTAGGCCTTAGACAAGGATGTGTGATGTCACCGTGGTTCTTTAATATATTTATAGATAGCAAGCATCGAACTTAAGCTAAAGGAATCGTATAGGAGTCAGGAATCGCGCGAAGAACTAAAAGCCATAAATGAAATCGAAAGAAACCCAAAGTATTTCTTCTCCTATGCCAAATCAAAGTCGAGAACAACGTCCAGTATTGGGCCCCTACTTAAACAAGATGGGTCCTATACAGATGACAGCAAGGAAATAAGTGAGCTACTCAAGTCCCAATATGACTCAGTTTTTAGCAAGCCGCTAACCAGACTGAGAGTCGAAGATCAAAATGATTTTTTTATGAGAGAGCCACAGAATTTGGTTAACACAAGCCTATCCGATGTTATCCTGAGGCCAAATGACTTCGAACAGGCGATAAATGACATGCCCATGCACTCTGTCCCAGGGCCAGACTCATGGAACTCCGTGTTCATCAAGAACTGCAAGAAGCTTCTATGACGAGCTTTTTCCATACTTTGGAGAGGGAGCATGGACACGGGGGTCGTCCGACAGTTACTAAAAACAACAGACATAGCCCCACTCCACAAAGGGGGCAGTAAAGCAATAGCAAAGAACTACAGACCGATAGCACTAACATCCCATATCATAAAAATCTTTGAAAGGGTCCTAAGAAGCAGGATCACCACCCATCTAGAAACCCATCAATTACACAACCCAGGGCAACATGGGTTTAGAACAGGTCTCTCCTGTCTGTCTCAACTATTGGACCACTACGACAAGGTCCTAGATGCACTAGAAGACAAAAAGAATGCAGATGTAATATATACAGACTTTGCAAAAGCCTTCGACAAGTTTGACCATGGCGTAATAGCGCACAAAATGCGTGCTAAAGGAATAACAGGAAAATTTGGTCGATGGATCTATAATTTCCTCACTAACAGAACACAGAGAGTAGTCGTCAACAAAGTAAAGTCAGAGGCAGCTACGGTGAAAAGCTCTGTTCCACAAGGCACAGTACTCGCTCCCATCTTGTTCCTCATCCTCATATCTGACATAGACAAGGATGTCAGCCACAGCACCGTGTCTTCCTTTGCAGATGACACACGAATCTGCATGACAGTGTCTTCCATTGCAGACACTGCAAGGCTCCAGGCGGATATCAACCAAATCTTTCAGTGGGCTGCAGAAAACAATATGAAGTTCAACGATGAGAAATTTCAATTACTCAGATATGGTAAACACGAGGAAATTAAATCTTCATCAGAGTACAAAACAAATTCTGGCCACAAAATAGAGCGAAACACCAACGTCAAAGACCTGGGAGTGATCATGTCGGAGGATCTCACCTTCAAGGACCATAACATTGTATCAATCGCATCTGCTAGAAAAATGACAGGGTGGATAATGAGAACTTTCAAAACTAGGGATGCCAAGCCCATGATGACACTCTTCAGGTCACTTGTTCTATCTAGGCTGGAATATTGCTGCACACTAACAGCACTTTTCAAGGCAGGTGAAATTGCTGACCTAGAAAATGTACAGAGAACTTTCACGGCGTGCATAACGGAGATAAAACACCTCAATTACTGGGAGCACTTGAGGTTCCTGAACTTGTATTCCCTGGAACGCAGGCGGCATAGATACATGATTATATACACCTGGAAAATCCTAGAGGGACTAGTACCGAACTTGCACACGAAAATCACTCACTACGAAAGCAAAAGACATTGCAGACGATGCAACATCCCCCCAATGAAAAGCAGGGGTGTCACTAGCACGTTAAGAGACCATACAATAAGTGTCAGGGGCCCGAGACTGTTCAACTGCCTCCCAGCATACATAAGGGATTACCAACAGACCCCTGGCAGTGTTCCTAGCTAGCACTGGACAAGCACCTGAAGTCGCTACCTGACCAGCCGGGCTGTGGCTCGTACGTTTGTTTGCGTGCAGCCAGCAGTAACACCTGGTGATCAGGCTTTGAT
>NC_069492.1:7978258-8000093 GCF_026875155.1 Cherax quadricarinatus | reverse complement strand
TTTTTTTTCAGGTCAAAAAGGGGGAAATGGTCAGTGGCTGGACAGAGGGAACGAAGTTACGTCAAGAGACAAATGGAAAGGTAGAACGATGAAAAAAGAAAGAGCTGGTGGAAAAATGTTGGGGAAAATAATCTAATACTTTCAGTTTTCCCGACGAGTGAGTCGCTATGGGGAAAATCACGACGAACGCCCCAAGGAAAGGTAAAAATTTTGTTGTTGTTGGGATAGCAAGTTAGGTATATGGTAGGCATTCTGCTTGAAGGAAGGAGTAGGGACAGGGTTTATTTCCTGGGGTGGGATGGGGAATTTTAGCCGTCTGGAGGGGCATAATGAGAGGTAATGGGGCAACCCTATTATCTGTTCAGTCTGGAGGAACGATGTTGGAGACGTAGGAGTAAGACTGATTAGCAGGTATGGTCAGCAATAGAAATATTGGGTAAGGGTGGGAACCCTGTTATGTGGTATTTTGCCAAGGAGGGAGTTGGAAATGAATGGTTGCCCGGGGAATTGGTGTCAATTGTTGGCTGGAAAAATACTGAAAGGAAAAAATGCGTAACATTCTTGAAAGGGGCCTTTTTATGGGAAAAAAATGACAAGTTGCCAGGAGGGGGGTTCATTATTAGGTTGGGGTTTTTGGTTGCACTGGCAACTGAGTGGAGGGAGCAGTTAGGATTTAAACTAGGAATTTTAGGGGGATGGGTTTTGAAAGGAAAACAGTGAAGTCCAGGTAGAAATTATTAGGTTCTAGGGGAATTTAGTAATAAAGCAAAACGAGGTGATATTAAAAACCCGGGGATTTGGGTGATAAGGACAGTAATGGTTTAGTAAAAAAAACAGAAATGAGCGGAAGGGTAAAGAGAAAGGAGAGTCTTTTTAAAGTTTTTTTGAATTTCGTGTGTAGGAAAAGATGAAAGATTGAGATTAGTTTTAGTGCAGGTAAAAAATTTATGTATTTGCCTTTAAATGGACGTGGGGTTTAAATTAAAAAGTCGGGACATGCCTGCGGAAAAGTATATTTAGGGTTTTAAAATTTTTCCAGTAGATAGAAATATCGGGAAGGGGGGGGGGGGTGGCTTGTATTCCAGATCGTTGAATGTTGCAAAAAAAACGGGTATTAAGTCTGAAGTAAAAAAAAAGAGTTGTTGGATTAATTTTCGAGGGGGATGAAAAAAATGATTTTAGGAGTGTATAACGTCCCAAAATTTGATAGGGACAAGGGAGACTCTATGGGAGGAAAAAAGTTAAAGGGCCCCAAAAAGGGACGATAATGTGTAATTCTAGGAGACTTTTAAATTTTGTCATATTTATTGGAATTTCTTTTACTGGGAAATTTTTAATCATACACTTCTTTTGAAGTAGTTCAGATTGTTTTTTGAAGGAGTTTGTGCAGAAACCCCAAGGGGTAAAAACCGCTTGACTTAGTTTTGGCAAACAATGAATCCTTTTAAAAATTAAGAAATTTCGAGGAACTGGGTGCAAGCGACCACAAATCAATTACATTTAGCATTGAAAGGAGTACGATAGTGCGATAATCGTAAAGTCCCGATTTTGCTTAGCAGATTTCGATGGGCTTAGAGAAAAACTTATCATCTGTTGATGGGGTAACGAAGTATCCAGTCAAAACTGTCGTGAATACTAACTTTTAAATCTTATCCAGGCCAAAAACTGTAGGAAAATTTCTTTCAGTTAAATGCACCAATTTATCCAGGCAACACTGCCACGGGGAATCCATTCACAGCTGTATGTCCATCTTATCCACGAAACAGTGTCAGGGAAGTAATTCCCTGTTAAATGTAACCTTAATCCAAGCAAAACACTGTCACTAAATTACTTCCCAGTTTAATGAACCATCTTATCAAGGCAAACACTGTCCAGGAGAATTTCTCCGCAGTTAAACTGCACCTACTTAATCAAGGGAACATTGACAGGGAATTACTCCCTGTTAAATGTTGGCATCTTATCTGGCACACTCACTATGGGAATTACTTCCTTGTTAAATGTGCCATCTTAATCCAGGCTGCACCGTCATGCATTTACTTCCCTGTAAAAATGTACCCCTATTCATACAACACTGTCAGGGAAGAAACTTCCTGCTAAATGAAACGATCTTTTCCAGACAACACTGTCTGGAATTACTTAAACGTTAAATGTACCATCTTATGCAGGCAACATGTCTGGGAATTCCTTTCCTGTTTAATAACTATCTTATCAGGCAGCACTGTCAGGGAATTACTTGCCTGTTAAATGTGGAACAATTTTAAGGCAACACTGCCAAGGAAGTTACTCCCCTGTTTAAAAGTAACATCTTATACAGGCAACTATGTCATGGAAGTACTTACCTGTTACAACTGCTTAAATGCCACCAACTTGTCCAAGTAACCACTGTAAGGGATTTACTTCCCATTAAATGCACCGCCTTATACAGGCAACATTTCTGGGAAATTTACTTCCCAGTTAAATCGTACCGTCTTATCCAGGCAACACTGTCATAGGAATTACTCTCCTGTTATAAGTACCATCTTATCAGGCAACAATGACAGGGGAATTACTTACACTTAGGTGGACAACCTTTCCAAGCAATAAACTGTCTGGAATTATTTCCCTGTTACAGTACCATCTTATCCAGGCCACGTTTCAGGGAATACTTCAATGTTAAAAGTGCAATTCTTATCCAGGCACACCACTTGTCTGGGATTCATTTCCAAGCTTTATATCCAATCTTACCCAGGCAGCACTGTCAACGAATTACTTCACGTTTAAATGTTCCAACTTATCCAGGCAACACTGTCAGGGAAGTACTTCCCTGTTAAATGTACCATCATATCCAGGCAACACTCTCAGCGAATTACTTCATGTTAAATATACCATCCTATCCAGGAAACACTGTCAGGGAATTACTTCCCAGTTAAATGTACCATCATATCCAGGCAACACTGTCAGCGAATTACTTCCCTGTTAAATATACCATCTTATCCAGGCAACACTGTCAAGGAATTACTTAACAGTTTAACATGAAACTCTTATCCTGGCAAACACTGTCAGGGAAATACTTCCCGTTAAATGTACCATCTTTTCGAGGTAACACTGTTCAGGAATTGCTTCACAGTTAAATGTACCATCTTATCAGGGCAGCACTGTCATGGAAATAATTCATCTGTTAAAATGTACCATCTCTCCTATGCCAGCACTATCAAGGATTACTTCCCTGTTAAATGTTACGAACTTTTCCAGACAAACAACTGTATGTGAAGTACTTCCTGTTTAAATTAAACCATCTTATCAAGGCAACAATGACAGTGAATTACTTCCCCGTTAAATGTTACCATCTTATCCAGGCTGGCATTATCAGGTAAGTACTTCCCTGCTTAATGTTCCATCTTATCCAGCAACCACTTGTCAGTGAACTGCTTCCGTGTTAAAATGTTTATATCTTATCAGGCAGGACAACATGTCAGGAAGTAATCCCTGAATCTAATGCTCATTCATCCAGGCAACACTGTCAGGGAAGTACTTTCCTGATTAATGTACTATATCATCCAGGCAACACTGTCAGGGAAGTAATCCCCTATTAATGTACCTTCTCATCCAGGCAACACTGTCAGGGAAGTACTTCCCCTATTAATGTACCATCTCTTCCAGGCCACACATGTCAGGGAAGTGCTTACCTGTTAATTGTACAATCTTAATCCAGGGCAATCACTGTCAAGGAAGTGATTCCCAGTTAAATGTACCATCTTATCCAGGCAACACTGTCAGGGAAATGCTTCCCTGTTAAATGTTCCATTTTATCCAAACAACACTGTCATGGAATTACTTCCCAGTTAAATGTATCATCTTACCAGTCAAATTCTGTCAGGAGAATTTACTTCCCATCTATATATCATTCTTATCCAGGCACACTGTCAGTGAATTACTTCCCTTCATATGTACCTCTTATCAGGCAAACAGGGTTAGGGTATCTACTTCCTTGTTAAAATGTACCCTCTCATCCAGGCCAACCTGTCAGGGAAGTATTCCCTGTAAATGTACCATCTTATCCAATCAACCTGTCAGAGAAAATTCTTTACCTGTTAAATGTACCATATTTTACTATCAACACAACTGGAATTACTTCCTCGTAAATGTTACATCTTACTCCAGGCAATATTATCAGGAAAGTATATTTCCTGTTTAAAAGCGCCATCTAATCCAGGTAACACTGTCAGGAATTCTTCCACTTTATAATTACTATTCTTATCCAGGCACACTGCCTCGGGAAAATTCATTCCACTTTAAATGTACCATCTTATCTAGGCAACACGTCAGGAATTACTTCCAATGTTAAATGTACCGTCTTATCCATGCAACACTGTCAGGGAATTACTTCACAGTTAAATGTCCATTTATCCATGGGCATAAATCTGTCAAGGAATTTCTCCACTGTTAATGAACCCATTTTATCCAGACAAAACACTGTTCAGGAAATTTCTTCCCTGTTAAGTATACGGTCTTTTCATCCAGGACGCAACTGTCAGGGAATTAATTCCCTGTTAATGTACCATCTCATCACAGGCAACACTGTCAGAGCATTTACTTACGGTTTAAATTGTACCATCTTCTCCAGGCTACAACACTGTAGGGAATTTTTTTCAGCTTCATAGCTCCTCCATCTTAATCCAGCACACTATCAGGGAAATTACTTGTCTTTTATATGCTCATCTTTACCTGGCCAACACTGTCAAGGGAAGTTCTTCTATGTTAAATGTACCATTCTTATTCAGCAGAAATGATCTGTCAGGGAATTACTTCCCAGTATAAATTCGTGAACGATCTGGTCCAGGCAACACTGTCAGGAATTACTTCCCCGTTAAATGTAACTCTTATCCAGTCAGATACTGTCTGGGAATTAACTTCCTTTTAAATGAACCATCTTATCCAAACAACATTGTCAGGGAATTACTTCCCCGTTAAATGTACCATTCTTATCCTGGCAACACTGTTCAAGGAAGTTGTTCCCTGTTAAATGTACCCATCTTATTCAGGCAGGAACTGTCAGGATTACTTCCCTGTTAAATGATCATCTTATCCAGGCAACATTGTTGGATATTACTTCCCCGTTTAAATGTACCATCTTATCAGGCAACACTTGTCTGGGAATTACTTCTCCCGTTTAAATGGTACCATCTTATCCAGGCCAAACACTGTTGGGAATTACTTCCCGTTAAATGTACCATCTTTATCCAGGCAGCAATGTCTGGAATTACTTCCCTGTTAAATGTACCATCTTATCCAGGCAGCAATGTCAGGGAATTACTTCCCTGTTAAATGCACCGTCTTACGCAAACAACACTGTCCGGGAAGTTCTTCACTGTTGGAATGTACCATCTAATCAGGCAAACAATTGTCAGGTAAGTATATTCCTGTTAAAGTACCATCTAATCAGGCAGCAGTGTCGGGAATTACTTCCCTGTTAAAATGACCATCTTCATCCAGGCAACACTTGTCAGGGAATTACTTCTCCTCTAAATGCTACCATTTTTCCAGGCAGCACTGTCGAGGGAATCTACTTTCCTGTTAATGTACCATCTTTTCCACGCAAACACTGTAAAGGGAACTGCTTTCAATGTTAATTACCAGCTTATCCAGACAATACACTGTCAGGGAACTGCTTCACATGGTTAAATGTACCATCTTATCCAGACAACACTGTCAGGGAAGTACTTCCCTGGATTTAAAGTAACCACTCTTGCAGGCCACACTGATCAGGGATGTGCTTCCCTGTTAAATGTACTTCTTATCTAGACAACATGTCAGGGAAGTTACTTCCCTGTTAAATGAACCATCTTATCCTGGCAGCACTGTCAGGGAGTTACCCTTCCCTGTTAAATTTACTATTCTTATCCAGACACAACACTATCACGGAAATACTTCCCCTAATTGTACCATCTTTTACCTGGTAACACACTCAGGGAATTGTGCTTCCCGATAAATTGATAATATTCCCTAATCCATGGAGCACTGTCCGGGAAAATTCTCCAACCTCAACACACGCGCGCGATCTCCTGTACCATCGTGTGCACATCTCTCACCTCACAGGTGTTCACTCGGAGCTCCTGTTCTTGAGTGTGACTGTTAAATGTCACTCTTTGTCCAGGCAAAACATTTTTCAGGTAAGTATATCCCTGATTAAATGTTGCATCTATTCACAAGGCAACACTTCCAGGGAATTACTTGTTTTTAAATTAACATCTTATCTAGGCACAAACACTGTCAGGGAAGTTCTCTTTACTGACTAAAAATTATGCCATCTAATGAAGGCAACATGATAACGGAAGTTCTTCAATGTTAAATGACCATCTTATCCATGCATTACTGTCCAGGGAAGTTCTTCCCTGTTATATGTTACATCTTATCCATCAAACACTGTCAGGAGTTTCTTTCCACTGGGTTTAAGTACCATCTTCATACCAGGCAACATTATCAGGTAAGTATATCCCTGTTAAATGTGCATCTTTCAGGCAGCACTTTCCAGGGAATTTTTACTTGTTTTTTAAAGTACCAATTCAATCAAGGCAAACACTGTCGGAATGTTCTTCCCTATTAAATGTTCCAATCTTATCCAGGCAACACTGTTTAGGGAACTTCTTCCTTGTTTAATGTACCAATTCTTATCTAGGCAACACTGTCAGGGAAGTTCTTCCCTGTTCGAATTGAACCATTTTCTTATCCAGGCCAACACTGTTAGGGAACTTCTTCCCTGTTAATGTACCATCTATTCTGGCAAAACACTGTCAGAGAATTACTTCCCCGTTAAATGTAACATCTTATCCAGGAAGCACTGTCAGGGAACTACTTCCCTTATTAATTCACCATCTCATCCAGGCAACACTTAAGGGGAAGTGTTCTCATCAACACTGTTAATGTGCCATTTTTCCAAAGGCAACCACTGTAGGGAATTACTTCCCAGTTAAAATGTATTCTCTTATCAAGGCAAACAGTGTCAGTTAAATTCATACCGGTTAAAATGTACCGTCTTATCAGCAACACTGTTAAGGAATTACTTCTCTTTTTAATGTACCGTCTTATCCAGGGCAACCACAAAGTCAGGATGTTTCTTTCCCTGTTAAATGTACCATCTTATGCAGGCAAACACTGTTTGGGTTCTTCCCTGTTTTAAATGTACCATCTTAATAGCAACACTGGTCAGGGAATTGCTTCCCGTTTTCCCGATTTTATGTACCATCATAAAACAATCCAAACACTGCCAAGGAAATATCCCTGTTAAATGTACCATCTTATCCAGGCAGCAAAACTGTCAGGGAATATTCCCTGTTAAATGGTTTACCAATTCTTATCCAGCAAGCCTGTCGGATGTTTTTCACTTATAAAGTACCATCTTAATACAGGAACATTATCAGGTAAGTATATCCCCCTGTTAAATTGGGACCATCTAAACCCCAGGCAACACTTCCCAGGGAATTTACTTTCTTTTAAATTTAAACTCTTATTCCAGGGAACACTGTCAGGGAAAACATCTCCACTCTGTTAAATATTACCATTCTATGAAGGGCTCAACAGTTAAGGAAGTTCTTCCTGTTAAATGTACCATTCTTATCCAGTGGGCAACTCATTGTCAGGAATTACTTCCTCTGTTAAACGCTCCATCTTATCAAGGCAACACTGTCATGAGAATTACTTCCACTGTTAAATGTCCCACCTTATCCAGGCATCACTGACAGGGAATTACTTCCCCATTAAATGTACCATCTTATCCAGGGAACACTGTCAGGGAATTTCTTCCCTGTTAAATGTACAATCTTATCAGGCAACACTGTCAGGGAATACTTTTAAGGCTATGGTGTCCGTTTCTTATCCCAGGCAAAAACTGTCAGGAAATTTCTTTCAAGTTAAATGCACCAATTTATCCAGGCAACACTGACAGGGAATCAATTCACAGCTGTATGTCCTATCTTATCCACGAAACAGTGTCAGGGAAGTAATTCCCTGTTAAATGTACCACCTTATCCAAGCAACACTGTCACTAAATTACTTTCCAGTTAAATGAACCATCTTATCAAGGCAAACACTGGTCAGGGAATTTCTCCGCAGTTAAATGCACCAACTTATTCAAGCAACACTGACACGGAATTACTTCCCTGTTGAATGTAGCATCTTATCCAGGCAACACTCCTAGGGAATTACTTCCTTGTTAAATGTGCCATCTTATCCAGGCAGCACCGTCAGGCCATTTTACTTCCTGTAAAATCGCTACTCTCTCTCTTATTCATCAACACTGTCAGGGAAGAACTTCCATTGCTAACATGAAACGATCTGTTCCAGGCAACACTGTCAGGAAATTACTTCAACGTTTAAATGTACCATCTTATGCAGGCAACCCACTGTCTGGGCTATTCCTTTCCTGTTTAAGAAACTATCTTATCCGGGCAAGCACTGTCAGGAATTACTTGCCTGTTAAATGTGCAAACATTATCTAGGCATCACTGTCAAGGAGGTACTCCCCTGTTGAAGTAACAAACTCTTGTCAAGGAATTTCACTGTTTAATGAACCATTTTTATCCAGACAACACTGTCATGAAAGTTCTTCCCTGGTAAAGTATACTGTCTCTATCCAGGAAGCACTTTCAGGGAATTAATTCCTCGTTAAATGTTACCTCTCATCCAGGCACACTTGTCAGGGAATTACTTCCCTGGTTAAATGACCATCTTATCCAGGCAACACTGTTCTGGGAATTCTTCCCTGTTAAATGTACCATCTTATCCAGGCAGCAATGTCAGGGAATTACTTCCCTGTTAAATGCACGTCTTACGCAAACAACACTGTCAGGGAAGTTCTTCCCTGTTAAATGAACCATCTTATCCAGGCAACACTGTCTGGGAATTACTTCCCCGTTAAATGTACCATCTTATCCAGGCAGCAATGTCAGGGAATTACTTCCCTGTTAAATGTACCATCTTATCCAGGCAGCAATGTCAGGGAATTACTTCCCTGTTAAATGCACCGTCTTACGCAAACAACACTGTCAGGGAAGTTCTTCACTGTTGAATGTACCATCTAATCCAGGCAACATTGTCAGGTAAGTATATTCTTGTTAAAAGTACCATCTAATCAAGGCAGCAGTGTCAGGGAATTACTTCCCTGTTAAATGAACCATCTTATCCAGGCAACACTGTCAGGGAATTACTTCTCCTCTAAATGTACCATCTTATCAGGCATATGCCACTGTGAGAGAATTACTTTCCTGTTAAATTGATACCCATCTTTTCCAACGCAACACTGTCAGGGAACTGCTTCAATGTTAAAATGTACCATTCTTATCAGGCAACCACTGTCAGGGAAAGTACTTCCCTGATTAATGTACCATCTTATCTAGACAAAACTGTCAGGGAAGTTCTCCCTGTTTAATGAACATCTTATCCTTGCAGCACTGTCAGGAGTTATTCCCTGTTAAATGTTACCATCGTATCAGATACAACACTATCAGGGAATTACTTTCCCCGTTACATTGTACCATCTTTTCCTGGTAACACACTCAGGGGAGGGGAATTATTCCCCGTAAATTACATCTAATCAGGCAGCACTGTCAGGAATACTTCCTGTTAAATTGTACCAATCTTATCAAGCAACAGAGTTCAGGGAAGTTTCTATGTTAATACACCATTTATGAAAGGGCACAAACACTGTCAGGAAGTTCTTCCCTGTTAAATGTACCATCTTAATCCAGGAACACTGTTAAGGGAAGTTCTTCTCCAATTAAAAGTACATCTTATCCATGCACACTGTCAGCAACTTATCAGGTAGCATATCCTGTTAAATGTAGAATTTTTTTTTCCCTTTACCAGGCAGCCACTTCAGGAATTACTTGTCTTTTAAAAAATGTACCATCTTATCTAGGCAAACATGATAGGAACTTCTTCCTTGGTTTAATGTACCATTTCTTATCCAGGCAACACTGTCCAGGGTGTTCTTCCCTGTTAAATGTTCAATCTTATCCAGGCACCACTGTTAGGGAACTTTCTTCCTTGCGTTTAATGTACCTTCATATCCAGGCAACACTGTCAGGGAAGTTCTTCCCTGTAGAAATGAACCCATCTTATCCAGGCAAAACCCTTTTGGGAACTTCTTCCCTGTTTAAATGTACCATTCTTATTATGGCAAACACTGTAGGGAAGATATTCCCATAAATGTACATCTATCCAGAAGCACTGTCAGGGAAGTACTTCCCTTGTAATTCACCCATCTCATCCAGGCAAACACTATCCGGGAAGTGTTTCCCTGTTTAAAGTGCCATTTTATCCAAGCAACACTTCAGGGAATTAACTTCCCAGTTAAATGTTCCATCTTATCAGGCACAGGTGTCTGTAAATTTACCTTACCGGTTAAATGTACCGTCTTATCCAGGCAAACTATGTTAAGGAATTACTTCTCTTTTCAATGTACCGTCTTATCCAGGCAAACACAGTCAGGATGTTCTTCCCTGGTTTAAATGTCCCATCTTTATGCAGGGCAAACACTGTTAGGGTTTCTTCCCAGGTTTAAATGTCCATTCTAAATAACGTTGGCAACACTTGTCAGGAATCTGCTTCCCCGTTTTCCCGTTTTAATGTACCATCTTAAACAACAACACTGCCAGGAAATTACTTCCGATAAATGTTACCATCTTATCCAGGCAGCACTGTCTCAGGAATTTACTTCCCTGTTAAATGTTCCATCTTATCAAGCAACACTGTCCTGGGATGTTTTTCATCTTTTTATAAAATGTACCATCTTATCCCAGGCAAACATTATCCAGTAAGTATTTTCCTGTTAAATGTACCATCTAACCCAGGCAACACTTCCAGGGAATTTACTTTCTTTTAAATTTAACATCTTATCAGGCAACACTGTCAGGGAAATTCTCCCACTGTTAAGTTATTACACTTATGAGGCACACTGTAGGGAGTTCTTCCCGGTTAAATGTACCATCTTATCAGGCAACATTGTGTTCAGGGAATTACTTTAATGTTAAATGTACCATTTATCCAGGCAACACTAGTCAGGGAAAATTATTCCTCTGATTAAAACGTACCATCTTATCCAGGCAAACACTGTCACGAGAATTACTTTCCACTGTCTGTTTAAATGTACCACCTTATCCAGGCAACCTGACAGGGAATTACTTCCCATTAAATGTAACATCTTATCCAGGGGAACACTGTCAGGGAATTTCTTCCCTGTTAAATTGTAAATCATATCAAGGTCAACACTGTCAGGGAGAATTACTTCTTAGCTATGTGTCCCTTCTTATCAGGCAAACTGTCAGGAATACCCTTAACTTTTAAATCTTATCAGGCAAATGTCAGAAATTTCTTTCAAGTTAAATGCACCATTTATCAGGCAACACCGAACAGGGAATCACTTCACAGCTGTTTGTCCATCTTATCCACGAAACCAGTGTTCAGGGAAGTAATTCCCTGTTAAATGTACCACCTTATACAAGCAAACATTGTCACTAATTACTGCCCAGTTAAATGAAACCATCTTATCAAGGCAACCACTGTCAGGAATTTCTCGCAGTTTAAATGCACAACTTATTCACAGCAAACATTGACAGGGAATTACTTCCCTGTTAAATGTAGCATCTTATCCAGGCAACACTCCTAGGGAATTACTTCCTTGTTAAATGTGCCATCTTATCCAGGCAGCACCGTTCAGGCATTTACTTCCGTGTAAAATGGTACCCACCCTTATTTCATACAAACACTGTCTGGGAACGGAACTTCCATGCGAAAATGAAGATCTTTTCCAGGCAACACTGGTCAGGGAATTATTCACAGTTAAATGTTCCAGCTTATGCAAGGCAACACTGTCTGGGAATTCCTTTCCTGTTTAATGAACTATCTTATCCAGGCAGCACTGTCAGAGAATTACTTGCCTGTTAAATGTGGCAACATTTATCTAGGCAAACAACTGCCAAGGAAGTATCCCCTCTGTTAAATGTAAACATCTGATACAGGAAACACTGTCATGGAAGTTACTTCCCTGTTAAATCGCAACATTCTTGGTCCAAGTAACACTGTAAGGGATTTAATTCCCATTAAAATGCACTCATTATTACAGGCAACATCTTTGGGAAATTACTTCCCAGTTAAATGTACCGGTCTTATCCAGGCAAACACTGTCATGGATTACTTTCCTGTTATAAGTTACCATCTTATCCAGGCAACACTGACAGGGAATTACTTAAAGTTTGGTGTACCACCTTTACAAAGCAATACTGTCTGGGAATTATTTCCCTGTTACATGTACCATCTTATCCAGGCCACATTGTCAGGGAATTACTTCAATGTTAAAAGTAGCATCTTATCCAGGCATCACTGTCAGGGAATTATTTCCAAGCTATATATCCAATCTTACCCAGGCAGCACTGTCAAGGAATTACTTCACGTTTAAATGTTCCAACTTATCCAGGCAACACTGTCAGGGAAGTACTGCCCTGTTAAATGTACCATCATATCCAGGCAACACTGTCAGCGAATTACTTCCCTGGTAAATATACCATCCTATCCAGGAAACACTGTCAGGGAATTACTTCCCAGTTAAATGTACCATCATATCCAGGCAACACTGTCAGCGAATTACTTCACTGTTAAATATACCATCTTATCCAGGCAACACTGTCAAGGAATTTCTTAACAGTTAAATGAACCATCTTATCCAGGCAACACTGTCAGGGAAATACTTCCCCGTTAAATGTACCATCTTTTCCGGGTAACACTGTCAGGGAATTGCTTCACAGTTAAATGTACCCCAATCTCATCCAGGCAGCACTGTCTGGGGATTTAATTCCAGATTCAAATGTACCATCTTATCCAGGCAGCACTGTCAATGAATTACTTCCCAGTTAAATGTAACATCTTCTCCAGGTAACACTGCCAAAGAATTACTTGCCTGTTAATTTTTGTACCATTTTATCCACAACACTGGTCAGGAAAGTTCCTCCCTGTTAAATGTACCATTTTATTAAGGCAGCACTGTCATGGGAATTAATTCACTGTTTAAATGTACCATCTCCTACTCGGCAGCTCTATCAAGGAGTTACTTCCCTGTTAAATGTACGACTTATCCAGACATCACTGTAAGTGAAAGTCCTTCCTGTATAAAATTAACCATCTAAATCAAGCAACACTGTCAGTGAATTATTCCCCGGTTATATGTACCATCTTAATCCAAGCAAAACACTGTAAGGGAAGTTCTTCACTGTTAAATGTACCATTCTTATCCAGGCTCATTATTCAGTAAGTATTTCCCTGTTAAAATGTTCCATCTTATCCAAGCAACACTGTTCAGTGAAACTGCTTCCATGTTAATGTACTTTTCTATCCAGCAACACTGTCAGGGAAGTAATCCCTGATTAATGCTTCCTTCTCACCCGGCACCCCACTGTCAGGGGAAAGTACATCCATGATTAATGCACCATCTTCATCCAGGCAAACACTGTCAGGGAAGTACTTCCCTGATTAATGTACTATATCATCCAGGCAACTCTGTCAAGGAAGTGCTTCCCTGTTAATTGTACAATCTTATCCAGGCAACACTGACAAGAAGTGGTTCCTAGTTAAATGTACCATCTTATCCAGGCAACACTGTCAGGGAAATGCTTCCCTGTTAAATGTTCCATTTTATCCAAACAACACTGTCATGGAATTACTTCCCAGTTAAATGTACCATCTTATCCAGGAAACACTGTCAGTGAATTACTTCCCGGTTTAAATGTACCGTCTTATCAGGCTATTCTGTCCGGGAATTACTTCCCATCTATAATCATTTCTTACACAAGGCAAACTGTCAGTGAATTACTTCCCTTTCATATGTACCATTCTTATCCAGGCAACACTGTAGGGGAAGTTCTTCCCCGGTTAAATGTTACCATCTTATCCAGGCAAGACTGTCAGGGAATTACTTCCCTGTTAAATGTACCATCGTAATCCAGGCAACACTGTTAGGGAATTTACTTCCCATTGTTAAATGTACCTTCTCATCCAGGCAACACTGTCAGGGAAGTATTCACCTGTTAAATGTACCATCTTATCCAATCAACACTGTCAGAGAAATTTTACTGTTAAATGTACCTCTTATTACTTCAACACAACCTGGAATTACTTCCTGTTAAATGTACATCTTATCCAGGCAAATATTATCAGGAAAGTATATTCTGTTAAAAGCCGCATCTAATCCAGGTTAACACTGTTCAGGGAATTCCTTCCACTTTAAATTGTTACATCTTATCCATGGCAACACTGTCATGGAATTACTTTCAATTGTTCAAATGTTACCCGTCTTTCCAGCACAACTGTCAGGGAATTTCTGCACAGTTAAATTGTTCATCTTATCAGGCAAATCTGTCAAGGATTTACTCCACTGTTAATGAACCATTTTATCCAGACAACACTGTCAGGAAAGTTCTTCCCTGTTAAGTATACCGTCTTATCCAGGCAACACTGTCAGTGAATTACTTCACGGTTAAATGTACCGTCTTCTCCAGTCAACACTGTCAGGAATTTACTTATCAGCTACATATCCCATCTTATCCAGGCACCACTATCAGGGAATTACTTCTCTTTTATACGCTCCATCTTATCCTGGCAACACTGTCAAGGAAGTTCTTCTATGTTAAATATACCATCTTATTCAGGCAGAACTGTCAGGGAATTACTTCCTTGTTAAATGAACGATGTTATCCAGGCAACACTGTCAAGGAAGTTCTTCCCTGTTAAATTTTACCATCTTATTCAGGGGCAGGAAAACTGTCAGGATTACTTCCCTGTTAAATGAACCATCTTATCCAGGCAACACTGTCTGGGAATTACTTCCCCGTTAAATGTACCATCTTATCCAGGCAGGCATGTCATTGAATTTACTTCCCTGTAAAATGCCACCCGTCTTTACGCAAACAACACTGTCTGGGAAGTTCTTCCCCTGTTAAAATGAACCATTTATCAGGCAAACATTGTCAGCGTAAAAGTAATTCCTGTTAAAAGTTCCATCCTAATCAAGGCAGCAGGTCAGGGAATTACTTCCTGTTAAAGGAAACCAATCTTATACAGGGCACACTGTCAGGGAATTACTTATCTCTAATGTACATCTTATCCAGGCAGCATACTGGTGTGAGAATTACTTTCCTGGTATATGTACCATCTTTTCCAAGCAACATGTCAGGGAACTGCTTCAATGTTTAATGTACCATTCTATCCAGACACACTGTCAGGGAAGGTACTTCCACTGATTAATGTACCATCTCATCCAGGCCTCACTGTACAAGGGATGTGCTTCCCTCGTTAAATGGACCATCTTATCTAGACAACACTGTCAAGGGAAGTACTTCCCCCCTGTTAAATGAACCATCTTATACTGGGCAGCACTGTCAGGGACGATTACTTCCCTGTTAAATGTACCTCTTATCCAGAAACACTATTAGGGGGGAAATTCTTCCCCGTTAATTGTACCTCTTTTCCTGGTAACACACTCAGGGAATTACTTCCCCGATAAATGTACCATCTAATCCAGGCAGCACTGTCAGGGTATTACTTCCCTGTTTATGATACCAATCTTATCCAGGCAACAGAGTAGAGAATTTATCCACTGTTAATTGTTACCATCTTATCCAGCAACATTATTAGGTAAGTTTATCCCTGTTAAATGTAGCATCTAATCCAGGCAAACACTTCCAGGGGAATTTCTTGTCTTTTAAATTTAACATCTTATCTAGGCAACACTGTCAGGGAAGTTCTCTACTGTTAAATATACCATCTTATGAAGGCAACACTGTTAAGGAAGTTCTTCCCTGTTAAATGTACCATCTTATCCATGCAAAACACTGTCTAGGGAAAGTTCTACACTGTCTAAAATGTACCATCTTATCCTGCACACTGTTTAAGGAAAGTCTTCCTGTTAAATGTACCAACTTTATCCATGCAACACTGTTCAGGAAGTTTTTCACTGTTAAATGTACCATCTTATCCAGGCAACATTATCAGGTAAGTATATCCCTGTTAAATGTAGCATCTATTCCAGGCAGCACTTCCAGGGAATTACTTGTCTTTTAAATGTACCATCTTATCTAGGCAACACTGTCAGGGATGTTCTTCCCTGTTAAATGTTCCATCTTTACCCAGGCCAACACCTGTTAGGAACTTCTTCCTTGTTTAATGTACCATCTTATCAGGCAACACTGTCAGGGAGTTCTTCCTGTTGTTATGAACCATCTTATCCAGGCAACTCTGTTTAGGGAACTTCTTCCCCTGTTAAATGTACCATCTTATTATGGCAACCTGTTCAAGGAAGTCACTTCCCCGTTAAATTTACAATTCTATCCAGGGAAGCACTGTCAGGAAAGTACTTCATTATTAAATTCACCATCTCATCAGGCTTAGTAACACAATCAGGGAAGTGTTTTCCCAGTTAAATGTGCCTTTTTATCCAAGCAACACTGTCAGGGAATTACTTCCCAGTTAAATGTTCCATCTTATCAAGGCAACAGTGTCAGTAAATTACTTACCGGTTAAATGTACCGTCTTATCCAGGCAACACTGTTAAGGAATTACTTCTCTTTTTAATGTACCGTCTTATCCAGGCAACACAGTCAGATGTTCTTCCCTGCTAAAAGTACCATCTTATGCAGGAAACACTGTTAGGGTTCTTCCCTGTTAAATGTACCATCTTAATAAGGCAACACTGTCAGGGAATTGCTTCCCGGTTTTCCCGTTTTAATGTACCATCTTAAACAATCTACACTGCCTAAGGAAATAACTTCCCTGTTAAATGCTACCATCTTAAATCTAGGCCAGCACTGTCAAAGGAATTTTCTGCACTGTTAATGTGGCCTCTTATCCCAAAGGGGACAACTCACTGTCAGTTAAGTAAGGCAGCACTGTCAGGGAATTACTTCACTGGTTAATTGTTACCATCTTATCCAGACAACACTGTCAGGGAGTTACTTCCCTGTTAAATGAACCATCTTATCCAAGCAACGTTGTCAGGGAAATACTTCCCCGTTAATTGTACCATCTTTTCCTGGTAACCACAATTCAGGGAATTAATTCCCCGTTAAATGTACCATCTTATCCAGGCAGCACTGTCAGGGAATTACTTCCCTGTTAAATGTACCATCTTATCCAAGCAACACTGTCAGGGATGTTTTTCACTTTTAAATGTACCATCTTTCCAGGCAAACATTATCAAGGTAAGTATATCACTGTTAAATTGTACCATCTAACCAAGGCAACACTTTCCAGGGAATTACTTATCTTTAAATTTAAACATATTATCCGGGCAACACTGTCAGGGAAATTCTCCACTGTTTAAAATATACCAATTTCTTATGAAGGCAACAACTGTTAAGGAAGTTCTTTCCCTGTTAAAATGGTCACAATCTTATCAGGCAAATAACACAAATAAACCCGCAATAAAAGACAGAAGCTTTACGGGACGACGTTTACGGTCCGACTTGGGACCATTGACAAAGTCACACTCGCCATGTGTGGGACTTTGTCAATGCGTCCAGTCGGACCGAAAAACGTAGTCGTAAGCTTCTGTTGTTATGTTGCGGCGTTATTTGAGTATCGTTCCAGTCACGGTAATTGTGCCTTTTGTGTTATTTATTTTATCCAGGCCAAACATTGTCAGGGGAATTACTGTAATGTTAAAATGTACACATCTTATCCAGCAACACTGTCAGGGAATTACTTCCTCTGTTAGGACGTACCATCTTATCCAGGCAACCACTGTCAGAGAATTACTTCCACTGTTAAATG
Organism: Cherax quadricarinatus; assembly: GCF_026875155.1. Taxonomy (NCBI): domain Eukaryota; kingdom Metazoa; phylum Arthropoda; class Malacostraca; order Decapoda; family Parastacidae; genus Cherax; species Cherax quadricarinatus. The sequence continues at coordinate 7,982,303 of NC_069492.1, read as the reverse complement.
TCCCACCTTATCCAGGCAACCACAGACAGGGAATTACTTCCCATTAAATGTACCATCTTATTCCAGGGAACTCTGTCAGGGATTTTTCTTCCCTGTTACATGTACAATCTTATCATGGGCAACACTGTCAGGGAAAATTACTTCTTAGGATATGTGGCCCTTTTATCCAGTCAAAACTGTCGTGAATACTAACTTTTAAATCTTATCCAGGCCAAAAACTGTAGGAAAATTTCTTTCAGTTAAATGCACCAATTTATCCAGGCAACACTGCCACGGGGAATCCATTCACAGCTGTATGTCCATCTTATCCACGAAACAGTGTCAGGGAAGTAATTCCCTGTTAAATGTAACCTTAATCCAAGCAAAACACTGTCACTAAATTACTTCCCAGTTTAATGAACCATCTTATCAAGGCAAACACTGTCCAGGAGAATTTCTCCGCAGTTAAACTGCACCTACTTAATCAAGGGAACATTGACAGGGAATTACTCCCTGTTAAATGTTGGCATCTTATCTGGCACACTCACTATGGGAATTACTTCCTTGTTAAATGTGCCATCTTAATCCAGGCTGCACCGTCATGCATTTACTTCCCTGTAAAAATGTACCCCTATTCATACAACACTGTCAGGGAAGAAACTTCCTGCTAAATGAAACGATCTTTTCCAGACAACACTGTCTGGAATTACTTAAACGTTAAATGTACCATCTTATGCAGGCAACATGTCTGGGAATTCCTTTCCTGTTTAATAACTATCTTATCAGGCAGCACTGTCAGGGAATTACTTGCCTGTTAAATGTGGAACAATTTTAAGGCAACACTGCCAAGGAAGTTACTCCCCTGTTTAAAAGTAACATCTTATACAGGCAACTATGTCATGGAAGTACTTACCTGTTACAACTGCTTAAATGCCACCAACTTGTCCAAGTAACCACTGTAAGGGATTTACTTCCCATTAAATGCACCGCCTTATACAGGCAACATTTCTGGGAAATTTACTTCCCAGTTAAATCGTACCGTCTTATCCAGGCAACACTGTCATAGGAATTACTCTCCTGTTATAAGTACCATCTTATCAGGCAACAATGACAGGGGAATTACTTACACTTAGGTGGACAACCTTTCCAAGCAATAAACTGTCTGGAATTATTTCCCTGTTACAGTACCATCTTATCCAGGCCACGTTTCAGGGAATACTTCAATGTTAAAAGTGCAATTCTTATCCAGGCACACCACTTGTCTGGGATTCATTTCCAAGCTTTATATCCAATCTTACCCAGGCAGCACTGTCAACGAATTACTTCACGTTTAAATGTTCCAACTTATCCAGGCAACACTGTCAGGGAAGTACTTCCCTGTTAAATGTACCATCATATCCAGGCAACACTCTCAGCGAATTACTTCATGTTAAATATACCATCCTATCCATGACACACTGTCAGGGAAATTACTTCCCAGTTAAATGTACCATCATATCCAGGCAACACTGTCAGCGAATTACTTCCCTGTTAAATATACCATCTTATCCAGGCAACACTGTCAAGGAATTACTTAACAGTTAAATGAAACATCTTATCCAGGCAACACTGTCAGGGAAATACTTCCCGTTAAATGTACCATCTTTTCGAGGTAACACTGTTCAGGAATTGCTTCACAGTTAAATGTACCATCTTATCAGGGCAGCACTGTCATGGAAATAATTCATCTGTTAAAATGTACCATCTCTCCTATGCCAGCACTATCAAGGATTACTTCCCTGTTAAATGTTACGAACTTTTCCAGACAAACAACTGTATGTGAAGTACTTCCTGTTTAAATTAAACCATCTTATCAAGGCAACAATGACAGTGAATTACTTCCCCGTTAAATGTTACCATCTTATCCAGGCTGGCATTATCAGGTAAGTACTTCCCTGCTTAATGTTCCATCTTATCCAGCAACCACTTGTCAGTGAACTGCTTCCGTGTTAAAATGTTTATATCTTATCAGGCAGGACAACATGTCAGGAAGTAATCCCTGAATCTAATGCTCATTCATCCAGGCAACACTGTCAGGGAAGTACTTTTCCTGATTAATGTACTATATTCATCCAGGGCAAACACTGTCAGGGAAGTAATCCCCTATTAATGTACCTTCTCATCCAGGGCACACACTGTCAGGGAAGTACTTCCCCTATTTAATGTACCATCTCTTCCAGGCCACACATGTCAGGGAAGTGCTTACCTGTTAATTGTACAATCTTAATCCAGGGCAATCACTGTCAAGGAAGTGATTCCCAGTTAAAAGTACCATCTTATCAGGCAAACACTGTCAGGGAAATGATCCCTGTTTAAATGTTCCATTTTATCCAAACAACACTTGTCATGGAATTAACTTCCCAGTTAAATGTATCATCTTACCAGTCAAATTCTGTCAGGAGAATTTACTTCCCATCTATATATCATTCTTATCCAGGCACACTGTCAGTGAATTACTTCCCTTCATATGTACCTCTTATCAGGCAAACAGGGTTAGGGTATCTACTTCCTTGTTAAAATGTACCCTCTCATCCAGGCCAACCTGTCAGGGAAGTATTCCCTGTAAATGTACCATCTTATCCAATCAACCTGTCAGAGAAAATTCTTTACCTGTTAAATGTACCATATTTTACTATCAACACAACTGGAATTACTTCCTCGTAAATGTTACATCTTACTCCAGGCAATATTATCAGGAAAGTATATTTCCTGTTTAAAAGCGCCATCTAATCCAGGTAACACTGTCAGGAATTCTTCCACTTTATAATTACTATTCTTATCCAGGCACACTGCCTCGGGAAAATTCATTCCACTTTAAATGTACCATCTTATCTAGGCAACACGTCAGGAATTACTTCCAATGTTAAATGTACCGTCTTATCCATGCAACACTGTCAGGGAATTACTTCACAGTTAAATGTCCATTTATCCATGGGCATAAATCTGTCAAGGAATTTCTCCACTGTTAATGAACCCATTTTATCCAGACAAAACACTGTTCAGGAAATTTCTTCCCTGTTAAGTATACGGTCTTTTCATCCAGGACGCAACTGTCAGGGAATTAATTCCCTGTTAATGTACCATCTCATCACAGGCAACACTGTCAGAGCATTTACTTACGGTTTAAATTGTACCATCTTCTCCAGGCTACAACACTGTAGGGAATTTTTTTCAGCTTCATAGCTCCTCCATCTTAATCCAGCACACTATCAGGGAAATTACTTGTCTTTTATATGCTCATCTTTACCTGGCCAACACTGTCAAGGGAAGTTCTTCTATGTTAAATGTACCATTCTTATTCAGCAGAAATGATCTGTCAGGGAATTACTTCCCAGTATAAATTCGTGAACGATCTGGTCCAGGCAACACTGTCAGGAATTACTTCCCCGTTAAATGTAACATCTTATCCAGTCAGAACTGTCAGGGAATTACTTCCCTTTTAAATGAACCATCTTATCCAAACAACATTGTCAGGGAATTACTTCCCCGTTAAATGTACCATCTTATCCTGGCAACACTGTTCAAGGAAGTTGTTCCCTGTTAAATGTACCCATCTTATTCAGGCAGGAACTGTCAGGATTACTTCCCTGTTAAATGATCATCTTATCCAGGCAACATTGTTGGATATTACTTCCCCGTTTAAATGTACCATCTTATCAGGCAACACTTGTCTGGGAATTACTTCTCCCGTTTAAATGGTACCATCTTATCCAGGCCAAACACTGTTGGGAATTACTTCCCGTTAAATGTACCATCTTTATCCAGGCAACACTGTCAGGGAATTACTTCCCTGTTAAATGTACCATCTTATCCAGGCAGCAATGTCAGGGAATTACTTCCCTGTTAAATGCACCGTCTTACGCAAACAACACTGTCAGGGAAGTTCTTCACTGTTGAATGTACAATCTAATCCAGGCAACACTGTCAGGTAAGTATATTCTTGTTAAAAGTACCATCTAATCAAGGCAGCAGTGTCAGGGAATTACTTCCCTGTTAAATGAACCATCTTATCCAGGCAAACTGTCAG
>NC_069492.1:7935277-7977758 GCF_026875155.1 Cherax quadricarinatus | reverse complement strand
TAAAGAGGGTACATTTAACGTTGAAGAAATTCCCAGCGGTTCCCGATAAGATGGACTTTTTTAAGTTAAGAAATTTCCCGACAGGTTGCCGGGAAAAAAGATCGTTCATTTAGCATGGAAGTTCTTCCCTGACAGTGTTGTATGAATAAGGTGGTACATTTTACAGGGAAGTAAATGCCTGACGGTGCTGCCTGGATAAGATGGCACATTTAACAAGGAAGTAATTCCCTAGGAGTGTTGCCTGGATAAGATGGTACATTTAACAGGAAAGTAATTCCGTGTCAGTGTTGCTTGAATAAGTTGGTGCATTTAACTGCGGAGAAATTCCCTGACAGTGTTGCCTTGATAAGATGGTACATTTAACAGGGAAGTAATTCCGTGTCAATGTTGCTTGAATAAGTTGGTGCATTTAACTGCGGAGAAATTCTCTGACAGTGTTGCCTTGATAAGATGGTTCATTTAACTGGGAAGTAATTTAGTGACAGTGTTGCTTGGATAAGGTGGTACATTTAAGAGGGAATTACCTCCCTGACACTGTTTCGGTGGTTTAAGATGGGACTTTACAGCTGTGAAGTGATTCCCTGTCGTGTTCCCTGGATAATTGGGTTTGCATTTAACTTGAAAGAAATTCCTGACAGTTTTGCCTGGATAAGATTTAAACAGGGAAGCAATTCCCTGACAGTGTTGCCTGGATAACATGGTACATTTAGCAAGGAAGTAATTCCCTGACAGTGTTGCCTGGATAAGATGGTACATTTAACAGTTAAGTAATTCCATGACAGTGTTACCTGGATAAGATGGTACATTTAACAGGGAAGTAATTCCATAGCAGTGTTGCCTGGATAAGATTGAACATTTAACAGGGAAGTAATTCCATAGCAGTGTTGCCTGGATAAAATGGTGCATTTAACAGAGAAGTAATTCCCTAAGTGTTTTGCCTGGATAAGATGGTACATTTAACAGGGAAGTAATTCCCTGACAGTGTTACCTGGATAAGATGGTACATTAAATAGGTAAGCAATTTCCTTACATTGTTGCCTGGATAAGATGGGACATTTAACTGGGAAGTAATTCCCTGACAGTGTTGCCTGGATAAGATGGTACATTTAACTGGGAAGTAATTCCCTGACAGTGTTGTCTGGATAAGATGGTTCATTTAGCAGGGGAAGTAATTCCCTGAGAGTGTTGCCAGGATAAGATGGAACATTTAACAAGGAAGTAATTCCCTGACAGTGTTGTCTGGATAAGATGATACATTTAAGAACATAAGAAAGGAGGAACACTGCAGGTGGCCTGTTGGCCCATACTAGGCAGGTCCTTTTCAATTCATCCCACTAACAAAACGTTTGCCCAACCCAATTTTCAATGCTACCCAAGAAATATGCTCTGATGTGAAAGTCCCACTCAAATCCAACCCTTCCCACTCATGTACTTATCCAACCTAAATTTGAAACTACCCAAAGTCCCAGCCTCAATAACCCAACTAGGTAGACTGTTCCCCTCATCAACTACCCTATTTCCAAACCAATACTCTTCTATGTCCTTTCTAAACCTAAACTTATCTAATTTAAATCCATTACTGTGGGTTCTCTCTTGGAGAGACATCCTCAAGACCTTATTAATATCCCCTTTATTAATACCTATCTTCCACTTATACACTTCGATCAGGTCTCCCCTCATTCTTCGTCTAACAAGTGAATGTAACTTAAGAGTCTTCAATCTTTCTTCATAAGGAAGATTTCTAATGCTATGCATTAATTTAGTCATCCTACGCTGAATGTTTTCTAACGAATTTATGTCCATTCTGTAATATGGAGACCAGAACTGAGCTGCATAATCTAGGTGAGGCCTTACTAATGATGTATAAAGCGGCAGTATGACCTCGGGACTTCTGTTGCTTTACACTCTTGATATAAATCCCCAGTAATCTATTTGCCTTATTACGTACGCTTAGGCATTGCTGTCTTGGTTTAAGGTTGCTGCTCACCATAACCCCCAAGTCCTTTTCGCAATTTTGTTTGGCTAAGTTCTACATCATTTAACTTATAAGTACTAGGGTTATGGCACTCCCAAGCTTCAGAACCTTGCATTTATCTACATTGAACTGCATCTGCCACTTTTCTGACCAAGAATAGAGTTTGTTTAAATCCTCCTGAAGTTCCATAACATCTACGTTTGAATCAATTATCCTACCTATCTTTGTGTCATCGGCGAATTTGCTCATATCACTAGTAATTCCCTCATCAAGATCATTGATATATATTATAAACAACAACGGCCCAAGACTGATCCCTGTGGAACGCCACTTGTTACAGATCCCCACTCGATTTAACCCCCATTTATGGACACTCTCTGCTTCCTGTCAGTGAGCCATGACTCGATCCACGAGAGCACTTTTCCCCCAATGCCATGAGCTGCCACTTCTTTAAAAAGTCTATGGTGCGGAACTCTACTAAAATCTAAGTAAATAATATCAAATTCTTTATCGTGGTCAACAGCCTCAAAAGCTTTACTGAAGAAAGTTAATAAATTAGTTAGACAAGACCGACCTCTTGTGAATTCATGCTGAGTATCATTAATCAAGCTATGCTTATCGAGATGGCTTCTTATAATCTCAGCTATAATTGACTCTAGTAATTTGCCTACAATTGAGGTCAGGCTTATTGGGCGGTAATTTGACGGTAACGACTTGTCCCCTGTTTTAAAAATAGGAATTACATTGGCCATCTTCCACATATCAGACACTACACCTGTTTGAAGAGATAAATTAAAAATATTAGTTAATGGTTCACAGAGTTCCATTTTGCATTCCTTAAGAACCCTGGAAAAAACCTCATCAGGACCCAGCGACTTATTTTGTTTCAGTCTGTCTATCTGCTTCACAACCATTTCACTAGTGACTGTGATGTTACATAATTTATCTTCTTCTAGCCCACTATAAAAATTAATTACTGGAATATTGTTAGTGTCTTCCTGTGTAAAAACTGAGAAAAAATAATTATTAAAAATCGAGCACATTTGATTCTCTTTGTCAGTAAGGTGCCCATAGTTATTTTTAAGGGGACCTATGTTATCTCTAACTTTTGCTCAATAGACCTGGAAAAAACTTTTTGGGTTAATTTTAGAATCCCTAGCAACTTTAATTTCATAGTCTCTTATAGCTTTTTTTATCCCCTTTTTAATGTCCCTCTCATTGTCAATATACTGATTCATAAGATGTCCCTCACCTCTTTTGATACGCCTATAAATTCCTTTCTTATGCCCTAGTAGATATTTGAGCCTATTATTCATCCATTTTGGGTCATTTCTATTTGATCTAATTTCTTTATATGGGATAAACGTTCTTTGAGCAGCATGTATAGTGTTCAGAAAATTGTCATATTGATAGCTCACTTCGTTACCCCAGTCAACAGATGATAAGTGTTCTCGAAGCCTATCGTAATCTGCTAAGCAAAAATCTGGGACTGTTACTGAGTTATCGCTACTATCATACTTCCATTCAACGCTAAATGTAATTGATTTGTGGTCGCTAGCACCCAGATCCTCTGAAATTCCTAAATTATTAACAAGGGATTCATTGTTTGCCATAACTAAGTCAAGCAGGTTATTTCCCCTTGTAGGTTCTGTCACAAACTGCTTCAAAAAACAATCCTGAACTACTTCTAAGAAGTCGTATGATTCTAAATTCCCAGTCAAGAAATTCCAATCAATATAACTAAAGTTAAAGTCTCCTAAAATAACTACATTATCGTGCCTTGTGGCCTTAACAATTTCCTCCCATAGTAGTCTCCCTTTTTCAGTATCTAAGTTTGGGGGACGATATATCACTCCTAAAATCAGTTTTTTATGCCCCTCTGAAAATTCTATCCAAACAGACTCTGTATGTGTTACTTCAGACTTAATACCCGTTTTTATGCAACAGTTCAAGCGATCTCGGACATACAATGCCACCCCACCCCCCTTCCCGATACTTCTATCTACTTGGAACAATTTAAAACACTGAATATGATATTCCGCTGGCATTTCCCGACTTTTTTAATTAAACCACGTCTCAGTTAAGGCAAATACATCAATGTTTCCTGCACTAGCAACTAATCTCAACTCGTTCATCTTATTCCTAGCACTACGGCAATTAGCATAATAAACATTGAAAGACTCTCCTTTCTCTTTACCCTTCCTGCTCATTTCTGTTTTTCTACTAAATCTATTACTGTCCTTATCACCCAAATTCCCTGGCTTTTCAATATCTACCTCGTTCTGCTTATTATAGTTCCCTAGAACTCGTAATATTACTACACTGGGACTTCACTGTTTTCCTGCCAAAACCCATACCACTAACTATTCCTAGTTTAAAGTCCTAACTGCTCCCTCCACTGCAGTTGCCAGTGCTACCACCCCAGACCTAGATAAGTGAACCCCATCTCTGGCATACATGTCATTTCTGCCATAGAAGAGGTCCCAGTTGTCAACGAATGTTACCGCATTTTCCTTACAGTATTTGTCCAGCCAGCAATTGACACCAATTGCCCTGGACAACCATTCATTTCGAACTCCTATCCTTGGCAAAATACCACATATGACAGGGTTCCCACCCTTACTCCTAATTATTTCTATTGCTGACCTATACCTGCTAATCAGGTCTTCACTCCTACGTCTGCCAACATCGTTGCCTCCAACACTGAGACAGATAATAGGATTGCTCCCATTACCTCTCATGATGTCATCCAGACAGCTAACAATATCCTCCATCCCTGCCCCAGGAAAGAAAACTCTCTGTCTCCTACTCCTGTCCTTCAAGCAGAATGCTCTATCCATATACCTAACTTGGCTATCACCAACAACAACAATATTCTTACCTTCCTTGGTGTCGTTCGTCGTGATGTTCCCAGTAGTCGACTCACATTCGTCGGGTAGCACTGAGAATGTATTAGATTATTTCCACAACAGTTTCCACGGCAGTCTCTTTCTTCTTCATCGTTTCTACCTTTCCATTCGTCTTCTTAATCGTCAACTTCGTTCCCTGCTGTCCAGCCACTGACCAGTTTCCCTTCTTGACCTAAGGACTCAAAACAGGAGGACTACAACGAATCTTCTTGTTTTCCTCGGTCAGTCGCCGAATCTTCAACTTCGCCATCCTCAATTCTTCCTTAAGCTGTTGGTAAAGTTGCTCGATGTAGGGCATCTTGCTTCAATTCGTAGAGATCGCGCAAACAGGTCTTCACAGAGCTAAGTACACGTTAACACTGTGCAAAAGCCAACTCAACCAGAAGCTACTGCACAGCACGTCCGCACGGCCCAATAGCGATGCGAACACCTTTATTGAAAGTCTTGACTGGATAAGATTGCACATTTAACAGGTAAGTAATTCCCAGACAGTGCTGCCTGGATAAGACAGTTCGTTAAACTGTGAAGTAATTCCCTTACAGTGTTGCCTGGATAAGATGGTATATTTTACGGGGAAGTAATTCCGTGACAGATTTGCTTGGAGAAGATGGTACATTTAAAAGAGAAGTACTTCCCTGACAGTATTGTAAGAATAAGATGGTATATTTAACATGGTAGTAATTCCCTGAGAGTGCTACCTAGATAAGGTCGTAAATTTAATTGGGAAGCACTTCCCTGACAGTGTTCCTTGAATAAAATGGTACATTTCACAGGGAAACACTTCCCTGACAGTCTTGCCTGGATGAGATGGTACATTAATCAGGGAAGTACTTCCCTGACAGTGTTGCCTGGATAAGATGGTACATTTAACAGGGAAATACTTCCCTGACAGTGTTGCCTGGATAAGATGGTACATTTAACAGGGAAGAACTTCCTTAACAGTGTTGCCTTCATAAGATGGTATATTTAACAGAGGAGAACTTCCCTGACAGTGTTGCCTGGATAAGATGTTAAATTTAAAAGATAAGTAATTCCCTGGAAGTGTTGCCTGGATTAGATGGTACATTTAACAGGGATATACTTACCTGATAATGTTGCCTGGATAAGATGGTACATTTAAAAGTGAAAAACATACCTGACAGTGTTGCTTGGATAAGTTGTGTACGAATGGTATATAAAACCGACAAGATGAGAGTAAGACACATGTGCAACATCTGGGTATCTTTATTGTAGACGTTTCGCCATCCAGTGGCTTTATCAATACAAATTCCAGGACATAACTTGAAGACAGTAGAACTATGTACAGAAGATGAGGTAATCAGTCCCTCAACCTAGGAGTAGGTGCGAACAGCACCATAGTCGTGGAGATTCTGAAGCAGAAGAAAGAATCCTGGCGCTTATATAGTAACGTCAGGTGAAGCAGACGAGGGCAAATTCACTGGTGGGCGGGATTCCCAGTGGGAAGTAGGTCCTTCCAAAGAGATGGGTTAGTTGTAGTAGTTAGTTGTCGTAGTTGTGAAGGTTATGTACATGTCCTCAGAATTAAGATTCCATGATGTTGCAGTGTCTGACAAGTTGTGTACGAATGGTATATAATACCGACAAGATGAGAGTAAGACAATGTGCAAACATCTGGGTATCTTTATTGTAGACGTTTCGCCATCCAGTGGCTTATCAATACAAATTCCAGGACAAAAACTTGAAGACAGTAGAACTATGTACAGAAGATGAGGTAATCAGTCCCTCAACCACTGGATGGCGAAACGTCTACAATAAAGATACCCAGATGTTGCACATGTGTCTTACTCTCATCTTGTCGGTATTATATACCATTCGTACACAACTTGTCAGACACTGCAACATCATGGAATCTTAATTCTGAGGACATGTACATAACCTTCACAACTACGACAACTACTACGACAACTAACCCATCTCTTTGGGAAGGACCTACTTCCACTGGGGAATCCCGCCTACTAGTGAATTTGCCCTCGTCTGCTTCACCTGACGTTACTATATAAGCGCCAGGATTCTTTCTTCTGCTTCAGAATCTCCACGACTATGGTGCTGTTCGCACCTACTCCTAGGTTGAGGGACTGATTACCTCATCTTCTGTACATAGTTCTACTGTCTTCAAGTTATGTCCTGGAATTTGTATTGATAAAGCCACTGAATGGCGAAACGTCTACAATAAAGATACCCAGATGTTGCACATGTGTCTTACTCTCATCACGTTGCTTGGATAAGATGGTACATTTAACAGGGAAGTAATTCCCTGACACGGCTGCCTGGATAAGATGGTACATATATCGGGGAATTAATTCCCTGAGTGTGTTACCAGGAAAAGATGGTACAGTTAACCGGGAAGTATTTCCCTGACAACGTTGCTTGGATAAGATGGTTCATTTAACAGGGAAGTAACTCCCTGACAGTGCTGCCTGGATAAGATGGTTCATTTAACAAGGAAGTACTTCCCTGACAGTGTTGTCTGGATAAGATGGTACATTTAACAGGGAAGTAATTCCACGACAGTGCTGCCTGGATAAGATAGTACATTTAACAGGCAAGTACTTAACTGACAGTGTTGTCTGGATAAGATGGTACATTAACAGTGAAGAAATTCCTTGACAGTGTTGCCTGGATAAGATGGTACATTTAACAGAGAAGTATTTCCCTGGCAGTGTTGATTGTATAAGATGGTACATTAAAACGGGAAAACGGGGAAGCAATTATTAAGATGGTACATTTAACGGGGAAGAACTTCCCTAACAGTGTTGCCTGCATAAGATGGCACATTTAACAGGGAAGAACATCCCTGACTGTATTGCCTGGATAAGACGGTACATTTAAAAGAGAAGTAATTCCCAAACACTGTTGCCTGGATAAGATGGTACATTTAACAGGGAAGTAATTCCTTAACAGTGTTGCCTGGATAAGACGGTACATTTAACCGGTAAGTAATTTACTGACACTGTTGCCTTGATAAGATGGAACATTTAACTGGGAAGTAATTCCCTGACAGTGTTGCTTGGATAAAATGGCACATTTAACAGGGAAACACTTCCCTGATAGTGTTGCCTGGATGAGGTGGTGAATTAATAAGGGAAGTACTTCCCTGACAGTGCTTCCTGGATAAGATGGTACATTTAACGGGGAAGTACTTCTCTGACATTGTTGCCATAATAAGATGGTACATTTAACAGGGAAGAAGTTCCCTAACAGTGTTGCCTGGATAAGATGGTTCATTTAACAGGGAAGAACATCCCTGACAGTGTTGCCTGGATAAGATGGTACATTTAACAAGGAAGAAGTTCCCTAACAGTGTTGCCTGGATAACATGGAACATTTAACAGGGAAGAACATCCCTGACAGTGTTGCCTGGATAAGATGGTACATTTAAAAGACAAGTAATTCCCTGGAAGTGCTGCCTGGATTAGATGGAACATTTAACAGCGAAGAACTTCCCTGACAGTGTTGCGTGGATAAGATGGTACATTTAACAAGGAAGAAGTTCCCTAACAGTGTTGCCTGGATAACATGGAACATTTAACAGGGAAGAACATCCCTGACAGTGTTGCCTGGATAAGATGTTAAATTTAAAAGACAAGTAATTCCCTGGAAGTGTTGCCTGGATTAGATGCTACATTTAACAGGGATATACTTACCTGATAATGTTGCCTGGATAAGATGGTACATTTAACAGTGAAAAACTTCCGTGACACTGTTGCTTGGATAAGACGGTACATTTAACAGGGAAATAATTCCCTGACAGTGCTGCCTGGATTAGATGGTACATTTATCGGGGAAGTAATTCCCTGAGTGTGTTACCAGGAAAAGGTGGTACAATTAACGGGCAAGTATTTCCCTGATAGTGTTGTCTGGATAAGATGGTACATTTAACAGGGAAGTAACTCCCTGACAGTGCTGCCAGGATAAGATGGTTCATTTAACAGGGAAGTACTTCCCTGACAGTGTTGTCTAGATAAGATGGTACATTTAACAGGGAAGTAACTCCCTAACAGTGCTGCCAGGATAAGATGGTTCATTTAACAGGGAAGTACTTCCCTGACAGTGTTGTTTAGATAAGATGGTACATTTAACAGGGAAGCACATCCCTGACAGTGTGGCCTGGAGGAGATGGTACATTAATCAGGGAAGTACTTCCCTGACAGTGTTGCCTAGATAAGATGGTACATATAACATTGAAGCTGTTATCTGACAGTGTTGCTTGGAAAAGATGGTACATTTAACATGAAAGTAATTCCCTCACAGTGCTGCCTGGATAAGATGGTACATTTAGAGGAGAAGTAATTCCTTGACAGTGTTGCCTGGATAAGATGGTTCATTTAACAGGGAAGTAATTCTCTCACAGTGCTGCCTGGATAAGATGGTTCATTTAACAGGGAAGTAATTCCCTGATAGTCTTGCCTGGATAAGATGGTACATTTAACAGGGAAGAACTTCCCTTACAGTGTTGCCTGGGTAAGATGGTACATATGAAAGGGAAGTAATTCACTGACAGTGTTGCCTGGATAAGAAATGATATATAGATGGGAAGTAATTCCCTGACAGAATTGCCTGGATAAGACGGTTCATTTAACCGGGAAGTAATTCACTGACAGTGTTGCCTGGGTAAGATGGTACATTTAACTGGGAAGTAATTCCCTGACAGTGTTGCCTGGATAAGATGGTACATTTAACTGGGAACCACTTCCTTGACAGTGTTGCCTGGATAAGTTTGTACAATTAACAGGGAAGCACTTCCCTGACAGTGTTGCCTGGATGAGATGGTACATTAATCAGGTAAGTACTTCCCTGACAGTGTTGCCTGGATGAGATGGTGCATTAATCAGGGAAGTACTTCCCTGAGAGTGTTGCCTGGATGAGATGGAGCATTAATCAGGGGATTACTTCCCTGACAGTGTTGCCTGGATAAGATGGTACATTTAACATGGAAGCAGTTCACTGACAGTGTTGCTTGGATAAGATGGAACATTTAACAGGGAAGTACTTACCTGATAATGATGCCTGGATAAGATGGTACATTTAACAGTGAAGAACATCCCTTACAGTGTTGCTTGGATAACATGGTACATTTAACGGGGAAGTAATTCACTGACAGTGTTGCCTTGATAAGATGGTTAATTTAACAGGGAAGTACTTCACTGACAGTGTTGTCTGGATAAGTTCGTACATTTAACAGGGAAGTAACTCCTTGATAGTGCTGGCAGTAGGAGATGGTACATTTAACATTGAATTAATTCCATGACAGTGCTGCCATAATAAAATGGTACATTTAACAGGGAGGAACTTTCCTGACAGTGTTGTCTGGATAAAATGGTACATTAACAGGCAAGTAATTCTTTGGCAGTGTTGCCTGGAGAAGATGTTACATTTAACTGGGAAGTAATTCCCTGACAGTGCTGCCTGGATGAGATGGTACATTTAACTGGGAAGTAATTCCCTGACAGTGCTGCCTGGATAAGATGGTACATTTAACAGGGAATTAATTCCCTGACAGTGCTGCCTGGATAAGATGGTACATTTAACTGTGAAGCAATTCCCTGACAGTGTTACCCGGAAAAGATGGTACATTAAACGCGGAAGTATTTCCCTGACAGTGTTGCCTGGATAAGATGGTTCATTTAACAGGGAAATACTTCCCTGACAGTGTTGTCTAGGTAAGATGCACGTTTAACAGGGAAGTAACTCCCTGACAGTGCTGCCTGGATAAGATGGTATATTTAACATGGAAGTACTTCCCTGACAGTGTTGTCTGGATAAGATGGTTCATTTAACTGGGAAGTAATTCCCTGACAGTGTTGCCTGGATAAGATGGTTCATTTAACTGGGAAGTAATTCCCTGACAGTGTTGCCTGGGTAATGAAGGTTACATTTAAAACAGTGGAGTACCTTCCCTGACAGTGTTGCCTGGATGAGATGTACATTAATCACGGAAGTACTTCCCTGACAGTGTTGCCTTGGATAACATGGAAACAGTTCACATGACAGTGTTTACTTGGATTAGATAGTATATTTAACAAGGAAGTAATTCCCGTGACAGTGCTGCCTGGATAAGATGGAACATTAAAGGGAAGAAAATTCCCTGACATGTTGCTGGATAAGATGGTTCATTTAAAAGGGAAGTTACTTCCCTGACACTGCTACCTGGATTAGATGGTAACTTTTAACAGAATATCTTGTTTTCTTTACAGTTAATGTTGCTTGCATAAGATGGTACATTTAACAGGGAATTAATTCCATGAGAGTGCTGCCTGGATAAGATTGGTACATTTAACGGGAAGTAATTACATGAGCAGAGTTTGCCTGGGTAAGAATTATTCGTTTAAACAGGGAAGTACTTCCTGACAGTGTTTGGGATAAGATGGTTCATTTAACAGGGAAGTAATTCCCTGACAGTTCTGCATGAATTAGATGGTACATTTAACAGGAAGAACTTCCCTGACAGTGCTGCACTGAATAAGATGGAACAATAATAAAAGGGAATAATTCCGACCAGTTGTGTCTGGATAAGATGGGATATGTGGCTGGGAAGCAATTCCCTGACAGTGTTGCCTGGAGAAGACGGTACATTTAACAGGGAAACACTTCACTGACAGTCTTGCCTGCATGAGATGGTACATTAATCAGGGAAGTACTTCCCTGACAGTGTTGCCTGGATAAGATGGTACATTTAACGGGGAAGTAATTCACTGACAGTGTAACCCGGAAAAGATTGTACATTTAACAGAAGTAATTCCATGATGGTGTTGTCTGGATAAGATGGTTAATTTAACAGGGAAGTACTTCCCTGACAATGATGTATGGATAAGATGGTACATTTAACAGGGAATTAATTCCCTGACAGTGTTGCCTGAATAAGATGGTACATTAACATTGAAGTAATTCCTTGACAGTGTTGCCTGGATAAATCGGTATATTTAACTGGGAAGTAATTACCTGACAGTGTTCCCTGGATAAGATGGTATATTTAACTGGGAAGTAATTCCCTGACAGTGTTGCCTGGATATGATGGTACATTTAACAGGGAAATACTTCACTGACAGTGTTGCCTGGATAATACGATATATTTAAGAGGGAAGTAATTCCCTGACAGTGTTGCCTGCATAAGATGGTAGATTTAACTGTGAAGTAATTCCGTGACAGTGTTGTCTGGATAAGATGATACATTTAACAGGGAAGTAATTCCCAGAAGATGTTGCCTGTATAAGGTGGTACATTTAATGGGAAGTAAATCACTGACAGTGTTACCTGGACAAGATGGTGCATTTAACAGGGAAGTACTTCCATGAGAGTGTTGGCTCGATAATATGGTACATTTAACAGGGAAGTACTTCCTTGAATGTGTTTACTGGATAAGATTGCACATTCAACAGGTAAGTAATTCCCTGACAGTGCTGCCTTGAAAAGATAGTTCGTTAAACTGGGAAGTAATTCCCTGACAGTGTTGCCTGGATAAGATGGTACATTTAACGGGGATGTAATTCCCTGACAGTGTTGCTTGGAGAAGATGGTACATTTAACAAGGAAGTACTTACTTGACAGTGTTGTAAGAATAAGATGGTACATTTATCAGGGAAGTATTTCCCTGATGGTCCTGCCTGTATAAGATGGTATATTTAACATGGTAGTAATTCGTGACAGTGCTTCCTACATAAGATGGTACATTTAACTGAGGATCACTTCCCTGACAGTGTTGCTTGGATAAAATTGTACATTTAACAGCGAAGTACTTACCTGAAAATGTTGCCTGGATAAGATGGTACATTTAACGGTGAAGAACTTCTCTGACAGTGTTGCTTGGATAAGATGGTACATTCTACGGGGAAGTAATTCCGTACAGTTTACCTGAAAAGATGGTACATATAACAGAAGAAAAGAATTCTCTGAGAGTGTGCCTGTATAAAGAATGTATATTTAACAGGAAGTATTTCTTCCTGACAGTGTTGCCTAATAAGACGGTACATTAACCGGGAAGTAATTCACTGACAGTGTTGCTTGGATAAGATGGTACATTAACTGAAGTAATCCCTGGCAGTGTTTGCTTGGATAAAAATGGTACATTTAACAGGGAAACACTTCCGCTGACAGTGTTGCCTGATGAGATGTACATTAATCAGGAAGTACTACTTCCCTGACAGTGGTTGGCTGATAAGATGGTACATTTAACAGCAAAGTGCTCCCCTGACAGTGTTGCCTGGATAAGATGGTACATTTAACAAGGAAGTACTTCCCTAACAGTGTTGCCTGGATAAAGATGGTACATTTAAAAGGGAAGTAATTCCCTGGAAGTGCTGCAGGATTAGATTGGTACATTTTAACAGGGATGTACTTACCTGATAATGTTGCCTGATATAAATGGCACATTTAAACAGTAAAGAACTTCACTGACAGTGTGGCTTGGATAAGATGTACATTTAACAGGGAAGTAATTCCCTGACCAGTGCCTGCCTGGATAAGAGGTACATTAACAGGGAATTAATTCCCTGACAGCGCTGCCTGGATATGAGGTACATTAACGAGTGGAGAACTTTCCCTGACAGTGTTTCCTGGTAAGATCGTAAATTTAAAAGTAGAAGTAATTCCCTGGCAGTGCTGCTTTGGATTAGATGGTAGCGTATAAACAGGGATATACTTACCTGATAATGTTGCCTGGATAAAATGGTACATTTAACAGTGAAAAACGTCCCTGACAGTGTTGCTTGGATAAGATGGTACATTTAACAGGGAAGTAATTCCCTGACAGTGCTGCCTGGATAAGATGGTACATTTAACGGGGAAGTATTTCCCTGACAGTGTTGCCTGGATAATATGGTACATTTAACTGTTAAGTAATTCCTTGACAGTGTTGCCTGGATAAGATGGTATATTTAACAGGGAAGTAATTTGCTGACAGTGTTGCCTGGATATGATGGTACATTTAACAGGGAAGTACTTCCCTGACAGTGCTGTCTGGATAAGATGCACGTTTAACAGGGAAGTAACTCCCTGACAGTGCTGCCTGGATAAGATGGTATATTTATCATGGAAGTACTTCTCTGACAGTATTGCCTGGATAAGTTGGAACATTTAAACGTGAAGTAATTCGTTGACAGTGCTGCCTGGGTAAGATGGGATATATAGCTGGGAAATAATTCCCTGACAGTGTTGCCTGGATAAGATGGTACATGTAACAGGGAAATAATTCCCAGACAGTATTGCTTGGAAAGATGGTGCACCTAACTTGTAAGTAATTCCCTGTCAGTGTTGCCTGGATAAGATTGTACTTATAACAGAAAGTAATTCCATGACATGTTTGCCTGGATAAGACGGTACATTTAACTGGGAAGTAATTCCCAGAAGATGTTGCCTGTATAAGGGGTGCATTTAATGGGAAGTAAATCCCTTACTGTGTTACTTGACAAGATGGTGCATTTTAACAGGGAATACTTCCATGACAGTGTTGCCTGTATATGATGTTATACCTTTTACAGGGGAAAGTACTTCCTTGACATGTTGCCTAGATAAATGTAGCACATTTAACAGGCAAGTAATTCTCTGACAGTGCTGGCCTGGATAAGATAGTTCTTAAACAGGAAAGGGAATTTCCAGGCAGTGTTTGCCTGCATAAGATGGTACATTTAAACGTTGAAGTAATTCCCGTGACAGTGTTGCCTGGAAAAGATCGTTCATTTACATGGAATCTTCCCTGACAGTGTTGTATGAATAAGGTGGTAAATTATCATGGAAGTAATGCTGACGGTGCTGCCTGGATAAGATGGTACATTTAACAGGAATAATTCCTAGGAGTGTTGCCCTGGATAAGATGGTACATTTAACAGGAAGTAATTCAGTCAGTGTTGCCTGGATAAGACGGTACATTTAACTGGGAAGAAATTCCCAGAAGGATGTTGCCTGTATAAGTGGTGCATTTAATTGGGAAAGTAAATCCCTGACAGTGTTACTTGGAACAAGATGGTGCATTTAACAGGGAAGTACTTCCATGACAGTGTTTGCCTGTATAATATGTTAACTTTTAACAGGGGAGGTACTTTCCTTGACAGTGTTTGCCAAATAATGTTTGCACATTTATCAGGCAAGTAATTCTCTGACAGTGCCTGCCTGGATAAGATAGTTTTATTAAAACAGGAAAGGAATCCCAGACAGTGTTGCCTGCATAAGATGGTACATTTAACGTTGAAGTAATTCCCTGACAGTGTTGCCATGGAAAAGATCGTTCAATTTAGCATGGACGTTCTTCCCTGACAGTGTTGTATGAATAAGGTGGGTACATTTTACATGGAAGTAAATCCTTAGGGTGCTGCCTGGATAAGATGGTACATTTAAAACAAGGAAGTAATTCCTAGAGTGTTGCCTGGATAAGATGGTACATTTAACAGGGAAGGAATTCCATGTCAGTGTTTGCTTAATAAGATGGTGCATTTAACTGCGAAAATCCCTGACAGTTGCCTTGATAAGATGGTTCGTTTATTTTAACTGTGAAGTAATTCCTGACAGTGTTGCTTGGATAAGGTGGTACATTTAACAAGGAATTACTTTCCTGACAACTGTTTTCCGTGATAAGGATGGACAACAACTGTGAAGTGTATTCCCTGTCAGTGTTGCCTGAGTATAAATTGTGGCATTTAACTTGAAAGAAATCTCCTGACAGTTTGGCCTGATAAATGGCACATTTAAAAGTTAAGTAATTCACTGACAGTGTTGCTGGATAAGAAGACATATAGCTAAGAAGTAATTCCTGACAGTGTTGCCTTGATAAGATTGTACATTTAACAGGGAAGAAATTCCCCGACAAGTGTTTTCTCCTGGATAAGGATGGTAAATTTAAAATAACAGGGGAGTAATTCCCTGACATTGTGGTATCCTGGAAAAGATGGTACATTAATGGGGAAGTAATTCCCATGTCAGTGTTGCATGGATAAGGTGGACATTTAAACTGAGGGAAGTAATTCTCTGACAGTGTTGCCTGGATAAGATGGAACGTTTAACAGAGTAAGTAATTCCCTGACAGTGTTGCCTGGATAAGATGGTACATTTAGAACATTAAAGTAATTCCCTGACAGTGTTGCTTGATAAGATGGTAACAATGTTAACAGGGAAGTAATTCCACTGACAACGTTGCCTGGAAATAAAAAAAATGGGGGAGATGGTACATTTAACAGTGAAGTAATTTCTTAACAATGTTGCCTGGTTAAGATGGTACATTAAACAGGGAAGCAATTCCCTGACAGTGTTGCCTGGATAACATGGTACATTTAGCAAGGAAGTAATTCCATGACAGTGTTGCCTGGATAAGATGTACATTTAACAGTTAAGTAATTCCATGACAGTGTTACCTGGATAAGATGGTACTACCTGGATTAGATGGTACATTTAACAGGGAAGTAATTCCATAGCAGTGTTGCCTGGATAAGATTGAATATTTAACAGGGAAGTAATTCCATAGCAGTGTTGCCTGGATAAGATGGTACATTTAACAGGGAAGTAATTCCCTGACAGTGTTACCTGGATAAGATGTACATTAAATAGGAAGTAATTCCTTAATTGTTGCCTGGCAATAAGATGGACATTTAACTGGGAAGTAATTCCCTGACATTTTGCCTGATAAGATGGTACATTTAACTGGGAAATAATTTCCTGACAGTCTTTGCCTGGATAAAAGATGATACATTTAAGAACATAAGAAAGGAGAACACTGCAGAGGCCTGCTGCCCATACTAGGCAGACCCTTTTCAATTCATCCCCACAACAAAAACGTTTACACCAACCCAATTTTCAATGCTACCCAAGAAATAAGCTCTGATGGTAAAGTCCCACTCAAATCCAACCCTTCCCAGCTCATGTACTTATCCAACCTAAAAATTGAAACTACCCCAAAGTCCCAGCCTCAAAATCCCAACTAGGTAGACTGTTCCACTCATCAACTACCTATTTCCAAACCAATACCTCTCCCTATGTCCTTTCTAAATCAACTTATCTAATTTAAATCCATTACTGTGTGGTTCTCATCTTGGAGAGACATCCCACAAGACCTTATTAATATCCCCTTTAATTAATACTATCTTCCACTGATACACTTCGATCAGTATCCCCTCATTCTTTCGTCTAACAAGTGAATGTAACTTAAGAGTCTTTCAATCTTTCTCATAAGGAAGATTTCTAGTGCTATGTAGTAAAATTTAGTCCATCCTACGCTGAAAAATGTTTTCTAACGAATTATTCTCATTCTATAATATGGAGACGAGAACTGAGCTGCAATAATCTAGGTGAGGCCTTACTAATGGATGTATAAATCTGCAGTATGACACTCTGACTTCTGTTTGCTTTACACTTCTTGATATAAATCCCAGTAATCTATTTGCCCTTAATAACGTACGCTTAGGCATTGCTGTCTTGTTTAAGGTTGCTGCTCACCCTAACCCTCAAGTCCTTTTCGCATCTGTATGGGCTAAGTTCTACATCATTTAACTTATAAGTACTAGGGTTATGAGCACTCCGCCCAAGCTTCCAGAACCTTGCATTATCTACATTGAACTGCATCTGCCACTTTTTCTGACCAAGAAATAGAGTTTGTTATAAATCCTCCTGAAGTTTCATAACATCTACGTTTTGAAATCAATTATCCTACCATATCTTGTTGTCATCGTCGAATTTGCTCATATCACTAGTAATTCCTCCTCGTCAAGATTCATTGATATATATTATAAACATTTCAATTATCTACCTCGTTCTGCTTATTACTAGTTCCCCTAGAACTCGTAATATTACTACAACTGGGTCTTCACTGTTTTCCCTGCCAAAACCCATACGCACTCAACTATTCCTAGTTTAATATTTCCTAACTGCTCCCCTCCACTGCGTTGCAGTGGCTACCCAACCCCACACCTAGATAAGTGAACCCCATCCCTGGCATACATGTCATTTCTTCTGCCACAGAAGAGTTCCCAGTTGGTCAACGAAATGTTACCCCATGGGTCCTTACAGTATTTGTCCAGCCAGCAATTGACACCATTGCCCTGGACAACCATTCATTTCCAACTCCTCTCTCCTTGGGCAAAATACCACATATGACAGGTTCCCACCCTTATACTCCTAATTATTTCTATTGCCTGACCTATACCTCTAATCAGGTCTTCACTCCTACTCTGCCAACCGATCGTTGCCTCCAGCACTGAGAACAGATAATAGATTTGCTCCCATTACCTCTCATTATGTCATCACAGACGGCTATAATACCTCCATCCCAGCCCCAGGAAAGTAAACTCACTGTCTCCTACACCCTGTCCTTCAGCAGAATGCCCTAACCATCATACCTAACTGGCTACACTCCCAACGACATATTCTTACCGTTCCTTCGTGTCGTTCGTCCGTGAATGTTCCCAACAAGTAGTCCGACTCACATTTCGGTCGGGTAGAACTGAGAATTATTAGATTATTTCCACAACATTTTCCACGGCAGTCTCTTTCTTCTTCATCGTTTTCTTCTACCTTTCCATTCGTCTTTCTTGATCGTCAACTTCGTTCCCCTCCTGTCGCAGCCACTGACCAGTTTTCCCTTTCGTTGACTGAGGACTCAAAACAGGAGGACTACAACGAATCTTCTGTTTTCCTCGGTCATCGCCGAACTTCAACTTCGCCATCCTCAATTCTTCCTTAAGCTGTTGGAAAGTTTCTCGATGGAGGGCATCTTGCTTCAATTCGTAGAGATCGCGCAAACAGGTCTTCCACAGCGCTAAATACATCGTTTACCACGCCCAAAAGCCAACTCAACCAGAAGCTTCTGCACAGCACTCAGCACAGGCCCAATAGCGATGCGAACACCTTCATTGAAAGTCTTGACTGATAAGATTGCACGAATTTAACAGTAATAATTCCCGGACAGTGCTGCCTGATAAGACAGTTCGTTAAACAGTGAAGTAATTCCCTTACAGTGTTGCCTGGATTAAGATGGTATATTTTACGGGAAGTAATTCCGTGACAGATTTGTAAGAAAAATGTATATTTAAACATGTATAATTCACCTGAGATGCTACCTAGATAAGTCGTAATTTAATGGAAGCACTTCTGACAGTGTTCCTTGGTTAAAAATGGTACAATTTCATTCACAGGGAAACGCTTCCCTGACAGTCTTGCCTGGATGAGAAGTACTAATCAGGAAGTACTTCCCTGACAGTGTTGCCTGGATAAGATGGTACATTTAACAGGGAAATACTTCCCTGACAGTGTTGCCTGGATAAGATGGTACATTTAACAGGGAAATACTTCCCTGACAGTGTTGTCTGGATAAGATGGTACATTTAACAGGGAAGTAATTCCTTGATAGTGTTGCCTGGATAAGATGGTACATTTATCGGAGAAGTAATTCCCTGACAGTGTTGCCTGGATAAGATGGTACATTCTAAAGGAAAGTAATTCCTTGACAGTGTTGCCTGTATAAGATGGGCTACATAGCTGGGAAGTAATTCCCTGACAGTGTTGCCTGGATAAGATGGTACATTTAACAGTGAAATAATTCCCAGACAGTGTTGATTGCATAAGATGGAACATTTGACAGGGAAGTAATTCCCTGACAGTGATGCCTGGATAAGACTGTACTTATAAAAATGAAGTAATTCCCTGACAGTGTTGCCTGGATAAGATGGTACATTTAACAGGGAAGAAATTCCTTAACAGTGATGCCTTCATAAGATGGTATATTTAACAGTGGAGAACTTCCCTGACAGTGTTGCCTGGATAAGATGTTAAATTTAAAAGATAAGTAATTCCCTGGAAGTGTTGCCTGGATTAGATGGTACATTTAACAGGGATATACTTACCTGATAATGTTGCCTGAATAAGATGGTACATTTAAAAGTGAAAAACATCCCTGACACTGTTGCTTGGATAAGATGGTACATTTAACAGGGAAGTAATTCCCTGACAGTGCTGCCTGGATAAGATGGTACATTTATCGGGGAATTAATTCCCTGAGTGTGTTACAAGGAAAAGATGGTACAATTAACGGGGAAGTATTTCTCTGACAACGTTCCTTGGATAAGATGGTTCATTTAACAGGGAAGTAACTCCCTGACAGTGCTGCCTGGATAACATGGTTCATTTAACAAGGAAGTACTTCCCTAACAGTGTTGTCTGGATAAGATGGTACATTTAACAGGGAAGTAATTCCATGACAGTGCTGCCTGGATAAGATAGTACATTTAACAGGCAAGTACTTAACTGACAGTGTTGTCTGGATAAGATGGTACATTAACAGTGAAGAAATTCCTTGACAGTGTTGCTTGATAAGATGGTACATTTAACAGAGAAGTATTTCCCTGGCAGTGTTGATTGTATAAGATGGTACATTAAAACGGGAAAACGGGGAAGCAATTCCCTGGCTGTGTTGCCTGGATAAGACGGTACATTTAAAAGAGAAGTAATTCCCAAACACTGTTGCTCATGGATAAGATGAACATTTTAACGGGAAGTAATTCCTAAACATTGTGGCCTGGATAAGAAGGTACATTTAACCGGTAAGTAATTTACTGACACTGTTGCCTTGATAAGATGGGAAGCCATTCCCTGACCAGTGTGCTTGATAAAATGGACACATTTAACGCAGGGAAACACTTCCGATAGTGTTTTGCAGTGACGAGAATGGTGAATTTAATAAGGGAAGTACTTCCCTGACAGTTTGCCAAAATAAGATGGTACATTTAACAGGGAAGAAGTTCCCAACAGGTTGCCTGGAAAGATGGTTCATTTTAAACAGGGAAGACTTCCCTGACAGTGTTGCCTGATAAGAATGGTACATTTTAACAAGGAAGAAGTTCCCTAACAGTGGTAATGCTCTCTGATAAGATGGAACATTTATAAGGGAAGAACTTCCCTGACAGTGTTGCCTGGATAAGATGGTACATTTAAAAGACAAGTAATTCCCTGGAACTGCTGCCTGGATTAGATGGTACATTTAACAGTGAAGAACTTCCCTGACAGTGTTGCCTGGATAAGATGGTACATTTAACAGGGAAGAACTTCCTTAACAGTGTTGCCTTCATAAGATGGTATATTTAACAGTGAAGAACTTCCCAGACAGTGTTGCTTGCGTAAAACGGTACATTTAACAGGGAAGTAATTCCCTGACATTGCTGCCTGGATAAGATGGCACATTTAACGGGGAAGTAATACCCAGACAGTTTTGCCTGGATAAGATGGTTCATTTAACACGGAAGTACTTCCCTGACTGTGTTATCTGGATAAGATGGTACATTTAACAGGGAAGAAACTCCCTGACAGTGTTGCCTTGATAAGATGGTACATTTAACGGGGAAGTAATTCCCCGACAATGTTGTTTGGATAAGATGGTTCATTTAACAGGGAAGTAATTCCCTGACAGTTCTGCCTGGATAAGTTGGTTCATTTAACAGTGAAGTAATTCCCTGACAGTTCTGCCTGAATAAGATGGTACATTTAACCGGGAAGAACTTCGTTGACAGTGTTGCCAGGATAAGATGGTGCATATAAAAGAGAAGAAATTCCCTGATAGTGGTGCCTGGATAAGATGGGATATGTAGCTGAGAAGTAATTCCCTGACAGTGTTGCCTGGATAAGATGGTACATTTAACAGGGAAACACTTCCCTGACAGTGTTGCCTGGATGAGATGGTACATTTAATCGGGAAGTACTTACCTGATATGTTGTTTTGGATAAGATGGTACATTTAACGGGGGTTGGATATTGCCCGACAGTGTTGCCTGTATAAGATGGTTATTTAACAGGGAAGTACTTTCTTGACAGTGTTGTCTGGATAAGATCATACATTTAACAGGGAAGTAACTCCCTGATAGTGCTGCCTATATGAGATGGTACATTTAACAGGGAATTAATTCCCTGACAGTGCTTCCTGGATAAGACGGTATATTTAACAGGGAAGAACTTTCCTGACAGTGTTGTCTGGATAAAATGGTTCATTAACAGTGGAGTAATTCCTTGCCAGATTTGCCTGGATAAGATGGAACATTTAACTGTGAAGTAATTCCCTGACAGTGTTGTCTGGATAAAATGGTTCATTTAACTGTGAAGTAATTCCCTGACAGTGTTGCCTGGATAAGATGGTACATTTAACAGGGAAGCATTTCCCTGACAGTGTTGCTTGGATAAGATGGCACATTTAAAGTGGAAGGAATTCCCTGACAGTATTACCTGGATTAGATGGCGCTTTTAACAGGAATATACTTTCCTGATAATATTGCCTGTATAAGATGGTACATTTAACAGGGAAGTAATTCCCAGTTGTGTTGATAGTATAAGATGGTACATTTAACAGGTAAGAATTTCTCTGTGTTTGATTTGGATAAGATGGTCTAACATTTCACAGTGAATACTTCCCTGACAGTGTTGCCTGGATAAGAAGGTACATTTAACAATGAAGTAATTCCCTAACAGTGTTGCCTGGATACGATGGTACATTTAACAGGGAAGTAATTCCCTGACAGTCTTGCCTGGATAAGATGGTACATTTAGCAGGGAAGAACTTCCTTTTCAGTGTTGCCTGGATAAGATGGTACATATGAAAGGGAAGTAATTCACTGACAGTGTTGCCTGGATAAGAAATGATACATAGATGGGAAGTAATTTCCTGACAGAATTGCCTGGATAAGAAGGTACATTTAACCGGGAAGTAATTCCGTGACAGTGTTGCCTGGATAAGTTAGCACATTTAACAGAGAAGAAATTCCCTGACAGTGTTGCCTTGATAAGATGGGATATATAGCTGGGAAAAATTCCTTGACAGAGTTGCCTTGATAAAACGGTACATTTAACCGGGAAGTAATTCACTGACAGTGTTGCCTGGATAAGATGGTACATTTAACTGGGAAGTAATTCCCTTACAGTGTTGCCTGGATATAACGGTATATTTAACAGGGAAGTAATTCCCTGACAGTGTTGCCTGCATAAGATGGTACATTTAACTGTGAAGTAATTCCCTGATAGTGTTGCCTGGATAAGATGGACATTAACAGGAGGGTAATCCGCTGACAGTGTTTGCATAGGATAGATGGTATATTTAACGAGTGAAGTAAATTCCGTGACAGTGTTTGCCTGGATTAAGATATACATTTAACAGGGAAGTAATTCCCAGAAGATGTTGCCTGTATAAGGGGTATATTTAATGGAAGTAAATCACATGACATGTTACCTGGACAAGATGTTCATTAACAAGGAAGTACTTCCATGAGAGTGTCGGCTCGATCAGATGGTACATTTAACAGATAAGTACTTCCTTGAAAGTGTTGACTGGATAAATTGCACATTTATCATGTAAGTAATTCCTTGACTGCTGCCTGGATAAGATAGTTCGTTAAACTGGGAAGTAATTCCCTCAGAGTTTTGTCTGTATAAGAAGGTACATTTAACGGTTAAGTAATTCCCTGACAGTGTCGCTTGGAGAAGATTGTACATTTAACATTGAAGTACTTCCCAGACAGTGTTGTAAGAATAAGATGGTACATTTAACAGGGAAGTAATTCCCTGATGGTGCTGCCTGAACAAGATGGTATATTTAACAGTGAAGAACTTCCCTGACAGAGTTGCTTGCATAAGATGGAACATTTAACAGTGAAGAACTTCCCTGACAGAGTTGCTTGCATAAGATGGAACATTTAACAGAGAAGAACTTCCCTGACAGTGTTGTTTGCATAAGATGGTACATTTAACGGGGAAGTAATTCCCTGACAGTGTTGCCTGGATAAGATGGTTTTAATTAACAAGGGAAGTACTTCCCTGACAGTGTTGTCCCTATCAGATTGGTACAGTATAACAGGGAAGTAAATTCCCTGACAGTGCTGCCTGGAAAAGATGGTATATTTAACGGGGAAGTAATTACCTGACATTGTTGCCTGGATAAGATGATTCATTTAACAGGAAGTAAACTTCCCTGACAGCGTTGTCCTGGACAGATGGTACATTTAACTGGAAGTAAACTCCCTGGACAGTGTTTCCTGATAATGGTAACAATTTAACAGTGAAGAACTTCCCTGACAGCGTTGCTTGGATAAGACGGTTAATTTAACAGGGAAGTACTTCCCTGACTGTGTTGTCTGGATAAGATGGTACATTTAACAGGGAAGTAACTCCCTGATAGTGCTGCCTGTATAAGATTGTACATTTAACAGGGAAGAACTTTCCTGACAGTGTTGTCTGGATAAGATGGTACATTAACAGTGGAGTAATTCAATGACAGTGTTACCCAGAAATGATGGTACATTTAGCGGGGAAGTAATTCCCTGACAGTGTTGCCTAGATAAGATGGTTAATTTAACAGTGAAGTACTTCCCTGACATTGTTGTCTGGATAAAATGGTACATTTAACAGGGAAGTACTTTCCTGTCAGTGTTGTCTGGATAAGATGGTACATTAACAGTGAAGTAATTCCTTGACAGTGTTGCCTGGATAAGATGGTACACTTAACTGGGAAGTAATTCCCTGACAGTGCTGCCTGGATAAGATGGTACATTTAACGGGGAAGTAATTCCATGAAAGTGTTGTAAGAATAAGATGGTACATTTAACAGGGAAGTAATTCCCTGATGGTGCTTGCCTGTATAAATGGTATATTTAACATGGTAGTAAATTCCCTTGACAGTGCTACCTAGATAAGATGGTACATTTAACAGAGAAGTAATTCTCTGAGAGTGTTGCCTGGATAAGATTGTATATTTAACAAGGAAGTACTTCCTTGACATAGCGTTGCCCTGGATAACGGTACATTTAACCGGGAAGTAATTCACTGACAGTGTGCTGGATGAGATTGGTACATATATAATCAGGGAAGTAATTTCCTGACAGTGTTGCCTGGATAAGAATGGTACATTTAACATTGAAGTAAGTCCTTGAAGTGCGCTGGAATTAGAGGTACATTTAACGGATGTACTTACCTGATAAGTAGCCTGGATAAGAGATTGGGTAACATTTAACATGAAGACTCCCTGAACAGTGGTTGCTTGGATAAGAGGTACATTAATAGGGAATAATTCCCTGAAAGTAACTGCCTGGGATAAGTTTTGGGTACATTTAACAGGAAGAACTTCCCTGACAAGTGCTGCCTGGATAAATGGTACAATTTAACAAGGGAACTAATTCCCTGAAAGTACTGCCTGGATAAGTTGTACATTAACATTGAAGAACTTCCCCTGAGAGTGTTTGTTGTCTGGATAAGAGGTACATTTAACATGAAAGAACTTCCTTAACCAGTGGATGCCCAAATAAGACGGAACATTTAACAGTGGAGAACTTCCCTGACAGTGTTGCCTGGATAAGATGGTAAATTTAAAAGAGAAATAATTCCCTGGCAGTGCTGCCTGGATTAGATGGTACATTTAACAGTGAAGAACTTCGCCTGACAGTGATTCTTGGATAAGATGGTACATTTAACAGGGAAGTAATTCCCCGACAGTGCTGCCTGGATGAGATGGTACATTTAAAAGGGAATTAATTCCCTGACAGTGCTGCCTAAATAAGTTGGTACATTTAACAGAAAAGTACTTCCCTGAGAGTGTTTTCTGGATAAGATGGTACCTTTAACAGGGAAGAACTTCCTTAACAGTGTTGCCTGGATAAGATGGTACATTTAACAGTGGAGAACTTCCCTGACAGTGTTGCCTGGATTAGACGGTAAATTTAAAAGAGAAGTAATTCCCTGGCAGTGCTGCTTGGTTTAGATGGTACATTTAACAGGGATATACTTACCTGATAATGTTCCCTGGATAAGATGGTATATTTAATAGTGAAAAACTTCCCTGACAGTGTTGCTTGGATTAGATGGAACATTTAACAGGGAAGTAATTCAATGACAGTGCTGCCTGGATAAGATGGTACATTTAACAGGGAAGTACTTCCCTGACAGTGTTGTCTGGATAAAACGGTACATTAACAGTGAAGTAATTCCTTGACAGTGTTGCCTGGATAAGATGGTACATTTAACTGTTAAGTAATTCCCTGACAGTGTTGCCTGGATGAGACGGTATATTTAACAGGGAAGTAAATCGCTGACAGTGTTCACTGGATAAGATGGTACATTTAACACGGAAGTAATTCCCTGACAGTGTTGCCTGAATATGACTGTACATTTAACTGGGAAGTACTTCCATGTCAGTGTTGCCTGGATAAGATTGTACATTTAAAAGTGAAGTAATTCCTTGACAGTGTTGCCTGTGTAAGATAGGATGCACAGCTGGCAAGTAATTTCCTGACAGTGTTGCCTGCATAAGTTGGTACATATAACATTTAAGTAATTCCCTGACAATGTTGCCTGGAAAGTAATTCAATGACAGTGTTGCCGGGACAAGGTGGGACTCTTAACTTGGAAGTAATTCCCTGTCAGTGTTAACTTGATAAGATGGTACATATAACAGGAAAGTAATTCAATGACAGTGTTGCCTGGATAAGATGATACATTTAAAAGGGAAGTAATTCCATGAGAATGTTGGCTTGATAAGATGGTACATTTAACAGGGAAGTACTTGCCAGACAGCGTTGCTTGGATAAGATAGTACATTTAAAGGGGAAGTAATTCACTGACAATGTTGCCTGGATAAGATGATTAATTTAACAGATAAGTACTTCCGTGACAGTGTTGTCTGATAAGATGGTACATTTAACATTGAAACACTTCCCTGGCAGTGTTGCCTGTATGAGATGGTACATTAATCAAGGAAGCATTTCCCTGACTGTGTTGCCTGGATAAGATAGTTCGTTAAACTGGGAAGTAATTCCCTGACAGTGTTGCCTGGATAAGATGGTACATTTAACGGGGAAGTAATTCTCTGACAGTGTTGCTTAGATAAAATGGTACATTTAACATGGAAACACTTCCCTAGCAGTGTTGCCTGGAGGAGATGGTACATTAATCAGGGAAGTATTTCCCTGACAGTGTTGCCTGGATAAGATGGTACATCTAACAGGAAAGTGCTTCCCTGACAGTGTTGCATGGATAAGATGGTACATTTAACAGGGAAGTACTTTCATTACATTGTTGCCTGGGTAAAATGGTACATTTAACAGGGAAGTAATTCCCTGGAGGTGCTGCCTGCATAAGTTGGTACATTTAACAGGGAAGTACATAAATGAGAGTGTTGTCTGGATAAGATGGTACATTAAACAGTGAGGAACTTCCTTAACAGTGTTGCCTTAATAAGAAGGTACATTTAACAGTGGAGTACTTCCCTGACAGTGTTGCCTGGATGAGATGGTACATTAATCACGGAAGTACTTCCCTGACAGTGTTGCCTGGATAACATGGAAACAGTTCACTGACAGTGTTACTTGGATTAGATAGTATATTTAACAAGGAAGTAATTCCCTGACAGTGCTGCCTGGATAAGATGGTACATTTAAAGGGGAAGAAATTCCCTGACAGTGTTGCCTGGATAAGATGGTTCATTTAACAGGGAAGTACTTCCCTGAAACTGCTACCTGGATTAGATGGTACTTTTAACAGGAATATACTTACCAGTTAATGTTGCTTGCATAAGATGGTACATTTAACAGGGAATTAATTCCATGAGAGTGCTGCCTGGATAAGATGGTACATTTAACGGGGAAGTAATTACATGAGCAGAGTTTGCCTGGGTAAGAATTATTCGTTTAAACAGGGAAGTACTTCCCTGACAGTGTTGGGATAAGATGGTTCATTTAACAGGGAAGTAATTCCCTGACAGTTCTGCATGAATTAGATGGTACATTTAACAGGGAAGAACTTCCCTGACAGTGCTGCACTGAATAAGATGGAACAATAATAAAAGGGAATAATTCCGACCAGTTGTGTCTGGATAAGATGGATAAATGTGGCTGGGATAGCATTCCCTGACAGTGTTGCCTGGAGAAGACGGTACATTTAACAGGGAAACACTTCACTGACAGTCTTGCCTGCATGAGATGGTACATTAATCAGGGAAGTACTTCCCTGACAGTGTTGCCTGGATAAGATGGTACATTTAACGGGAAGTAATCACTGACAGTTGTAACCGGAAAAGATTGTACATTTAAACAGAAGTAATTCCATGATGGTGTTGTCTGGATAAGATGGTTAATTTAACAGGGAAGTACTTCCCTGACAATGATGTATGGATAAGATGGTACATTTAACAGGGAATTAATTCCCTGACAGTGTTGCCTGAATAAGATGGTACATTAACATTGAAGTAATTCCTTGACAGTGTTGCCTGGATAAATCGGTATATTTAACTGGGAAGTAATTACCTGACAGTGTTCCCTGGATAAGATGGTATATTTAACTGGGAAGTAATTCCCTGACAGTGTTGCCTGGATATGATGGTACATTTAACAGGGAAATACTTCACTGACAGTGTTGCCTGGATAATACGATATATTTAAGAGGGAAGTAATTCCCTGACAGTGTTGCCTGCATAAGATGGTAGATTTAACTGTGAAGTAATTCCGTGACAGTGTTGTCTGGATAAGATGATACATTTAACAGGGAAGTAATTCCCAGAAGATGTTGCCTGTATAAGGTGGTACATTTAATGGGAAGTAAATCACTGACAGTGTTACCTGGACAAGATGGTGCATTTAACAGGGAAGTACTTTCCAGAGAGTGTTGGCTCGATAATATGGTACATTTAACAGGAAGTACTTCCTTAATGTGTTTACTGGATAAAAAGAAAATTTGGCACATTCAACAGGTAAAGTAATCCCTGACAGTGCTGCCTTGAAAGATAGTTCGTTAAACTGGGAAGTAATTCCTGACAGTGTGCCTGGATAAGATTGTACATTGAACGGGGATGTAATTCCCTGACAGTCGTTTGCTTGGAGAAGATGGTACATTTAAAAAAGGAAGTACTTACTTGACAGTGTTGTAAGAATAAGAATGGTACATTTATCATCCATGAAGTATTTCCCTGATGGTCCTGCCTGTATAAGATGGTTATTTAACATGGTATAATTCGTGACAGTGCTTCCTACATAAGATGGTACATTTAACTGAGGATCACTTCCCTGACAGTGTTGCTGGATAAAATGTACATTTAACAGCGAAGTACTTTACCTGAAAATGTGCCTGGATAAGATGGTACAGTTTTAACGGTGAAGAACTTTCTCTGACAGTGTTGCATGGATAAGAGGTACATTCTAACGGGAAGTAATTCCGTACAGTTTACCTGAAAAGATGGTACATATAACAGAAGAAAAGAATTCTCTGAGAGTGTGCCTGTATAAAGAATGTATATTTAACAGGAAGTATTTCTTCCTGACAGTGTTGCCTTAATAAGACGGTACATTTAACCGGGAAGTAATTCACTGACAGTGTTGCTTGGATAAGATGGTACATTTAACTGGGAAGTAATTCCCTGGCAGTGTTGCTTGGATAAAATGGTACATTTAACAGGGAAACACTTCCCTGACAGTGTTGCCTGATGAGATGTACATTAATCAGGGAAGTACTACTTCCCTGACAGTGTTGCCTGGATAAGATGGTACATTTAACAGCAAAGTGCTCCCCTGACAGTGTTGCCTGGATAAGATGGTACATTTAACAAGGAAGTACTTCCCTAACAGTGTTGCCTGGATAAGATGGTACATTTAAAAGGGAAGTAATTCCCTGGAAGTGCTGCCAGGATTAGATGGTACATTTAACAGGGATGTACTTACCTGATAATGTTGCCTGGATAAGATGGCACATTTAACAGTAAAGAACTTCACTGACAGTGTTGCTTGGATAAGATGGTACATTTAACAGGGAAGTAATTCCCTGACCAGTGCCTGCCTGGATAAGAGGTACATTAACAGGGAATTAATTCCCTGACAGTGCTGCCTGGATATGATGGTACATTTAACAGTGGAGAACTTCCCTGACAGTGTTGCCTGGATAAGATCGTAAATTTAAAAGAGAAGTAATTCCCTGGCAGTGCTGCTTGGATTAGATGGTAGCGTATAAACAGGGATATACTTACCTGATAATGTTGCCCTGGATAAAATGGTACATTTAACAGTGAAAAACGTCCCTGACAGTGTTGCTTGGATAAGATGGTACATTTAACAGGGAAGTAATTCCCTGACAGTGCTGCCTGGATAAGATGTACATTTAACGGGGAAAGTATTTCCCTGACAGTGTTGCCTGGATAAAATATGGTGAGCATTTAACTGTTAAGTAATTCCTTGACAGTGTTGCCTGGATAAGATGGTATATTTAACAGGGAAGTAATTTGCTGACAGTGTTGCCTGGATATGATGGTACATTTAACAGGGGAGTACATCCCTGACAGTGCTGTCTGGATTAAGATGCACGTTTAAACCCAGGGAAGTAACTCCCTGACACGTGCTGCCTGATAAGATGGTATATTTATCATGGAAGTACTTCTCTGACAGTATTGCCTGGATAAGTTGGAACATTTAAACGTGAAGTAATTCGTTGACAGTGCTGCCTGGGTAAGATGGGATATATAGCTGGGAAATAATTCCCTGACAGTGTTGCCTGGATAAGATGGTACATGTAACAGGGAAATAATTCCCAGACAGTATTGCTTGGAAAGATGGTGCACCTAACTTGTAAGTAATTCCCTGTCAGTGTTGCCTGGATAAGATGGTACTTATAACAGGAAAGTAATTCCATGACAGTGTTGCCTGGATAAGACGGTACATTTAACTGGGAAGTAATTCCCAGAAGATGTTGCCTGTATAAGGTGGTGCATTTAATGGGAAGTAAATCCCTTACAGTGTTACTTGGACAAGATGGTGCATTTAACAGGGAATACTTCCATGACAGTGTTGCCTGTATATGATGTTATACCTTTTACAGGGGAAAGTACTTCCTTGACATGTTGCCTAGATAAATGTAGCACATTTAACAGGCAAGTAATTCTCTGACAGTGCTGGCCTGGATAAGATAGTTCTTAAACAGGAAAGGGAATTTCCAGGCAGTGTTTGCCTGCATAAGATGGTACATTTAAACGTTGAAGTAATTCCCTGACAGTGTTGCCTGGAAAAGATCGTTCATTTAGCATGGAAGTTCTTCCCTGACAGTGTTGTATGAATAAGGTGGTACATTTTACATGGAAGTAAATGCCTGACGGTGCTGCCTGGATAAGATGGTACATTTAACAGGAATAATTCCTAGGAGTGTTGCCCTGGATAAGATGGTACATTTAACAGGAAGTAATTCAGTCAGTGTTGCCTGGATAAGACGGTACATTTAACTGGGAAGTAATTCCCAGAAGATGTTGCCTGTATAAGGTGGTGCATTTAATGGGAAGTAAATCCCTGACAGTGTTACTTGGACAAGATGGTGCATTTAACAGGGAAGTACTTCCATGACAGTGTTTGCCTGTATAATATGTTAACTTTTAACAGGGGAGGTACTTTCCTTGACAGTGTTTGCCAAATAATGTTTGCACATTTATCAGGCAAGTAATTCTCTGACAGTGCCTGCCTGGATAAGATAGTTTTATTAAAACAGGAAAGGAATCCCAGACAGTGTTGCCTGCATAAGATGGTACATTTAACGTTGAAGTAATTCCCTGACAGTGTTGCCATGGAAAAGATCGTTCAATTTAGCATGGACGTTCTTCCCTGACAGTGTTGTATGAATAAGGTGGGTACATTTTACATGGAAGTAAATCCTTAGGGTGCTGCCTGGATAAGATGGTACATTTAAAACAAGGAAGTAATTCCTAGAGTGTTGCCTGGATAAGATGGTACATTTAACAGGGAAGGAATTCCATGTCAGTGTTTGCTTAATAAGATGGTGCATTTAACTGCGAAAATCCCTGACAGTTGCCTTGATAAGATGGTTCGTTTATTTTAACTGTGAAGTAATTCCTGACAGTGTTGCTTGGATAAGGTGGTACATTTAACAAGGAATTACTTTCCTGACAACTGTTTTCCGTGATAAGGATGGACAACAACTGTGAAGTGTATTCCCTGTCAGTGTTGCCTGAGTATAAATTGTGGCATTTAACTTGAAAGAAATCTCCTGACAGTTTGGCCTGATAAATGGCACATTTAAAAGTTAAGTAATTCACTGACAGTGTTGCTGGATAAGAAGACATATAGCTAAGAAGTAATTCCTGACAGTGTTGCCTTGATAAGATTGTACATTTAACAGGGAAGAAATTCCCCGACAAGTGTTTTCTCCTGGATAAGGATGGTAAATTTAAAATAACAGGGGAGTAATTCCCTGACATTGTGGTATCCTGGAAAAGATGGTACATTAATGGGGAAGTAATTCCCATGTCAGTGTTGCATGGATAAGGTGGACATTTAAACTGAGGGAAGTAATTCTCTGACAGTGTTGCCTGGATAAGATGGAACGTTTAACAGAGTAAGTAATTCCCTGACAGTGTTGCCTGGATAAGATGGTACATTTAGAACATTAAAGTAATTCCCTGACAGTGTTGCTTGATAAGATGGTAACAATGTTAACAGGGAAGTAATTCCACTGACAACGTTGCCTGGAAATAAAAAAAATGGGGGAGATGGTACATTTAACAGTGAAGTAATTTCTTAACAATGTTGCCTGGTTAAGAATGGGTACAATAAACAAGGGAAGCAATTCCTGACAGTGTTGCCTGGATAACATGGTACATTTAGCAAGGAAGTAATTCCCTGACAGTGTTGCCTGGATAAGATGGTACATTTAACAGTTAAGTAATTCCATGACAGTGTTACCTGGATAAGATGGTACTACCTGGATTAGATGGTACATTTAACAGGGAAGTAATTCCATAGCAGTGTTGCCTGGATAAGATTGAATATTTAACAGGGAAGTAATTCCATAGCAGTGTTGCCTGGATAAGATGGTACATTTAACAGGGAAGTAATTCCCTGACAGTGTTACCTGGATAAGATGGTACATTAAATAGGGAAGTAATTTCCTTACATTGTTGCCTGGATAAGATGGGACATTTAACTGGGAAGTAATTCCCTGACAGTTTTGCCTGGATAAGATGGTACATTTAACTGGGAAATAATTCCCTGACAGTCTTGCCTGGATAAGATGATACATTTAAGAACATAAGAAAGGAGGAACACTGCAGGAGGCCTGCTGGCCCATACTAGGCAGACCCTTTTCAATTCATCCCACTAACAAAACGTTTACCCAACCCAATTTTCAATGCTACCCAAGAAATAAGCTCTGATGTGAAAGTCCCACTCAAATCCAACCCTTCCCACTCATGTACTTATCCAACCTAAATTTGAAACTACCCAAAGTCCCAGCCTCAATATCCCAACTAGGTAGACTGTTCCACTCATCAACTACCCTATTTCCAAAACCCAATACTCTCCTTTTGTCCTTTCTAAATCAAACTTATCTAATTTAAATCCATTACTGTGGTTTCCTCTTGGAGAGACATCCTCAAGACCTTATTAATATCCCCTTTATTAATACCTATCTTCCACTTATACACTTCGATCAGGTCTCCCCTCATTCTTCGTCTAACAAGTGAATGTAACTTAAAGTCTTCAATCTTTCTTCATAAGGAAAATTTCTAATGCTATGATTAATTTAGTCATCCTACGCTGAATGTTTTCTAACGAATTTATGTCCATTCTATAAAAAGGAGACCAGAACGAGTTTGCATAATCTAGGTGAGGCCTTACTAATGATGTATAAAGCGCAGTATGACCTCTGGACTTCTGTTGCTTACACTTCTTGATATAAATTTCCCAGTAATCTATTTGCCTTATTACGTACGCTTAGGCATTGCTGTCTTGGTTTTAAAGGGTTTGCTGCTCACCCTAACCCTCAAGTCCTTTTCGCAATCTGTATGGCTAAGTTTCTACATCATTTAACTTATAAGTACTAGGGTTATGAGCACTCCCAAGCTTCAGAACCTTGCATTTATCTACATTGAACTGCATCTGCCACTTTTCTGACCAAAAATAGATTTTGTTTAAATCCTCCTGAAGTTCCATAACATCTACGTTTGAATCAATTATCCTACCTATCTTTGTTCACGGCGAATTTGCTCATATCACTAGTAATTCCCTCGTCAAGATCATTGATATAAAATTATAACAACAACGGGCCCAAGACTGATCCCTGTGGAACGCCACTTGTTACAGATCCCCACTCGATTTAACCCCATTTATGGACACTCTCTGCTTCCTGTCAGTGAGCCATGACTCGAATCCACGAGAGCACTTTTCCCCCAATGCCATGAGCTGCTACTTTCTTCAACATCTTTGGTGCGGAACTCTAATCAAAGGGCCTTACTAAAATCTAAGTAAATAATATAAAATTTCCCTTTATCGTGGTCAACAGCCTCAAAAGCTTACTGAAGAAAGTTAATAAATTAGTTAGACAAGATCGGCCTCTTTTTGGAATCCATGCTGAGTATCATTAATAAAGCTATGCTTATCGAGATGGCTTCTTATAATCTCAGCTATAATTGACTCTATAATTTGCCTACAATTGAGGCAGGTTTAAATGGGCGTAATTTGACGGTAACGACTTGTCCCCTGTTTTTAAAAAAAAAGAATTACATTGGCATCTTTCCACATATCCCGACACAAAACCTGTTTGAAGAGATAAATTAAAAATATTAGTTAATGGTCACAGAGTTCCATTTTGCATTCCTTAAGAACCCTTGAAAAAACCTCATCAGGACCCGGCGACTTATTTTGCTTCAGCCGTCTATCTGCTTCACAACCATTTCATTATGATTGTGATGTTACATAATTTATCCTTCTTCTAGCCCCCTATAAAAATTAATTACTGGAATATGTAAAAATCTTCTTGTGTAAAAACTGAAAAAAAATATTTATTTAAAAATCGAGCACATTTCATTCTCTTTGTCAGTAAGGTGCCCCCTATTATTTTTAAGGGACCTATCTTATCTCTAACTTTTGTTCTATAGACCCCGGAAAAAACTTTTTTGGGTTAGTTTTAGAATCCTTAGCAACTTTAATATCATAGTCCCTTTTAGCTTTTCTTATCCCCTTTTTAATGTCCCTCTTAATTAATGACAATATACTGATTTATAAGATGACCCTCACCTCTTTTGATACGCCTATAAAATCCTTTCTTATGCCCTAGTAGATATTTTAGCCTATTATTCATCCATTTTGGTTCATTTTTATTTGATCTAATTTCTTTATATGGGATAAACTTCTTTGAGCACATGTATAGTGTTCAGAAAACTGTCATATTGATAGCTCCTTCGTTAACCCCAGTCAACAGATGATAAGTGTTTCTCTAAGCCCATCGTAATCTGCTAAGCGAAAATCTGGGGCGTTACTGAGTTATCGCTACTATCGAACTTCCATTCAATGCTAAATGTAATTGATTTGTGGTCGCCCAGCACCCAGTTCCTCTGAAATTTCTAAATTATTAACAGGGATTCATTGTTTTGCCATTTAAAAAGCCCAAGCGGGGTATTTCCCCTTGTGGGTTCTGTCACAAACTGCTTCAAAAAAACAATCCTGAACTACTTCTAAAAAGTCGTATGATTCTAATTCCCAGTCAAGAAATTCCAATCAATATGACTAAAGTTAAATTTCCCTAGAATTACTACATTATCGTGGCCTTGGGGCCCTAAAAATTTTCCTCCCATAGTATCTTCCTTGGTCCCTATCTAAGTTTGGGGACGGTAATCACTCCTAAAATCAGTTTTTTATGCCCCTCTAAAAAATTCTATCCAAACAGACTCTGAAAGTGTTACTTCAGACTTAATACCCGTTTTTATGCAGCAGTTCAAGCGATCTCGGACATACAATGCCACCCCCACCTCCCTTCCCGATACTTCTATCTACTTGGAACAATTTAAAAACCCGAATATGACATTCCGCAGGCATGTCCCGACTTTTTTAAATTTAAACCACGTCTCATTAAGCAAATACATCAATGTTACCTGCACTAGCAACTAATCTCAACTCGTCCATCTTATTCCTAGCACAAACGGTAATTAGCATAATAAACATTGAAAGACTCTCCTTTCTCTTTACCCTTCCTGCTCATTTCTGTTTTTCTACTAAACCTATTACTGTCCTTATCACCCAAAGTCCCTGGCTTTTCAATATCTACCTCGTTCTGCTTATTACTAGTTCCCCTAGAACTTGTAATATTACTACACTGGGACTTCACTGTTTTCCTGCCAAAACCCATACCACTAACTATTCCTAGTTTAAAGTCCTAACTGCTCCCTCCACTGCAGTTGCCAGTGCTCCCACCCCAGACCTAGATAAGTGAACCCCATCCCTGGCATACATGTCATTTCTGAATTGATACTTTCTCTGTCCATATTACTACCTCATTTTTTTTTAAATACTATCAATTGATATTACTTACTAAAATTAATAATTATCATTTTTACTATAATTCCAATTGACTCTTAACATTTTTGACATTTAATAATCATTACTTGTCTAATTACCTTTACCTGTTTTAATACCACATTTACTATCTTAGAGTACTCTTAATTACCTTGTACTGCCATATAACCTCTAGTATAACTACCAGTGCAATATTGAATGAAATAATCATTACTTTTTCACTTTTTTGGAATCATTATTACTTACTAAAATTTTATTTAAAAACCATATTTACTACCAGTCAATTTTACTTTTGTACATTAAACATTATCTTTATACTTCCCCCAAAACTTGTGTTCCCAAAATTTTCAAGTTTGTATATTCAACTCCAACCTTTATTTTATCCTTTGTACCTTTACCTGTGTACCTTTTCCTTTTCCCCATTTTTACTATCATTTTATCCCAAAGACATTCCCCTTGTTATTTTTTACTATTATTTTTTTGGGTATTTAATTGTGAATTTATTTTTTTCAATTTAAATCTTTATACTCCTATTTTTTAAAACAACATTACCAGACCCAGTGTTTTGCAAAACCATTTCAATTTGTTTTTTTATTTTATATTGTTTTATAATTCCTACTCTAAATTTTTTTTCATACTTTGACTAATTTGTGTGAAATTATGTATTTTCAATTAATTTTTGTTCAAGG
Source organism: Cherax quadricarinatus (assembly GCF_026875155.1). NCBI lineage: Eukaryota > Metazoa > Arthropoda > Malacostraca > Decapoda > Parastacidae > Cherax > Cherax quadricarinatus. The sequence goes on along the minus strand of NC_069492.1, from coordinate 7,940,899 downwards.
CCCTTAACATTTTTTGCTAACTAGTCCCAAACTCCCTCATATATTTTTTTTCTACTTTTTTTTTTCTTTTGCTCCCCTTATTTTAAATTTTTTATCTTGTCATTTAAATCTGTTATACTTTTTTAATTCTTTTTAAACAACTTATATAACACCTTAGTGAAATTAAAATGAGACCTTGTCCTTTTTTATATTTTTAATTAAACTCATTGTACTATAGTCAAAACCCAAATTCATTAATTAGACCAATTGAAATTTACTAGGAGAGACGGCTATTTTTAAATTTTGTATTTTTATTTTAATTTAATTAAAAATCTAGTTGTACTATAGCTCATTCTAGCTCAAAACAAGACCCACAAAAGTCATTAAATTGCCCTTTAGTGCAATTTTTTGATTACCACTTTATTGTTCACCAAAACTTATTTTTATCCCTTTTATATTAAAATTTTATATTATAATTCTAACTTTTAAAGAATTACCTTTAAAGTACAACCTCTATCAATTCCCAACCCATTATTTGATCATCACTTTTTTTGTCACCCACAAATTATTTTAGTCCCTTTTATTTTGTCTCCTTTTTTTTAGTTTTAAAAAATACCTTAGCTCTTTTTCTACATTTTTAAAAAAATTCAGGGTTATTTTTTTAGCATTAGAATATTTATTTTGTTTTAAAACTTAATTCTAACTAAAATTTCACTAAAAAATTTTATATTAAAAGCATTGATCCTGATCCCAACCTCTTTTTTAATGATTTAAATGATTAAAAAATTACTGTAATTACACACGCAGAACAAAAAAGGGCACTTCTCGGGCCAACAACAACATAACATCTTTAACTAAAATACCGATCTTTAAGCAAGCATTATGATGACCTCCTGCATTACTAAATTCCTTGCATGAAAATTTTCCATCATTAACAACGAAACCGGGCAAAGCCTGATACTAAAGCTATGCCTTTCCGGGTTTACCACCATACACAACTGTAGCCAGACCAACAAGGGGGGGCAAAACAATCTACTCAACCAAACAGAATTATCACTAATACTTGCAAAAGGATAACATGGGGAAATATAAATAGCAAAATTCAAACCCCAAATCCCTACAAAAACCCTCCACTGATAAAATCTACAGAGTTTCCACAATCAAACTTTTAGCCAATTTAGTAAAAACCCAGGAAGTATGAAAACTGATGCACGCTGAACAAAGATCACTTCTACCCCGGGTGACTTTAAATATAAATCTCCTGAAAACCCAGACCCACACGTTACTGAATTCAAAAACACAATGATAACGTTGTTCTACCAAATAAAAAAACCAAAAGATTACGAGACATGTTTCCCTACTTGACCACATTGGACCAACACCATATCCCCTTTAAAACAGCAAAATTTACGAAATACCACAACCACTACCCTACTTTCCTCATAAAAACTCTTGGTAAAATCCCCCAAGACACTACTAAAGTCCCTTCCAATTTCACAAGGGCAGCCATTAATAACTCAAACAGCAGTAACAAACATTGACGGGCACACGGCTAGAAATCTATCAGATATTGACGAATTTTTAAAAATTTTCAAAAAAAAGACCCAATACCTTTAAAAACAAGCCTGCCCTAAAAAATAAACAATGACAGCTAAAAAACTAAAGTCCCTGGCTAACACCCAGCTTCCAAATCCATAAATCAAAACACCATATGAAAAACAGTACAAAAGGGTCACATAACCAAGACCAAACAAAACTTTACCGTCAACCCCTAACCACTTGATAAAAGGGAAAAAAAAAATTGTATTATGAAACAGATTATCCAACTTACGAGTGAATAAAAAAACCGGAAGCCCCTATCAGAAATTCGGGGAAAAAAAAAATATCACGAAATAGCAAAAAAAAAATTAGCAAAATCAGATAAACCCCCCAAACTCCCCCCAACAAAACGAAAACAACCAATGATTTTTTCTCCACTATGGAAAAAACCCTTTCCCAATAATATCCCAACTCAGATACCCCCCCCAAAAGACACCTCAGGGAAACTACAACGAACACACGTTCCTACCCGACAACCCATCGAAGTCCCCCTTTATTATCAACACACAAAAAAACCCCAAAGGCAGGGATTTAAATCCCTTACCACCCTTTAAATAAAAAAAAAGCTCACAAGAAACATCCCAATCATTGCAAACACTCTTTCAAATCCATGAATCCTCCACCTTCCTACAGCTCTAAAAATAGCAAGGGCCCACCCCGATCCAAAAAGGGAGGAGACCAAACGAGTTGAATAACTAAGGCCAATACCAATTTACACTCTCTCCCCAAAAATCCTCGAAAAATTTTTCATAAAAGAATCTACTCCACCCTTTTCTCCCAAAAAATACTCAACCCCCCGCCAATTTGGGTTCAGGCCTAATAAAAATACTAAGATGCTATTTTACACTGCTAGAACATATATACACTGCAAATAGAGAAAAAAGAAATCCCACTTTGGGGTCTTTATTTACTTCGTAAGCTTTTGTCAGTTTACCTGACTTGCCCACGAAAATTGTCACACATGGTTTAAAGGGGACCCCCTCAACTACCTCAAGTCTACCCAGCAACAGAAGCCAATATTGTACCAAATGGGCAAAACTCTTCTGCCAACCAATTCAGTTGGTGTCCCCCCAGGGGAAGTGTCCCCGGGGCCCCTTTTCTTTCTCCTAACAAAAAAAACCCCTACCAAATGCTTCGCAATTACTCAAAACCCCACTTTTTTTCAGATGACACTAAAAAACTCTTCTCTCACACCCAGCCCCGTCACGCTAGCCAAACGAAACACCGAATTACAGAAATATCTACCTGGGAAAAACTAACAAACTTTCACTAAACATTAAAAAAACCTACTTTATTCAGTTTGGGAAAAAGAGCTACAGATGTACCTCTTTAAAAAACGATAAACAACACCTATCACAAAACTAACGAGGGAAAATTTTTAGGATCCACCTTGAAATAACTAAATTTCAAACACATAACAAAAAAAATTTTTTAAGAAAATTTCCAAACGTAGGGAACTACGAAGATACTACTTTTCCACAGCAGCCCCCCCGGCCCTTTTTCCTCTCTTATTTTCCCCCCATCTCCCATGGAATTTGTGCAGGGGCTCAACAAAAAACTAACCACTCAGACCACAATTACCCAATAAAAAGCTCATTCAAAAGATAACAAATTCCCACTAAAACAGCACACTCCACCAATATTCAAAACTCTAAAATTTCTCCCCCAAAACAAAAAATCCCAAATTTTTTACTGCCCTTTTCATCATAGAACACTTTAAATCGAATTAAAACCCCCCCCCAAAACATCTCCCTTTCCAACCTCAAAAAAACAGACCATAACACAAACACAGATCCCTCTTTGATGTTCCCGTGTCCATCCACGCTATGCAAAAACTCAATGCACAAAAAGGCCCTAAAATTGGAAATTTATTTTCCTGTAAATAAAAAGAAACACTACTTTTTATAAATTCAATTCTTTCCCAAAAACCTTACTCACCCAAAAACCAAAAAATACGAATAAATGAAACCCTTTAAATTGTATTCCAAATGTTACTCACAATTAAATCACACAAATGTTAAACCTAGGACCCCAAACTAACTTTGTTTTTTTTTTTTAAATACACACCTAACAGAATACTCCATTCTACTGAATGTACAGCAATGCACAACCATATACCTGTTTTGTAAAACCTTTGTGCTTTATAATTATCGTTTAAAAATAATGTTTTTATCCTGATTTCATCATTTCTTAGTTAACTTTAATTTTTTTTTTAACCAGCCCGTAACTAGCATATAAGTGGCTTTTTGGCAGCTGCTCTTACCCGTAATTTTTTTGTACCTCCGATGTATGCTAAAATTAAATAAATAAATAAATAAATAAATAGAAAAAAAGGGCCCATGTCAAGAATGTTACCGCATTTTCCCCTACAGTATTTTTTCCAGCCAGCAAATTTAAAACCAATTTCCCTGGGCAAAACCCTTCATTTTTCCCAAATCCCCCCCTTGGGAAAAACCACATAAAACAGGTTCCCACCCTTACTCCCAATTATTTCTATTGCTGACCTATACCCTAATCGTCTTCACCCTACGCTGCCAACACGTTGCCTCCCATGAACGATAAAAGATTGCTCCCATTACCTCCATTAGCATCCCAAAGGCTAACAATACCTCCATCCCAGCCCCAGGAAAGCAAACTCCTGTCTCCTACCCGTCCTTCAACAAAGCCCTTCCTATACCTAACTTGGCTATCCCCAAAAACAAAAATTTTCTTACCTTTCCCTTGTGTCGTTCGTCGTGATTTCCCCAAATCGACTCAATTCTCGGTAAGAGAATGTTTAGTTTTACACAAAAAGTTTCCACGGCATCCTTTCTTCTTCATCGTTTCTACCTTTTTCCCTTCGTCCCTTGATCCCAACTTCGTTTCCCTGCTGCCACCATTGACCATTTTTTCCCTTCTTTACCTGAGACTCAAAAAAGGAGACTCACGAATTTCTTGTTTTCCTCGTCAAATCCCCGAAACTCAACTTTGCCTCCTCAAATTTTTCCTTAAGCTGTTGGTAAATTTCTCATGGGGGGGGGATCTTTCTTCAATTTGTAGAGGCGGCAAACAAGTCTTCACAGAGCTAAGTACAAACCCCTACTCGGGAAAAACCCAAACCCAACAGAGCTACTGCGCACACTCCGCACGGCCAACAGCGATGCGAAAACCCAGGAAATAAAACCCTGAAGGGGTTTTTTCCTGGATTAAAGGACATTTAAAGGTAAAATATTCCCTGAGAGTGTTGCCTGGAGAATGGGACTTTAGCTGGAAGTAGTTCCCTGACAGTGTTGGCTGGGTAAGATGTTTCATTTAACTGGGGAAAAATTTCCCTGACATATTGCCTGTATAAGAGGTACTTTTTAAATGGGAATACTTCCTTTACAGTGTTTTCCTGGATAAGAGGTAATTTAACTGGGGAAATTCTTTTCTGGGAGTGTTTTTCCCGGATAAGAGGACATTTACAGGGAAATACTTCCTTGACAGTGTTTCCTGGATAAGATGGTCCATTACAGGGAAGTAATTCCCCGACAGGTTCCAAGTCTTCATAACAAACTTAATTAATATTCTCTTAATTTCGCTTCTTTTAAAAAACTTCTTTTCTTATGGAAACTAAAATTTAAAAGTTAATAATTAGGTTTGTCGTGGGGAGCGCTAAAACCCTTAGGGGTTTTAAAAATTTCGTGAGCGGGAAGCCAGGTTTTAATTTTTGGAACTGAAAACACAGACCATTTCCCCGGGTCAAGAGCCCCCCCCCCAGCATCAAGGAAAACCCACCATGAAGGTAAATAAAATTATATGACTGCTATATAAATTTATAGTAAAATGAACTTTACTCTAAAATTTTAATTTAAAAATTTTTGAAAAAACAGAAACAGTTTTAATCACTTTCCCCAGTGAAAGTCACGTCCTCCCAAATCCGTCCCGCCATAAGTCCGTCCCAATCCTGATCAATCCTCAGTGAAAGTCCGTCCCCATTTAAAGTCACTCCTCAGTGATAAGTCACGTCCTAGTGATAACACTTATTTAGTGATAAGCCGCCCATTCTAAATCACGTCCTCAGCC
>NC_069492.1:7864050-7934777 GCF_026875155.1 Cherax quadricarinatus | reverse complement strand
TTAATTTTAGAAATATCATTTTTTTTGGAACTGATGCCCCCAAATACTGGCTTAGGGGCGGTCTACTACAATACCATGATGGTACTCCCTTCCCTGTATGCTTCCTAAGCCGGAAACTCCTTCCCGCAGAAACAAGATACTCCACAATAGAAAAGGAATGTTTAGCCCTTGTGTGGGGTATCTCCAAACTTAAATTTTATTTGTTGGGAAAAGAATTCATTTTAGAAACGGACCACAAACCTTTGATATACCTAGAAACTTTTAAGGGAACCAACAGTCGCCTCTTGAGGTGGACATTGGCACTCAAGGCTTTTAAGTTCCATATTGTGTATATCAATGGTTCATCCAATTATTTCTCTGACTGGTTAAGTCGTGACAGTCAGTAGAAGATTTGTTGCCTTACGCGACTTCCACATGTTAGAACTTTTTTCCTCGCCTATTCTTCTTATACTCCTTGACTATAAGTCTTGGTATGAGGGAGTGTGAGGGAAAAGTTCAATAGATAGGAGTAGAGAGGGAATATATATATAATATATATTAACAATAGTTTCACTGCCGGCTTCTAGTTAAGGTAGGGTAAGTCAATCTCCCGTTTTTCCCGCCTTTTCTCCCCCTCCCTGAAATTGATAGTTTGTCTGCCGGCTACTAGTTAAGGTAGGGTAAGTCACGCTCCCGTTTTTCCCGCCTTTTCTCCCCCTCCCTGAAATTGATATTTTGTCTGCCGGCTACTTGTTAAGGTAGGGTCAGTCTAGCTCCCACTATCCCTTCCCCTCCCTCTTCTCCCCCCCCGAAAGGTGATGTGTTGGGCTCTGGTTAAACAGTAAATCACTAGACTCACAGCTCCCAACTCTACTGTAAGTACATGCCTGCCTTGTATTCTAGTGGATTTATTGGTTGAAAGCTTCACTTTTGACCAATAATAAACTTAGTCCTTTCAGTCTTGCTCTAGGTTGACTGTTGTAATAATCACCACGTCTTTTGAATATTGTACACTACCATGAAGAGTGATTATTTAAGCAGTGGGTAACCTGTCTATCTTTCCAGCTTGGATGTCAGAGAGGGTCACCTGGCAATCAACGAGTAGAACAGGAGAAGGACTAACGTCCAGAGACTTCTCCAGGTTGTATTGAAGTACCTGTGCACCTGTATGAAATTGCAGGACGTAACTCCACAGCATTGCAGCGGTAAAGAACCTGCTTTCCCTGTCTTCGGGATAGAATACTCACTGGTATACTGTGAAGAACTAGCCAGTGGATGGTCACCAACACCTGCGACCCCCCCCCCTTATCATCAGCAACGGCTACGGTTTCAACAACAGTGTCACCAACACCAGACACCATTGTAGATATTAGTGATGAGTTCAAATGTTATTTTATTCATTTCATTTTTCATTTTTCTTTCAAATAGGATATACCTTTCATGTTTTGTTGTTTTATGTTTGATTTAATAAATAGTGTTTATCTTTGTGAATTATTATTTCATTTTCTATTCATTAATTTTCCTGAGGAGGAGCCAGCCTGAGTAATACTGTCTGAAGTTGTTACAGGGCTGAGTAAGCCTTCACACTGTAAAATGTACCATCTTATCCAGGCAGCACTGTCAGGGAATTAATTCCCTGTTAAATGTACCATCTTATACAGGCAGCACTATCAGGGATTTACTTCCCTGTTAAAAGTACCATATTATCCAGACATCATTGTCAGGGAAATACTTCCCTGTTAAATTAACCATCTTATCCAGGCAACACTGTCAGTAAATTACTTCTGTTAAATGTACAATCTTTTCCGGGTTACACTGTCAGTGAATTACTTCCCCGTTAAATGTACCATCTTATCCAGGCAACACTGTCAGGGAAGTACTTCCCAGTTTAATGTACCATCTCATCCAGGCAAGACTGTCAGGGAAGTGTTTCCCTGTTAAATGTACCATCTTATCCAGGCAACACTGTCAGTAAATTACTTCACGGCTAAATGTACCGACTTCCCCAGGCAACACTGTCAGGGAATTGCTTCCCAGCCACATATCCCATCTTATCCAAACACCACTGTCAGGGAATTACTTCCCTTTTATATGTACCATCTTATCCAGGCAGCACTGCCAGGGAAGTTCTTCCCTGTTAAATGTACCATCTTATCCAGGCGACACTGTCAGGAAATTACTTTCCCGTTAAATATACCATCTAATCCAGGCAGAACTCTCAGGAAATTACTTCCCTGTTAAATGAACCACCTTATCCCAACACTGTCAGGGAAGTACTTCCCTGTTAAATGAACCATCTTATCCAGGGAACACTGTCAGGTAATTACTTCCCTGTTAAATGTACCATCTTATCCAGGCAGCACTCTCATGGAATTAATTCCCTGTTAAATGTACCATCTTATGCAAGCAACACTGCCATGGAAGTTCTTCGCTGTTAAATGTACCATCTTATCCATGCAACATTATCAGGAAAGTATATTCCTGTTAAAAGTACCATATAATCCAGGTAGCAGTGTCAGGGAAGTACTTCCCTGTTAAATGAACCATCTTATCCAGGCAACACTATCAGGGAATTACTTCCCCTTTAAATGTACCATCTTATCCAGGCAGCACTGTCAGGGAATTACTTCCTTGTTAAATGTACCATCTTATCCAAGCAACACTGTCAGTGAACTGTTTCCATGTTAAATGTACCATCTCATCCAGGCAACACTGTCAGGGAAGTACTCCACTGTTAAATGTACCTTCTTATTAAGGCAACACTGTTAAGGAAGTTCCTCACTGTTTAATGTACCATCTTACCCAGACAACACTCTCATTTATGAACTTCCCTGTTAAATGTACCAACTTATCCAGGCAGCACTGTCAGCGAATTAATTCCCTGTTAAATGTACCATCTTATCCAGGCCGCACTGTCAGGGAATTACTTCCCTGTTAAACGCACCATCTTATCCATGCAACACTGTCAGGGAAGTTTTTCACTGTTAAATGTACCATCTTATCCAGGCAACATTATCAGGTAAGTACATCCCTGTTAAATGTACCATCTAATCCAGGCAGCACTTCCAGGGAATTACTTCCCTGTTAAATGTACCATTTTATCCAGGCAACACTGTAATGGAAGTACTTCCCTGTTAAATGTTCCATCTTATCCACGCAAGACTGTCAGGGAAGCACTTTCCTGTTAGATGTACCATCTTATCCAGGCAACACTGTCAGGGAAATTCTTCCCTGATTAATGTACCATCTCATCCAGGCAACACTGCCAGGGAAGTGTTTCCATGTTAAATATACCATTTTATCCAAGCAAAACTCTCAGGGAATTACTTCCCCGTTAAATGTACCATCTTATCCAGGCAACACTGTCAGGGAATTACTTCCCAGTTTAACGAAGTATCTAATCCAGGCAACACTCTCATGGAAATATTTCCTTGATTAATGTACCATCTCATACAGGCAACACTGCCAGGGAAGTGTTTCCATGTTAAATGTACCTTCTTATCCGGACTACACTGTCACGGAAGTACTTCCCTGTTAAATTAACCATCTTATGCAGGCAACACTGTCAGTGAATTACTTCCCCGTTAAATGTACTATCTTATCCAAGAACGCTGTCAGGCAAGTACTTCCCTGTTAAATGTACCATCTTATCGAACCAACACTCTCATGGAAGTGCTTCCCTGTTAAATGCACCATCTTGTCCACGTAACACTGTCAGGGATATACTTCCCATTAAATGTACCACCTTATGCAGGCAACATCTTCTGGGAATTACTTCCCTGTTAAATGTATCATCTTATCCAGGCAACACTGTCATTGAATTACTTTCCTGTTAAATGTACCATCTTATCCAGTTAACACTGACAGGGAATTACTTCCAAGTTAAGAGTCCCACCTTGTCCCTGCAACACTGTCTGGGAATTACTTTCCTATTAAATATACCATCTCATCCAGGCAACATTGGCAGGGAATTACTTAAATATTATATGTACCGACTTATGCAGGCAACACTGTCAGGAAATTACTTGCCAGCTGCATCCTATCTTACACAGGCAACACTGTCAAGGAATTACTTCACTTTTAAATGTACCATCTTATCCAGGCAATACTGTCATGAAAGTACTTCCCTGTTAAATGTACAATCATATCCAGGAAACACTGTCAGGGAATTACTTCCGTGTTAAATGTACCATCTTATCCAGGGAACACTGTCAGCGATTTACTTCCCTGTTAAATATACCGTCTCATCCAGGCAACACTGTCAGGGAATTACTTAACAGTTAAATGTACCATCTTATCCAGGCAACACTGTCAAGAAATTACTTCACTGTTAATCTACCATCATATCCAGACAACACTGTCAGGAAAGAACTTCACAGTTAAATGTACCATCTTATCCAGGAAGCACTGTCAGGGAATTAATTCCCTATTAAACGCACCGTCTTATACAGGCAGCACTATCAGGGAGTTACTTCCCTGTTAAATGTACCATCTTATCCAAGCAACACTGTCAGGGAAGTTCTTCACTGTTAAATGTACCATCTAATCCAGGAAGCAATTCCAGGGAATTACTCCCCTGTTAAATGCACCATCTTGTCCAGGCAACACTGTCAGGAAATTACTTCACTGTTAATGTACCATCTTATCCAGGCAACATTATCATTTAAGTACTTCCCTGTTAAATGTACCATCTTATCCAGGTAACACTGTCAGGGAAGTTCTTCACGGCTAAATGTACTGTCTTCTCCAGGCAACACTGTCAGGGAATTGCTTCCCCTTTATATGTACCATCTCATCCAGGCAGCACTGTCAGGGATGTTCCTCCCTGTTAAATGTTCAATCTTATACAGACAGAACTGTCAGGAAATTACTTCCCTGTTAAATGAACCATCTTATCCAGGCAACACTGTCATGGAATTACTTCCCCTTTATATGTACCATCTCATCCAGGCAGCACTGTCAGGGAAGTTCTTCCCTGTTAAATGTTCAATCTTATACATACAGAACTGTCAGGAAATTACTTCCCCGTTAAATGTACCATCTTATCCAGACAGAATTGTCAGGGAATTACATCCATGTTAAATGAACTATCTTATCCCACAACTGTAAGGAATTACTTCCCCGTTAAATGTACCATAATATCCAGGCAGCACTGTCAGTGATTTATTCCCTGTTAAATGTACCATCTTATCCAAGCAACACTGTGAGGGAAGTTTTTCACTGTTAAATGTACCATCTTATCCAGGCAACATTATCAGGTAAGTATATCCCTGTTAAATGTACCATGTAATCCAGGCAGCACTGCCAGGGAATTACTTCACTTTTAAATTTACCATCTTATCCAGGCAACACTGTCAGGGAAGTTCTCCACTGTTAAATGTACCATCTTATATAGGCAACACTGTTAAGGAAGTTCTTTCATGTTAAATGTACCATCTTATCCAGACAACACTCTGAGGGAAGTTCTTCCATGTTAAATGTTCCAACTTATCCAGGCAGCACTTTCAGGGAATTAGTTCCCTGTTAAATGAACCATATTATCCAGGCAGCACCGTCAGGGAATTACTTCCCTATTAAATGTACCATCTTATCCAAGCAACACTGTCAGGGAAGTTCTTCACTGTTAGATGTACAATCTTATCCAGGCAACATTAGCAGGTAAGTACATCCCTGTTAAATGTTCCATCTAATCCAGGCAGCACTTCAAAGGAATTACTTCCATGTTAAATGTACCATCTTATCCAGGCAGCACTGTCATGGAAGTACTTCCCTGTTAAATGTACCATCTTATCAAGGCAACACTGTCAGGGAAGCACTTTCCTGTTAAATGTACCATCTTATCCAGACAACACTGTCAGGGAATTACTTCCCTGATTAATGTACCATCTCATCCAGGCAACACTGTCAGTGAATTACTTCCCAGGCAATGCTGTCAGGGAAGTACTTGTTAAATATACAATCTTATGGAGGCAACACTCTCAGAGAATTACTTCTCTGTTAAATGTACCATCTTATTTAGGTAGCACTGTCAGGGAATTACTATCATGTTAAATATACCATCTTATACAGGTAGCACCATCAGGGAATTATTTCCCTGTTAAATGTACCATCTTATTCTTACAACACTGTCAGAGAAGTACTTCCCTGTTAAATGTACCATCTTCTCCAAGCAACACTGTCATGGAATTACTTCCCCTTTAAATGTACCATCTTATCCAGGCAGCACTGTCAGGGAATTACTTCCCAGTTAAGTGTACCATCTTATCCAGGCAACACTGTCAAGGAATTACTTCACTGTTAATGTACCATCTTATCCAGACAACACTGTCAGGAAATTACTTCCCTGTTAAATGTACCATCTTATAGAGGCAGCACTCTCAGGGAATTAAATCCCTGTTAAATGTACCATCTTATTCAGGCAACAATGTCAGGGAAGTACTTCCCTGTTAAATGTACAATCTTATACAGGCAGCACTCTCAGGAAATTAATTCCCCGTTAAATGTACCATCATATACATGCAGCACTATCAGGAGTTACTTCCCTGTTAAATGTACCATCTTATCCAGGCAACACTGTCATGGAATTCCTTCCCAGGTATGTATCCCATCTTATTCAGGCAGAACTGTCAGGTAATTACTTCCCAGTTAAATGTACCATCTTATCCAGGCAACATTATCAGGTAAGTACTTCCCTGTTAAATGTACCTTCTTATCCAGGCAACTCTGTCAGGGAAGTACTTCCCTGATTAACGTACCATCTCATCCAGGCAACACTGTCAGGGAAGTGTTTCCCTGTTGAATGAACTAATTTATCCATGCAACACTCTCAGTGAATTATTCCAATGTTAAATGTACCGTCTTCTCCAGACACCACTGTCAGGGAATTACTTCCCTTTCATATGTACCATCTTATCCAGGCAGCACTGTCAGGGAAGATCTTCCCTGTTAAATGTACCATCTTAAACAGACAGAACTGTCAGGGAATTACTTCAGTGTTAAATGAACCATCTTATTCAGGCAACACTGTCAGGGAATTACTTCTTCGTTAAATGTACCATCTTATCCAGGCAGAACTGTCAGGGAATTACTTCCATGTTAAATGAACCATCTTATCATCTTATCCCAACATTGTCAAGGAATTACTTCACCGTTAAATGTACCATCTTGTCCAGGGAACACTGTCAGGGAGTTACTTTCCCGTTAAATGTACCATCTTATCCAGACAACACTGTCAGGGAAGTACTTCCCCGTTAAATGAACCATCTTATCCAGGCAATACTGTCAGGTAATTACTTCCCAGTCAAATGTTCCATCTTATCCAGGCAGCACTCTCAGGGAATTACTTCCATGTTAAATGAACCATCTTATCCCAACATTGTCAGGGAATTACTTCACCGTTAAATATACCATCTTATCCAGGCAACACTGTCAGGGAGTTACTTCCCTGTTAAATGTACCATCTTATGCAAGCAACACTGTCAGGGAAGTTCTTCACTGTCAAATGTACCATCTTGTCCAGGCAATATTATCAGGTAAGAATATTCCTGGTAAAAGTACCATCTAATCCAGGTAGCAGTGTCAGGGAAGTACTTAACTGTTAAATAAAAAATCTTATCCAGGCAACACTGTCATGGAATTACTGCCCCTTTAAATGTACCATCTTATCCAGGCAGCACAGTCAGGGAATTACTTCCTTGTTAAATGTACCATCTTATCCAAGCAACACTGTCAGTGAACTGCTTCCATGTTAAATGTACCATCTTATCCAGGCAACACTGTCATGGAAGTAATCCCCTGATTAATACACCATCTCATCCAGGCAACTCTGTCAGAGAAGTGCTTCCCTGTTAAATGTACCATCTTATCCAGGCAACACTGTCAGGGAAGTGCTTCCCTGTTAAATGTACAATTTTATCCAAGCAACACTGTCAGGGAATTACTTCCCAGTTAAATGTACCATCTTATCCAGGCAACACTGTCAGTGAATTACTTCCGAGTTAAATTTACCGTCTTATCCAGACAACACTGTCAGTGAATTATTCCCGGTTAAATGTATCGTCTTATCCAGGCAACACTATCAGGGAAGTACTTCCTTGTTAAATATACAACCTTATCCAGGCATCAATGTGTTAAATGTACCATCTTTTACGGGGTAACACTGTCAGGGAATTACTTCCCAGTTAAATGTACCATCTTATCCAAGCAAAACTGTCAGAGAAGTTTTTCACTGTTAAATGTACCATCGCATCCGTGCAACATTATCAGTAAGTACTTCCCTGTTAAATGCACCATCTTATCCAGGCAACACTGACAGGGAAGTACTTCCGTGATTAATGTACCATTTCACCCAGGCAACACTGTCAGGGAAGTGTTTCCCTGTTAAATGTACCATCTCATCCAAGCAACACTGTCAGGGGAGTGGTTCCTAGTTAAATGTACCATCTTATCTAGGTAGCACTGTCAGGGAATTACTACCATGTTAAATATACCATCTTATACAGGCAGCACCATCAGGGAATTACTTCCCTGTTAAATGTACCATGTTACTCTTACAACACTGTCTGGGAAGTACTTAACCATTAAATGTACCATCTTATCCGCCCAACACTGTCAGGGAATTGCTTCCCAGTTTAACGAACTATCTTATAAAGGCAGCACTGTCAGGGAATTACTTACCTGTTAAATGTGCAATCTTATCCAGTCAACACTTTCAAGGAAGTACTTCTCTGTTAAATGTACCATCTTATCGAGCCAACACTTTCATGGAAGTACTTACCTGTTAAATGCACCATCTTGTCCAGGTAACACTGTCAGTGATTTACTTCCTATTAAATGTACCACCTTATACAGGAAACATCTTCTGGGAATTACTTCCCGGTTAAATGTATCATCTTATCCAGGCAACACTGTTATGGAATTACTTAGCAGTTATAAGTAACATCTTATCCAGGCACCACTGTTAGGGTATTACTTAATTGTTAAATGTGCTCTCTTATCCAGGCAACACATTCAGGGAATTACTTTCCTGTTATATGTACCATCTTATCCCGTTAACACTGTCTGGGAATTACTTTCCTGTTAAATATATCATCTTATCCAGGCAACATTGTCAGGGAATTACTTAAATGTTATGTGTACCATCTTATCCATGCAACACTGTCAGGGAATTACATGAAAATTATGCATCCTATGTTACCCATGCAACACTGTCAGGGAAGTGCTTCTCTGTTAATTGTACAATCTTATCCAGGCAACAATGTCAAGGAAGTGGTTCCCAGTTAAATGTACCATTTTATCCAAGCAACACTCTCAGGGAATTACTTCCCGGTTAAATGTACCGTCTTATCCAGAAAACTCTGTCAGGAAATTACTTCCCAGCTATGTATCCCATCTTATCCAGGCAACAATGTCAGGAAATTACTTCCCATTTATATGTACCGTCTTATCCAGGCAACACTGTAAATGAAGTTCTTCCCTGTTAAATGTACCGTCTTATCCAGGCAACACTGTCAGGGAATTACTTCTTTTTTAAATATACCATCTTATCCAGGCAACACTGTCAGGGAAATTCTTCCCTGTTAAATGTACCATCTTATACAGGCAACACTGTTAGGGAACTTCTACCTTGTTAAATGTACCATCTTTTACTATCAATACTGTCTGTGAATTACTTCCCTGTTAAATGTACCATCTTATCCACGCAACACTGTCAGGGAATTGCTTCCCTATTAAATGTATCATCTTATTCAGGTAACACTGTTAGGTAATTACTTCACTGTCAAATGTACCATTTTATCCAGGCAACACTGTCAGGGAATTACTTCACCGTTAAATGTACCATCTTATATAGGAAACACTGTCAGGGAGTTACTTCCCTGTTAAATGTACCATCTTATCCAAACAACGCTGTCAGGGAAGTACTTCCTTGTTAAATATACAACCTTATCCAGGCAATACTGTCAGATAATTACTTCCCAGTCAAATGTTCCATCTTATCCAGGCAGCACTCTCAGGGAATTACTTCCATGTTAATTGAACCATCTTATCCCAACATTGTCAGGGAATTACTTCACCGTTAAATGTACCATCTTATCCAGGCAACACTGTCAGGGAGTTACTTCCCTGTTAAATGTACCATCTTATGCAAGCAACACTGTCAGGGAAGTTCTTCACTGTTAAATGTACCATCTTATCCAGGCAATATTATCAGGTAAGAATATTCCTGGTAAAAGTACCATCTAATCCAGGTAGCAGTGTCAGGGAATTACTTAACTGTTAAATGAAAAATCTTATCCAGGCAACACTGTCATGGAATTACTGCCCCTTTAAATATACCATCTTATCCAGGCAGCACTGTCAGGAAATTACTTCCTTGTTAAATGTACCATCTTATCCAAGCAACACTGTCAGTGAACTGCTTCCATGTTAAATGTACCATTTTATCCAGGCAACACTGTCAGGGAAGTAATCCCCTGATTAATACACCATGTCATCCAGGCAACTCTGTCAGGGAAGTGCTTCCCTGTTAAATGTACCATCTTATCCAGGCAACACTGTCAGGGAAGTGCTTCCCTGTTAAATGTACCATTTTATCCAAGCAACACTGTCAGGGAATTACTTCCCAGTTAAATGTACCATCTTATCCAGGCAACACTGTCAGTGAATTACTTCCGAGTTAAATGTACCGTCTTATCCAGACAACACTGTCAGTGAATTATTCCCGGTTAAATGTATCGTCTTATCCAGGCAACACTGTCAGGGAAGTACTTCCTTGTTAAATATACAACCTTATCCAGGCATCAATGTGTTAAATGTACCATCTTTTACGGGGTAACACTGTCAGGGAATTATTTCCCAGTTAAATGTACCATCTTATCCAGGAAGTACTGTCAGGGAATTTCTTCCCTGTTAAATCTTATCCAAGCAAAACTGTCAGAGAAGTTATTCACTGTTAAATGTACCATCGTATCCATGCAACATTATCAGGTAAGTACTTCCCTGTTAAATGCACCATCTTATCCAGGCAACACTGACAGGGAAGTACTTCCATGATTAATGTACCATTTCATCCAGGCAACACTGTCAGGGAAGTGTTTCCCTGTTAAATGTACCATCTCATCCAAGCAACACTGTCAGGGGAGTGGTTCCTAGTTAAATGTACCATCTTATCTAGGTAGCACTGTCAGGGAATTACTACCATGTTAAATATACCATCTTATACAGGCAGCACCATCAGGGAATTACTTCCCTTTTAAATGTACCATGTTATTCTTACAACACTGTCAGGGAAGTACTTCAATGTTAAATGTACCATCTCTCCCAAGCAACACTGTCAGGGAATTACTTAACCCTGTTAAAAGTGCAATCTTATCCAGTCAACACTGTCAGGGAATTACTTTCCTGTTATATATACCATCTTATCCCGTTAACACTGACAGGGAATTACTTCCAAATTAAGCGTCCCACCTCGTCCCGGCAACACTGTCTGGGAATTACTTTCCTGTTAAATATATCATCTTATCCAGGCAACATTGTCAGGGAATTACTTAAATGTTATGTGTACCATCTTATCCATGCAACACTGTCAGGGAATTACATGCCAATTATGCATCCTATGTTACCCAGGCAACACTGTCAAGGAATTACTTCACTTTTAAATGTACAATCATATCCAGGCAACACTGTCAGGGAATTACTTCCCTGTTAAATGTTCCATCTTTTCAAGGCAACACTGTCAGGGAATTACTTCACAGTTAAATGTGCCTTCTTTTGCAGGCAACACTGTCAGGGAATTACTTCCCAGTTAAAAGAACCATCTTATCCAGGCAACACTGTCAGGGAGTTACTTCCCAGCTAAATGTACCATCTTATCCAGGCAACACTGTCAAGGAATTACTTCACTGTTAATGTACCTTCTTATCCAGACAACACTGACAGGAAAGTACTTCCCTGTTAAATGTACAATCTTATCCAGGCAGAACTGTCAAAGAATGAATTCCCTATTAAATGTACCACCTTATACAGACAGCACTATCAGGAAGTTACTTCCCTGTTAAATGTACCATCTTATCCAGACAACACTGTCAGGGAAGTACTTCCCTGTTTAATTAACAATCTTATCCAGGCAACACTGTCAGGGAATTACTTCCCCGTTAAATGTACCATCTTATGCAAGCAATACTGTCAGGGAAGTTCTTCACTGTTAAATGTTCTATCTTATCCAGGCAGCACTCTCAGGGAATTACTTCCCTGTTAAATGTACCGTCTTATGCAAGCAACACTGTCAGGGAAGTTCTTCACTGTTAAATGTACCATGTTAAATACACCATCTTGTTCAGGCAGCACCATCAGGGAATTACTTCCCTGTTAAATGTACCATCTTATTCTTACATCACTGTCAGGGAAGTACTTCAATGTTAAAAGTACCATCTTCTCCAAGCGACACTGTCAGGGAATTACTTAACCTTTAAATGTACCATCTTATCCATACAAAACTCTGAGGGAATTACTTCCCAGTATAACGAACTATCTTATCCAGGCAGCACAGTCAGGGAATTACTTACATGATGAATGTGCAATCTTATCCAGTCAACACTTTCAAGGAAGTACTTGTCTGTTAAATGTACCATCTGATCGAGCCGACACTCTCATAGAAGTACTTCCCTGTTAAATGCACCATCTTGTCCAGGTAACACTGTCAGTGATTTACTTCCCATTAAATATACCACCTTATACAGGCAACATCTTCTGGGAATTACTTCCCTGTTAAATGTATCATCTTATCCAGGCAACATTGTCAGGGAATTACTTCACTGTTAAATATGCTATCTTATCCAGGCAACACTGTCAGGGAATTACTTTCCTGTTATATGTACCATCTTATCCAGGTAACACTGACAGGGGATTACCTATAAGTTAAGTGTCCCACCTAGTCCAGGCAACACTGTCTTGGAATTACTTCCCTGCTAAATATACCATCTTATCCAGGCAAACATTGTCAGGGAATTACTTCAATGTTAAATGTACCATCTTATCCTTGCAACACTGTCAGGGAGTTACTTGCCAGCTATATATCCTATCTTACCCAGGGAACACTGTCAGAGAATTACCTCCCTGTTAAATGTACCATCTTATCCAGGCAACACTATCAAGGAATTACTTCACAGTTAAATGTACCATCTTATGCAGGCAACACTATCAGGGAATTGCTTCCCAGTTAAATGTAACATCTTCTCCAGGCAACACTGTCAAAGAATTACTTTCCTGTTAATGTACCATTTTATCCAGACATCACTGTCAGGAAAGTTCCTCCCTGTTAAATGTACCATTTTATTAAGGCAGCACTGTCATGAAATTAATTCACTGTTAAATGTACCATCTCCTACTGGCAGCACTATCAAGGAGTTACTTCCCTGTTAAATGTACGAACTTATCCAGACAACACTGTCAGTGAAGTACTTCACTGTTAAATTAACCATCTTATCCAAGCAACACTGTAAGGGAAGTTCTTCACTGTTAAATGTACCATCTTATCCAGGCATCATTATCAGGTAAGTACTTCCCTGTTAAATGTTCCATCTTATCCAAGCAACACTGTCAGTGAACTGCTTCCATGTTAAATGTACCATCTTATCCAGGCAACACTGTCAGGGAAGTAATCCCCTGATTAATGCACCATCTCATCCAGGCAACACTGTCAGGGAAGTGCTTCTATGTTAATTGTACAGTCTTATCCAGGCAACACTGTCAAGGAAGTGGTTCCCAGTTAAATGTACCATTTTATCCAGGCAACGCTGTCAGGGAATTACTTCTCTTTTATATGTACCATCTTATCCAAACAACACTGTCATGGAATTACTTCCCAGTTAAATGTACCATCTTATCCAGGCAACACTGTCAGTGAATTACTTCCCGGTTAAATGTTCCGTCTTATCCAGGCAATTCTGTCAGGGAATTACTTCCCATCTATGTATCATTTCTTATCCATGCAACACTGTCAGTGAATTACTTCCCTTTCATATGTACCATCTTATCCAGGCAACACTGTAAGGGAAGTTCTTCCCTGTTAAATGTACCATCTTATCCAGGCAAGACTGTCAGGGAATTACTTCCCTGTTAAATGTACCATCGTATCCAGGCAACACTGTTAGGGAATTACTTCATTGTTAAATGTACCTTCTCATCCAGGCAACACTGTCAGGGAAGTATTTCCCTGTTAAATGTACCATCTTATCCAATCAACACTGTCAGAGAAATTCTTACCTGTTAAATGTACCATCTTATACTATCAACACAACTGGGAATTACTTCCCTGTTAAATGTACCATCTCATCCAGGCAATATTATCTGGAAAGTACATTCCTGTTAAAAGCGCCATCTAATCCAGGTAACACTGTCAGGGAATTCCTTCCACTTTAAATGTACCATCTTATCTAGGCAACACTGTCAGGGAATTACTTCACAGTTAAATGTTCCATCTTATCCAATCAAATCTGTCAAGGAATTACTCCACTGTTAGTGAACCATTTTATCCAGACAACACTGTCAGGAAAGTTCTTCCCTGTTAAATATGCCGTCTTATCCAGAAAGCACTGTCAGGGAATTAATTCCCTGTTAAATGTACCATCTCATGCAGGCAGCACTATCAGGGATTTACTTCCCTGTTAAATGTATGATCTTATCCAGACAACACTCTCAAGAAAGCACTTCCATGTTAAATTAACCATCTTATCCAGGCAACACTGTCAGGGAATTACTTCCCCGTTAAATGTACCATCTTATCCAAACAACGTTATCAGGTACGTACTTCCCTATTAAATGCACCATCTCATCCAGGCAACACTGTCAGGGAAGTGTTTCCCTGTTAAATGTACCATCTTATCCAGGCAACACTGTCAGTGAATTACTTCACGGTTAAATGTACCGTCTTCTCCAGGCAACACTGTCAGGGAATTACTTCTCAGGTACATATCCCATCTTATCCAGGCACCACTATCAGGGAATTACTTCTCTTTTATATGCTCCATCTTATCCTGGCAACACTGTCAAGGAAGTTCTTCCCTGTTAAATGTACCATCTTATCCAGGCAACACTGTCATGGAAGTAATCCCCTGATTAATACACCATCTCATCCAGGCAACTCTGTCATGGAAGTGCTTCCCTGTTAAATGTACCATCTTATCCAGGCAACACTGTCAGGGAAGTGCTTCCCTGTTAAATGTACCATTTTATCCAAGCAACACTGTCAGGGAATTACTTCCCAGTTTAATGTACTATCTTATCCAGGCAACACTGTCAGTGAATTACTTCCGAGTTAAATGTATTGTCTTATTTAGACAACACTGTCAGTGAATTATTCCCGGTTAAATGTATCGTCTTATCCAGGCAACACTGTCAGGGAGGTACTTCCTTGTTAAATATACAACCTTATCCAGGCATCAATGTGTTAAATGTTCCATCTTTTACGGGGTAACACTGTCAGGGAATTACTTCCCAGTTAAATGTACCATCTTATCCAGGAAGCACTGTCAGAGAATTTCTTCCCTGTTAAATGTACCATCTTATCCAAGCAACATTATCAGGTAAGTACTTCCCTGTTAAATGCACCATCTTATCCAGGCAACACTGACAGGGAAGTACTTCCCTGATTAATGTACCATTTCATCCAGGCAACACTGTCAGGGAAGTGTTTCCCTGTTAAATGTACCATCTCATCCAAGCAACACTGTCAGGGGAGTGGTTCCCAGTTAAATGTACCATCTTATCTAGGTAGCACTGTCAGGGAATTACTTCCATGTTAAATATACCATCTTATACAGGCAGCACCATCATGGAATTTCTTCCCTGTTAAATGTACCATGTTATTCTTACAACACTGTCAGGGAAGTACATCAATGTTAAATGTACCATCTTTTCCAAGCAACACTGTCAGGGAATTACTTAACCATCTTATCTGCCCAACACTGTCAGGGAATTGCTTCCCAGTTTAACGAACTATCTTATGAATGCAGCACTGTCAGGGAATTACTTACGTGTTAAATGTGCAATCTTATCCAGTCAACACTTTGAAGGAAGTACTTCTCTGTTAAATGTACCATCTTATCGAGCCAACACTTTCATGGAAGTACTTACCTGTTAAATGCACCATCTTGTCCAGGTAACACTGTCAGTGATTTACTTCCTATTAAATGTACCACCTTATACAGGAAACATCTTCTGGGAATTACTTCCCGGTTAAATGTATCATCTTATCCAGGCAACACTGTTATGGAATTACTTAGCAGTTATAAGTAACATCTTATCCAGGCACCACTGTTAGGGTATTACATCCTTGTTAAATGTGCTCTCTTATCCAGGAAACACGGTCAGGGAATTACTTTCCTGTTATATGTACCATCTTATCCCATTAACACTGACAGGGAATTACTTCCAAGTTAAGCTTCCCACCTCGTCCCGGCAACACTGTCTGGGAATTACTTTCCTGTTAAATATATCATCTTATCCAGGCAACATTGTCAGGGAATTACTTAAATGTTATGTGTACCATCTTATCCATGCAACACTGTCAGGGAATTACATGCCAATTATGCATCCTATGTTACCCAGGCAACACTGTCAAGGAATTACTTCACTTTTAAATGTACAATCATATCCAGGCAACACTGTCAGGGAATTACTTCCCTGTTAAATGTACCATCTTATCAAGGCAACACTGTCAGGGAATTACTTCACAGTTAAATATGCCATCTTATGCAGGCAACACTGTCAGGGAATTACTTCCCAGTTAAAAGAACCATCTTATCCAGGCAACACTGTCAGGGAATTACTTCCCAGCTAAATGTACCATCTTATCCAGGCAACACTGTCAAGGAATTACTTCACTGTTAATGTACCTTCTTATCCAGACAACACTGACAGGAAAGTACTTCCCTGTTAACTGTACAATCTTATCCAGGCAGCACTGTCAAAGAATGAATTCCCTATTAAATGTACCACCTTATACAGGCAGCACTATCAGGAAGTTACTTCCCTGTTAAATGTACCATCTTATCCAGACAACACTGTCAGGGAAGTACTTCCCTGTTTAATTAACCATCTTATCCAGGCAACACTGTCAGGGAATTACTTCTCTGTTAAATGTACCATCTTATGCAAGCAACACTGTCAGGGAAGTTCTTCACTGTTAAATGTTCCATCTTATCCAGGCAGCACTCTCAGGGAATTAGTTCCCTGTTAAATGTACCATCTTATGCAAGCAACACTGTCACGGAAGTTCTTCACTGTTAAATGTACCATCTTAAATACACCATCTTGTTCAGGCAGCACCATCAGGGAATTACTTCCCTGTTAAATGTACCATCTTATTCTTACATCACTGTCAGGGAAGTACTTCAATGTTAAAAGTACCATCTTCTCCAAGCGACACTGTCAGGGAATTACTTAACCGTTAAATGTACCATCTTATCCATACAAAACTCTGAGGGAATTACTTCCCAGTTTAACGAACTATCTTATCCAGGCAGCACAGTCAGGGAATTACTTACATGATGAATGTGCAATCTTATCCAGTCAACACTTTCAAGGAAGTACTTGTCTGTTAAATGTACCATCTGATCGAGCCAACACTCTCATGGAAGTACTTCCTTGTTAAATGCACCATCTTGTCCAGGTAACACTGTCAGTGATTTACTTCCCATTAAATATACCACCTTATACAGGCAACATCTTCTGGGAATTACTTCCCTGTTAAATGTATCATATTATCCAGGCAACACTGTCAGGGAATTACTTCACTGTTAAATATGCTATCTTATCCAGGCAACACTGTCAGGGAATTACTTCCCTGTTATATGTACCATCTTATCCAGGTAACACTGACAGGGGATTACCTCCAAGTTAAGTGTCCCACCTAGTCCAGGCAACACTGTCTTGGAATTACTTCCCTGTTAAATATACCATCTTATCCAGGCAACATTGTCAGGGAATTACTTCAATGTTAAATGTACCATCTTATCCTTGCAACACTGTCAGGGAATTACTTGCCAGCTATATATCCTATCTTACCCAGGGAACACTGTCAGATAATTACCTCCCTGTTAAATGTACCATCTTATCCAGGCAACACTATCAGGGAATTACTTCACAGTTAAATGTACCATCTTATGCAGGCAACACTGTCAGGGAATTGCTTCCCAGTTAAATGAACCATCTTATCCAGGCAACACTGTCAGGGAATTACTTCCCTGTTAAATATACCGTCATATCCAGGCAGCACTGTCAGGGAATTACTTCCCAGTTAAATGTAACATCTTCTCCAGGCAACACTGCCAAAGAATTACTTGCCGAAAGTCCATTTTATCCAGACAAACACTGTCAGGAAAGTTCCTCCCTGAAAAAGACCATTTTATTAAGGGCAGCACTGTCATGGAATTAATTCACTTTAAATGTCCCATCTCCTACGCCACACATCAAGGGATTACTTCCCTGTTAAATGACAAAAACTTACCAAAAAACACTGTCGTGAAGTACTTCACTGTTAAATTTAACCATCTTATCAAGGCAAAAAAGCAGTGAATTACTTCCCTTTTCAAGAACCAACTATCCAGGAAACACTGAAAGGGAAGTCTTCCGTTAAAAATACCTCTATCCGGCAAGACTGTCGGGGAATTATTTTCCCTTTTAAAACCACAATCCAGGCAACACGTTAAAAAATTTACTTATTGTTAAATGACCTTCTCATCCAGGCAACCCGTCAGGAAGTATTTCCCTTTTAAATGTACCATCTTATCCAATAAACCTGTCGAAAAATTTTTCCCTGTTAACGTACCATCTTATATTAAACACAACGGGGAATTATTTCCCCTGTTAAATTACCTCTTATCCAGGCAATTTTATCGGGAAAGATTTTCCCCTGTTAAAAGCGCCATCTAACCGGGTAACCTTCAGGAATTTCCTCCATTTTAAATTACCATCTTATCCGGGCAAAACGTCGGGGAATTTACTTCACAGTTAAATTCCATCTATCCAATCAAATCGTCAGGAATTTACTCCACTGTTAAGAACCTTTTAATCCAACAAATGTCAGGAAATTCTTCCCTGTTAAATTTTGCCGTCTATCCAAAAGCACTGTCAGGAATTAATTCCCTGTTAAATGTACCATCCAGCAGGCAAACTAAAAGGGTTTATTCCCTTTTTAAATGAAATATTTTATCCAGCAACACTGTAAAGAAAGCACTTCACTGTTAAATTAACCATCTTATCCGGGCAAACTGCCCGGGGAATTACTTCCCCGTTAAATTACCATCTTATCCAAACAACGTTATCATTTACTATTTCCCCTTTTAAATCACCATCTCATCCGGCAACACTGCGGGAAAAAAGTGTTTTCCCTGTTAATTACCATTTTTACCGGGCAACATGTCGTGAATTAATTCACGGTTAAATGACCGCCCTTCTCCAAAAACACTGTCAGGGAATTATTCTCAGGTACTATCCCATCTTATCCGGGCACCACTACAGGAATTACTTATTTTTTAAATCTACATCTTACCTGGCAACACTGTAAAGGAAGTTTCTTCCCTGTTAAATGTACCATCCTATTCAGCAGAACGTCAGGGAATTATTTCCCCTGTTAAATGAACGATCTTATCCAGCACACTGTCGGGGAAATTTACATTTCCCCGTTAAATGAAACATTTTATCCAGGCAAACGTCGGGGAATTTACTTCACTGTTAAATAAACCATTTTACCCAAACACATTTCAGAATTACTTCCCCTTTAAAATTTAAACACTTACCGGCAAACTGTCGGGGAATTACTTCCCTTTTAAAAATGAACCACTATCCAGGCAACACTGCCGGGGAAATTTACTTCCCTGTTAAATGTACCATTTTATCCAGGACAATTCGGGGAATTATTCCCTGTTAAATGCCCTCTTACGCAAACAACACTGTCAGGGAATTTTTCTTCACTGTTAATGTACCATCAAACCAGCAACTTTGTCAGGTAATATTTTCCTTTAAAATACCATCTAACAAGGGCCCAGTGTCGGAATTTACTCCCTTTTAAAATGAACCATTTTTATCCAGGCAACACTGTAAAGGGAAATTTATTTCTCCCAAATGACCATTTTTTCCGGGGCACACTGTGGGGGAAATTACTTTCCTTTTAAATTCCATCTTATCCAAGCAACACGTGGGGGAACTGCTTCAATTTTAAATGTACCATCTTATCCAGGCAACACGTCAGGGAAGTACTCCCTGATTAAGAACCATCTCACCCAGCCACACTGCAGGGATGTGCTTCCCGGTTAAATTCCACTTACCCTTGACAACATGTCGGGGAAGTATTTCCCTGTTAAATGAACCATCTTATCCTGGCAGCACTGTCAGGAGTTACTTCCCTGTTAAATGTACATTTTATCCAGACAACACTACGGGGAAATACTCCCCGTTAATTTACCACCTTTTCCGGGAAACACACTCAGGGAATTACTTCCCCATAAAGCACCATCTAATCCAGGAGCACTTCGGGGAATTACTTCCCTTTAAATTACCATTTTATCCAAGCAACATGTCAGGGAATTTTTTTCACTGTTAAATGTCCATCTTATCCACAACATTATCGGGAATATATCCCTTTTTAAATTAGCATCAAATACGGCAACACTTCCAGGGAATTACTTGTCTTTAAATTTAACATCTTATCCAGCAACACTTCGGGGAAGTTTCCTATTTATATCATTTTATAAGGCAACACTTAAAGGGAATTCTTCCCGTTAAATGAAACCATCTTATCTATGCAACACTGTCAGGAAGTTCTTCACGTTAAATTTTCCCCATCTAATCCAGGCAGCACTTCCAGGAAATTACTTGTCTTTTAAATGACCATCTTATCCGGCAACACTGCAGGGATGTTTTTTCCCTAAAAATGTTCCATCTTATCCAGGCAAACACTGTTGGGGAAAATTCCCTTCCCTTTGTTAAATGTACCATCTTATCCAGCAACACTGTCGGGGAATTCTCCCTGTTAAATAACCATCTTACCCCAGGCAACACTGTTAGGGAACTTCTTCCCTTTTAAATGTACCATCTATTATAAACCTGTCAGGGAAGTATTTCCCCCGTTAAATTCCCATCTCATTCGGGAACACTGTCAGGGAAGTACCCCTTATTAATTCACCATCTCATCCTGAACACTATCGGGGAAAGTGTTTCCCTTTTAAAATGTGCCATTTTAATCCAAGCAACACGTCAGGGAAATTTATTTCCCCATTTATAAAGAAAAAAATTGGTATAAATTCTTACCGGTTAAAAGTACCTCTTATCCAGGCAAAAATGTTAAGGAATTTTTTTCCCTTTTAAAGTACCATCTTACCAGGCAACTGTTTGGGGAAATTTACTTCCTTTAAAATTACCGCTTATCCAGCAACAGTCAGGGAATTGCTTCCCCGTTTTCCCGTTTTAATTTTACCATTTTACACAATCAAACTCCCGGGGAAATACTTCTCTTTTTAAATGTACCATCTTTGCGGGAACACTGTCAAGAATTTCTTCACTGTTAATTACCATCTTTCCAGACAACCTTCAGTTAAGTACTTCCTGTTAAAGTACTATCTTATCCAGGCACATTTCAGGAAATACTTTCCCAGTTAAATGCCCATCTTATCCAACAACACTTTTAGGGAATTCTTTCCTTGTTAAATGAACCATTTCCAGGCAGCACTGTCGGGGATTATTTTCCCTGTTAAGAACCATCTTTCCAAACAACGTTGCCCAAAAATTTCCCCCTTTAAATTGACCATCTTTTCCTGTAAAACACTCAGGGAATTAATTCCCCGAAAATGTACCATCTTTTCCAGGCACACTGTCAGGGAATACTTCCCTGTTAAATGACCATCTTACCCAAAGCAACACGCGGGATGTTTTTCACTTTTAAATGTCCCATCTTACCAGGAAACATTACGGGTAAGTTTATCCCTTTAAATGTACCATCAATCCAGGAAAACACTTCCAGGGAATTACTTTCTTTTTAAATTAACATCTTTTCAGCAACACGCGGGGAAATTCTCCACTGTTAAATATACCATCTTATGAAGGCAACACTGTTAAAATTTCTTCCCTGTTAAATGTACCATCTATCCAGGAAACCCCTTGGGGAAATTACTTATTTTTAATAAGAAGTCTTTCCAGGCATACTGTCAGGGAATTTTTCCCTGTCAAATTTCCATCTTAGCAAAAACACTGCCCGGGGAATTATTTCATTTTAAAATGACCACTTACCGGGAAACACTGTGGGGAATTTATTTCCCCCACTAGTAGCCCATCTTATCAGGAAACACTGTAAAGGGAATTACTTCCTTTAAAAAGTACCATCTTATCCGGGCAACACGTCAGGGAATTACTCTCCGTAAATGTACCATTTATCCAGGCAACACTATCAAGGAATATTCCCTTTTAAATGTACCATTTTTTCCAGAAACACTGCAGGGAATTTTTCCCCCTTTAAATGTCCCATCAATCCAGGCAACACGTCAGGGAAGTATTTCCCCTTTTAAAATGTACCACTTACCAGGCTAGTCGGGAAGTATTCCCGATAATGTCCCATCCACCCAGGAAGACTGTAAAGGGAAAGCGTTCCCCCTGTAAAATGTACCTTTTTTAAACCCAAGGAACACTGTCAGGAAGTGCTTCCCAATTAAAATTTACGACCTTATCTAGGAGATCTCAAAAAATTTACTACCATGTTAAATTACCATCTTATTCTTAAAAATCTGTCAGGGTTTTACTTTCCCTAAAATAACCATCTTACCGAAAACACTGTGGGGGAAATTACTTCACAGTTTAACGAACGTCTTACCGGGCAGCACGTCCGGAATTACTTACCTTTTAAATGGCAATCTTTCCAGCAAGATTTTCAATGAAGGTGTTCGCCCGCTATTTGGGGCCTGCGGACGTGCTGTGCAGTAGCTTTTGGGTTTAGTTGGCTTTTTCGCAGTGTTTAAAGTTACTTTCTCTGTAAGACCTTTTGCCCGAACTCTACGAATTTAAGCAAGATGCCCTTCATCGAGCAACTTTACCAAAAACTTAAGAAAGAATTGAGGATGGCGAAGTTGAAGATTCGGCGACTGACCAGGAAAACAGAAGATTCGTTGATCCTACGTTTTTAGCCTCAGGGGCAAGAAGGGAAACGGGCAGTGGCTGGACAGAGGAAAGAAAATTTACGTCAAGAAGACGAAAGGAAAGGTAAAACATAAGAAGAAAAGACGCCTGGGAAAATGTTTAAAAAATTTTTTTTTTTTTTTTTTTTTTTTTTTTAAAAAAATTTTTTTTTTTTATTTTTTGGTTTTTTTTTTTAAAAATTTTTTTTAAAAAATTTTTTTTTTTTTTTTTTTTTCCCCCTTGGAAATAATAATTTGGGGGAAACCATTACGGGCTCAGGCGGAGGCAAGATGTTGGAGAGTAGGTGAAGACCCTGAAGCAGGTAAAGGTCAGCAAAAGAAATAATTGGGTAAAAAGGGGGGGAACCCTGTCTATGTGGAAAATTTTGCCAAGGAGAGGGGAGTTTTGGGGAAAATGAATGGTTTCCAGAAGCAATTGGGGCAATTGCTGGCTGGACAAATACTGAAGGAAATGCAGTAACATTCATTGACAACTGGGACCTCTTTTATGGCAGAAATACAGTAGCCAGAGAGGGGTTTCACTTACTAGTCTGGGGGGTACACGGCAACTGCAGTGAGGGGGCAGTTTGGACTTTAAAAATAGGAAAGTTGTGGATGGGTTTTGGCAGGGGAAAACATGAATCCCAGTGTTAAAATTACGATTCTAGGGAACTAGTAATAAGCAGAACGAGGGAATATTTAAAGCCAGGGACTTTGTGAAAGGACATAAAGGTTTAGTAAAAAACAAAAGGCAGGAAGGGGAAAAAGGGAAAAGGAAATCTTCAATGTTTTTTTTTGCTAATTGCCGAGTGCTAGGAATAAGAGAACATTGAGATTAGTTTTCAGTGCAGGGAACCCTTGTGTATTGCCTTTAAAGAGACGTGGTTTTTAAATTAAAAAAAATCGGGACATCCTGCGGATGTCTATTCAGGTTTTAAAAATTTTTCCAAGTAAAGAATATCGGGGAAAGGGGGGTGGGTGGCATTGTATGTCCGGACGCTTGAACGTTCATAAAAACGGGTATTAAGCTGAAGTAACACATCAAGTCTGTTTGGGGTAGAATTTTCAGAGGGGGATGAAAAAATATTTTAGGATGTATACCTCCCCGAAACTAGATAGGGACCAAAAAGGGAACTACTATGGGAGGAAATTTTTTAAGGCCACAAGGGACGTGGTATTAAATTTAGGAACTTTAACTTTATCAATTTTATTGAATTTTTTTTTACTGGAATTTTAATCATACACTTTTAGAAGTAGTTCAGTTTTTTTTTTAAGGAGTTTGTGACAGAACCTACAAGGGGAATAACCGCTTGACTTAGTTCTGGGAAACAATGATCCCTTGTTATAATTAAGAAAAAATTTAGAGGGAAAGGTGCAACGACCACAAATCAATTACATTTAGCATTAAGAAGTACGATAGTGCGATAACTCTAACATCCCAATTTTCGCTTAGCGATTCGAGGGCTTAGAGAACACTTATCATCTGTTTTATGGGGGAACAAAGTGAGCTATCAAATGACAATTTCTGAAAACTATACAGCTCCAAAGAACGTTTTCCCATATAAAATATTAAATCAAAAGAAATGACCCAAAAAGGGTAATAATGGCTCAAATATCTACAAGCATAAAAAGGGAAATTTTAAGGGGGTAAAAAAGAGGGGAGGGTCCTCTTATGAAACATATATTGACATTAAGAGGGACATTAAAAAGGGGATAAAAAAAGCTAAAAGAGACTAAGAAATTAAAGTTGCTAGGGATTCTAAAACTAACCCAAAAAGTTTTTTCCAGGTCTATTGAGCAAAAGTTAGAGATAACATAGGTCCCCTTAAAAATAACTATGGGCACCTTACTGACAAAGAGAATCAAATGTGCTCGATTTTTAATAATTATTTCTTCTCAGTTTTTACACAGGAAGACACTAACAATATTCCAGTAATTAATTTTTATAGTGGGCTAGAAGAAGATAAATTATGTAACATCACAGTCACTAATGAAATGGTTGTGAAGCAGATAGACAGACTGAAGCAAAATAAGTCGCCGGGCCCTGATGAGGTTTATTCAAGGGTTCTTAAGGAATGCAAAATGGAACTCTGTGAACCATTAACTAATATTTTTAATTTATCTCTTCAAACAGGTGTAGTGTCTGATATGTGGAAGATGGCCAATGTAATTCCTATTTTTAAAACAGGGGACAAGTCGTTACCGTCAAATTACCGCCCAATAAGCCTGACCTCAATTGTAGGCAAATTACTAGAGTCAATTATACCTGAGATTATAAGAAGCCATCTCGATAAGCATAGCTTGATTAATGATACTCAGCATGGATTCACAAGAGGTCGGTCTTGTCTAACTAATTTATTAACTTTCTTCAGTAAAGCTTTTGAGGCTGTTGACCACGATAAAGAATTTGATATTATTTACTTAGATTTTAGTAGAGTTCCGCACCATAGACTGTTAAAGAAAGTGGCAGCTCATGGCATTGGGGGAAAAGTGCTCTCGTGGATCGAGTCATGGCTCACTGACAGGAAGCAGAGAGTGTCCATAAATGGGGTTAAATCCGAGTGGGGATCTGTAACAAGTGGCGTTCCACAGGGATCAGTCTTGGGCCCGTTGTTGTTTATAATATATATCAATGATCTTGATGAGGGAATCACTAGTGATATGAGCAAATTCGCCGATGACACAAAGATAGGTAGGATAATTGATTCAAACGTAGATGTTATGGAAGTTCAGGAGGATTTAAACAAACTCTATTCTTGGTCAGAAAAGTGGCAGATGCAGTTCAATGTAGATAAATGCAAGGTTCTGAAGCTTGGGAGTGCCCATAACCCTAGTACTTATAAGTTAAATGATGTAGAACTTAGCCATACAGATTGCGAAAAGGACTTGGGGGTTATGGTGAGCAGCAACCTTAAACCAGACAGCTGCAGTATGACCAGAGGTCATACTGCAGCTTTATACATCATTAGAAAGGCCTCACCTAGATTATGCAGCTCAGTTCTGGTCTCCATATTACAGAATGGACATAAATTCGTTAGAAAATATTCAGCGTAGGTTGACTAAATTAATACATAGCATTAGAAATCTTCCTTATGAAGAAAGATTGAAGACTCTTAAGTTACATTCACTTGTTAGACGAAGAATGAGGGGAGACCTGATCGAAGTGTATAAGTGGAAGATAGGTATTAATAAAGGGGATATTAATAAGGTCTTGAGGATGTCTCTCCAAGAGAGAACCCACAGTAATGGATTTAAATTAGATAAGTTTAGATTTAGAAAGGACATAGAAGAGTATTGGTTTGGAAATAGGGTAATTGATGAGTGGAACAGTCTACCTAGTTGGGTTATTGAGGCTGGGACTTTGGGTAGTTTCAAATTTAGGTTGGATAAGTACATGAGTGGGAAGGGTTGGATTTGAGTGGGACTTTCACATCAGAGCTTATTTCTTGGGTAGCATTGAAAATTGCGTTGGGCAAACGTTTTGTTAGTGGGATGAATTGAAAAGGACCTGCCTAATATGGGCCAACAGGCCTCCTGCAGTGTTCCTCCTTTCTTATGTTCTTAAATATATCATCTTATCCAGGCAACACTGTCAGGGAATTACTTCCTTGTTAAATGTTCCATCTTATCCTGGCAACACTCTCAGGGAATTACTTCCCCTGCTAAATGAACCATCTTATCCAGGCAACACTGTCAGGGAATTACTTCCCTGTTAAATGTACCATCTTATCCAGGCAACACGGTCAGGGAATTACTTCCCAGTTAAATGTCCCATTTTATCCAGGCAATAATGTAAGGAAATTACTTCCCTATTTAATGTACCATCTTATCCAGGCAAAACTCTTAGGGAATTACTTCTCTGTTAAATGCTCCATTTTATCCAGGCAACACTGCTATGGAATTACTTCCCTGTTAAATGTTCAATCTTATCCAGGTAACACTGTCATGGAATTACTTAACTGTTAAATGTACCATCTTATCCAGGCAACACTGTCAGGGAATTACTTCCTTGCTAAATGTACCATGTTATCCAGGCAACACTGTCAGGGAATTGCTTCCCTGTTTAATGTACCATCTTAAACAGGCAACATTGTTAAGAAATTACTTCACTGTTAAATGTACCATCTTATCCAGGCAACACTGTCAGGGAATTACTTCCCTGTTAAATGTACCATCTTATCCAGGCAACACTGTCAGGGAATTACTTTAATGTTAAATGTACCATCTTATCCAGGCAACACTGTCAGGGAATTACTTCCTCTGTTAAACGTACCATCTTATCCAGGCAACACTGTCAGAGAATTACTTCCCCTGTTAAATGTCCCACCTTACTCAGGCAACACTGCGAGGGAATTATTTCCCTGTTAAATGTACCATCTTATCCAGGCAACATTATCAGGGAATTACTTCCCTTTTAAATGTACCATCTTATGCAGGCAACACTGTCAGGGAATTACTTTAATGTTAAATGTACCATCTTATCCAGGCAACACTGTCAGGGAATTACTTTAATGTTAAATGTACCATCTTATCCAGGCAACACTGTCAGGGAATTACTTCCTCTGTTAAACGTACCATCTTATCCAGGCAACACTGTCAGAGAATTACTTCCCCTGTTAAATGTCCCACCTTATCCAGGCAACACTGACAGGGAATTGCTTCCCCATTAAATGTACCATCTTATCCAGGACACAATGCCAGGGAATTAATCCCCTGTTAAATTACCATCTTATCCAGGGAACACTGTCAGGGAATTTCTTCCCTGTTAAATGTACAATCTTATCAAGGCAACACTGTCAGGGAATTACTTCTTAGCTATATGTCCCTTCTTATCCAGGCAACACTGTCAGGGAATTACTTAACTTTTAAATGTGCCATCTTATCCAGGCAAAACTGTCAGGAAATTTCTTTCAAGTTAAATGCACCAATTTATCCAGGCAACACTGACAGGGAATCACTTCACAGCTGTATGTCCCATCTTATCCACGAAACAGTGTCAGGGAAGTAATTCCCTGTTAAATGTACCACCTTATCCAAGCAACACTGTCACTAAATTACTTCCCAGTTAAATGAACCATCTTATCAATGCAACACTGTCAGGGAATTTCTCCTCAGTTAAATGCACCAACTTATTCAAGCAACACTGACACGGAATTACTTCCCTGTTAAATGTACCATCTTATCCAGGCAGCACCGTCAGGCATTTACTTCCCTGTAAAATGTACCACCTTATTCATGCAACACTGTCAGGGAAGAACTTCCATGCTAAATGAACGATCTTTTCCAGGCAACACTGTCAGGGAATTACTTCAACGTTAAATGTACCATCTTATGCAGGCAACACTGTCTGGGAATTCCTTTCTTTTTTAATGAACTATCTTATCCAGGCAGCACTGTCAGAGAATTACTTGCCTGTTAAATGTGCAACATTATCTAGGCAACACTGTCAAGGAAGTACTCCCCTGTTAAAAGTAACATCTTATACAGGCAACACTGTCATGGAAGTACTTCCCTGTTAAATGCACCATCTTGTCCAAGTAACACTGTAAGGGATTTACTTCCCATTAAATGCACTACCTTGTACAGGCAACATCTTCTGGGAATTACTTCCCAGTTAAATGTACCGTCTTATCCAGGCAACACTGTCATGGAATTACTTTCCTGTTATAAGTACCATCTTATCCAGGCAACACTGACAGGGAATTACTTACAAGTTAGGTGTACAACCTTTCCAAGCAATACTGTCTGGGAATTATTTCCCTGTTACATGTACCATCTTATCCAGGCCACATTGTCAGGGAATTTTTTCAATGTTAAAAGTAGCATCTCATCCAGGCAACACTGTCAGGGAATTATTCCCCAGGTATATATCCCATCTTACCCAGGCAGCACTGTCAACGAATTACTTCACGTTTAAATGTTCCAACTTATCCAGGCAAGACTCAAGAAATCGTAATGACACGATTGCAAATAAACCATACCCCCGGCCGGGATTGAACCCGCGGTCATAGAGTCTCAAAACTCCAGCCCGTCGCGTTAGCCACTAGACCAGCTAGCCACAATAAGATTCATCCAACTAGGTATATTCCTACACCATAGGAAAGTTAGCACAGGCACCTTTTT
Source organism: Cherax quadricarinatus (assembly GCF_026875155.1). Taxonomy (NCBI): domain Eukaryota; kingdom Metazoa; phylum Arthropoda; class Malacostraca; order Decapoda; family Parastacidae; genus Cherax; species Cherax quadricarinatus. Next base: position 7,905,516 of record NC_069492.1, on the reverse strand, counting down.
GACCACAAATGCAAGTGGATTTGTGGTCACAGAGGTGCCTGTGCTAACTTTCCTATGGTGTAGAAATATACCTAGTTGGATGAATCTTATTGTGGCTAGCTGGTCTAGTGGCTAACGCGACGGGCTGGAGTTTTGAGACTCTATGACCGCGGGTTCAATCCCGGCCGGGGGTATGGTTTATCCAAGCAACACTGTCAGGGAAGTAATTCCCTGTTAAATGTACCATCATATCCAGGCAACACTGTCAGCGAATTACTTCCCTGTTAAATATACCATCTTATCCAGGCAACACTGTCAAGGAATTACTTAACAGTTAAATGTACCATATTATCCAGGCAACACTGTCAGGGAATTACTTCCCAGTTAAATGAACCATATTATCCAGGCAACACTGTCAGGGAATTACTTCCCAGTTAAATATACCGTCTTATCCAGGCAACACTGTCAGGGATTTGCTTCCCAGTTAAATATACCGTCTTATCCAGGCAACACTGTCAGGGAATTACTTCCCAGTTAAATGAACCATCTTATCCAGGCAACACTGTCAGGGAATTACTTCCCAGTTAAATATACCGTCTTATCCAGGCAACACTGTCAGGGAATTACTTCCCAGTTAAATGTACCATCTCATCCAGGCAACACTGACAAGGAATTACTTCACTGTTAATGTACCATCTTATCCAGACAACACTGTCAGGGAAGTACTTCCATGTTAAATGTACCATCTTATCCAGGCAGCACTGTCAGGGAGTTACTTCCCTGTTAAACGTGCATCTTATCTAGACAACACTGTCAGGGAAGTATTTCCCTGTTAAATGAACCATCTTATCCAGGCAACACTGTCAGGGAATTGCTTCCCCGTTAAATGTACCATCTTATCCAGGCAGCACTTCCAGGGAATTACTTCCCTGTTAAATGTACCATCTTATCCAGGCAACACTGTCAGGGAAGTAGTACTTCCCTGATTAATGTACCATCTCATCCATGCAACACTGTGAGGGAAGTGTTTCCCTGTTAAATGTACCATTTTATCCAAGCAACACTGCCAGGGAATTACTTCCCGGTTTGTACCGTCTTATTAAGGCAACACTGTGAGGGAAGTACTTCCTTGTTAAATATACAATCTCATACAGGCAACACTCTCAGAGAATTACTTTTCTGTTAAATGTACCATCTTTTCCGGGTAACACTGTCAGGGAATTACTTCCCCGTTGAATGTACCATCTTATCCAAGCAACACTGTCAGAGAAGTTGTTCACCGTTAAATGTACCATCTTATCCAGGCAACATTTTCAGGTAAGTACTTCGCTGTTAAATGTACCATATTATCCAGGCAACAATGTCAGGGAAGTACTTCCCAGATTAATGTACCATCTCATTAAGGCAACACTGTCAGGGAAGTGTTTCCCTGTTAAATGTACAATTTTATCCAAGCAACACTGTCAGGGAAGTGATCCTCAGTTAAATGTACCATCTTATGTTGGAAGCACTGTCAGGGAATTACTACCATGTTAAATATACCATCTTATACAGGCATCACCATCAGAGAATTACTTCCCTGTTAAATGTACCATCTTCTCCAAGCAACACTGTCAGGGAATTACTTCCCTGTTAAATGTACCATCTTATCCAGGCAACACTCCTAGGGAATTACTTCCTTGTTAAATGTGCCATCTTATCCAGGCAGCACCGTTAGGCATTTACTTCCCTGTAAAATGTACCACCTTATTCATACAACACTGTCAGGGAAGAACTTCCATGCTAAATGAACGATCTTTTCCAGGCAACACTGTCAGGGAATTACTTCAACGTTAAATGTACCATCTTATGCAGGCAACACTGTCTGGGAATTCCTTTCTTGTTTAATGAACTATCTTATCCAGGCAGCAATGTCAGAGAATTACTACCACGGGATGTATTACAACAGTAACTACCAGGTATGTATTACAACAGTATCTATGAGGGGATATATTACAACAGTAACGAGAATGGGATGTATTACAACAGTAACTACCAAGGGATATGTTACAACAGTATCTACCATTGGATGTATTGCAACAGTATCCACCAGAGAATGTATTCCAACATTACCGACCAAGAAATGCATTACAACAGTAATCACCAGGGGATGTATTGCAACAGTAACTACCAGGGGATGTATTAAAACAGTACCCACCATTGGATGTATTACAACAGTAACTACCTGGGGATGTATAACAACAATAACAACCAGAGGATGTATTACAACAGTAACTACCATAGGATGTATTGTAACCGCCATGAGATGTATTAAACGGTAACCACCAGAGGATGAATTAAAGCAGTAACCTTCAGAGGATGTATTGCAACAGTAACTGCCATTGTATGTATTACAACAGAAACTACCACGGGATGTATTACAACAGTAACTACCAGGGGATGTATTACAACAGTAACTATCAGGTTGTATTACAACAGTAACTACCATTTTATATATTACAACAGTAACTACCAGGGAATATATTACAACAGTAACTACCAAGGGATATGTTACAATAGTATCTACCATTGGATGTATTGCAACAGTATCCACCAGAGAATGTATTCCAACAGTAACGACCAAGAAATGCATTACAACAGTAATCACCAGGGGATGAATTGCAACAGTAACTACCAGGGGATGTATTAAAACAGTACCCACCAGGGGATGTATGACAAGAGTAACTACCAGGGGATTTAATATAACAGAAACTAACAGGGGATGTATCACAACAGTAACCACGAAGGGATGTATTACAACAGTCCCTACCAGGGGATGTATTACAACAGTAACTACCAGTGTATTTGTTACATCAGTAACTACCATGGGATGAATTGCAAAAGTAACCACCAGAGGATGTATTACAACGGTAACTACCACGGGATGTATTACAACAGTACCCACCAGCGTATGTATTACAACAGTAACTACCACGGGATGTTTAACAACAATAACAACCAGAGGATATATTAAAACAGTAACTACCAATGGATGTATTGCAACAGTAACCTGTAGAGAATGTATTACAACAGTAACCACCAGAGAATGTATTTCAACAGTAACAACCAGGGGATGTATTACAAGAGTAATTACCAGGGGATATATTACAACAGTAACTACTAGGGCATGTATTACAACAGTAATTACCAGGGAATGTGTTACAACAGTAATTACCAGGGGATGTATTAAACAGTAACTGCCATGGAATGTATTACAATAGTAGCTACCATGGGATGTATTACAACAGTAACTACCAATGGATGTACTACAAAAGCAACTACGAGGGGATGAATTACAACAGTAACTGCCATGGGATGTATTACAATAGTAGCTACCATGGGATGTATTACATCAGTAACTACCAGTGGATGTATTACAACAGTAACCACCATGGGAATGTATTACCTCAGTAACTAGCATGGAATATATTACAACAGTAATTACCAGAGGATGTATTACAACAGTAACTACCGTGGGATGTAATACGTGGGACGTATTACAACAGTTATTACCTGGGGATGTATTGCAACAGTAAATACCAGTGGATGTATTACAACAGAAACTATCAAGGGTTGAATTACAACAGTAACTACCATTGGATGTATTACAACAATAACTACTGGAGGATGTGTTACTACAGTAACTTCAATGCGTTGTATTACAACAGTAACAACCAGGCGATGTATTTCAACAGTAGCCGCCTGGTGATGTATTTCAACAGTATCCACTAGATGTATTACAACAATAACTACCAGGCGATGTATTACAACAGTAACCATCAGGGGATGTATTACAACAGTAACTACCAGTGGATGTATTACAACAGAAACTATCAGGGGTTGAATTAAAACAGTAACTACCATGTGATGTATTACTACAGTAACTACAATGCGTTGTTTTACAACAATAACAACCAGGAGATGTATTTCAACAGTAGCCGCCTGGTGATGTATTACAACAGTAACCATCATGCGATGTATTACAACAGTAACTACCAGGGGATATGTTACAACAGTAATTACCAGAGGATGTATTACAACAGTAACTACCAGGAGATGAATTACAACAATAACTATAAGGCGATGTATTGCAACAGTTAAAACCAGGGGATGTGTTACAACAGTAACTGCCAGAGGATGTATTACAACAGTAACTATCATGGGATGTATTACAAGAGTAACTACCATGGGATGTATTACAACAGTAACTATCATGGGATGTATTACAAGAGTAACTACCATGGGATGTATTACAACAGTAACTACCTGGGGATGTATTATAACAGTAACCATCAAGGGATATCTTAGAACAGTAACTGCCAGAGGATGTATTACAACAGTAACTATCAGGGGATGTATCACGACAGTAGTTGACAGGACGTGGTAATAATAGTCTGAATAACGCCAAGTGCGTCAATTTACCAGGTGACATGTGGCAAGTTGTTCCACACTATATACACGATGGTCAGCTTTGGGTTCACAGTTGAACCTGAAGTGTGTGTGCAGCATGTTCACACTGCTGCATTTTTGCTACTAGATAACAAGATTCTCCACAATCTGCGTGCTGTTTACGAGTGCATATACAGTTAATTCTGTGATAGTGAAATTGTTAATATTCTCTTACATTTTTTTTTAAATATAGAACGCCTTATTTTCTGGAATGATCAAGGTTGTGCAAAAGTGAGTCAGTAGTTAGTGAAAGTCATCACACAGGTAGCAACTTTGGCTACCTGTCCTCGCCCATCATCACCATGAGTACTCCAGTTTTCGAAAAGGTACATTACCTCTTGAAAAGTTTAAGCCACTGAATTAATAACGATGTTATACCTTGGTCTGTTTTAAGACAGATCAATGTTATTAATATATAACTAAGTATGGAACATGGGGATAGATGGGGACCGGCACATGGTCAGGGAGAGGGAGAGAGAGAGAGAGAGACAGACAGACAGACAGACAGATGGGTGGAGAGCAATGCTATCCATGTATCGGATGTGAAAATTTAGATATCTGCAGATGGGGATGTGTATTAGGATGTCTTATTTTGCGGATGCAGATGTCACATCTTGACATCCTATAGGATGCGGATGCGGATCTTGCAGGATACTCATAAAACTCCAGATTTTGTTTCTTTTACCATATGGTAAATACTTTTATTACATAATACTTTTATTACATAATACTTTTATTACATAATCACTTGGCATTTGCTTAATAATTAAAGTTTATATTTGAAATGTTTTTCTTCAAGAATAACAGTTTCTCTGCCTGAAGTTGTTTGTTGTTATATATCAGGTGAGCACAGAAGAATCTTTCAAATTCCTTACTTATGGTATGTGGTGTTAAACTCAACACATTTGTTGAGGTGCTGACCACACGTCACTTGTGATGGATATTTTGTCGTGCTGCTTCACTTCATCAATTATTCCTTTTATACTGTTTACCTGGAGTTTACCTGGAGAGAGTTTCGGGGGTCAACGCCCCCGCGGCCCGGTCTGTGACCAGGCCTCCTGGTGGATCAGCGCCTGATCAACCAGGCTGTTGCTGCCGGCTGCACGCAAACCACCGTACGAGCCACAGCCCGGCTGATCAGGAACTGACTTTAGGTGCTTGTCCAGTGCCAGCTTGAAGACTGCCAGGGGTCTGTTGGTAATCCCCCTTATGTGTGCTGGGAGGCAGTTGAACAGTCTCGGGCCCCTGACACTTATTGTATGGTCCTTAACGTGCTAGTGGACACCCCTGCTTTTCATTGGGGGGATGGTGGCATCGTCTGCCAAGTCTTTTGCTTTCGTAGTGAGTGATTTTCGTGTGCAAGTTCGGTACTAGTCCCTCTAGGATTTTCCAGGTGTATATAATCATGTATCTCTCCCTCCTGCGTTCCAGGGAATACAGGTTTAGAAACCTCAAGCGCTCCCAGTAATTGAGGTGTTTATCTCCGTTATGCGCGCCGTGAAAGTTCTCTGTACATTTTCTAGGTCGGCATTTCCCTGCCTTGAAAGGTGCTGTTAGAGTGCAGCAATATTCCAGCCTAGATAGAACAAGTGACCTGAAGAGTGTCATCATGGGCTTGGCCTCCCTAGTTTGAAGGTTCTCATTATCCATCCTGTCATTTTTCTAGCAGATGCGATTGATACAATGTTATGGTCCTTGAAGGTTGAGATCCTCCGAACATAATCACTCCCAGGTCTTTGACGTTGTGTTTCGCTCTATTTCGTGCCCAGAATTTGTTTTGTACTCTGATGAAGATTTAATTTCCTCATGTTTACCATATCTGAGTAATTGAAATTCTCATCGTTGAACTTCATATTTGTTTTCTGCAGCCCACTGAAAGATTTGGTTGATGTCCGCCTGGAGCCTTGCAGTGTCTGCAATGGAAGACACTGTCATGCAGATTCGGGTGTCATCTGCAAGGAAGACACGGTGCTGTGGCTGACATCCTTGTCTATGTCGGATATGAGGATGAGAAACAAGATGGGAGCTAGTACTGTGCCTTGGGGAAAACAGAGTTTTTTCACCGTAGCTGCCTCGGACTTTACTCTGTTGACGACTACTCTCTGTGTTCTGTTAGTGAGGAAATTATAGATCCATCGACCGACTTTTCCTGTTATTCCTTTAGCGCGCATTTTGTGCGCTATTACGCCATGGTCACACTTGTCGAAGGCTTTTGCAAAGTCTGTATATATTACATCTGCATTCTTTTTTTCTTCTAGTGCATTTAGGACCTTGTCGTAGTGATCCAGTAGCTGAGACAGACAGGAGCGACTGTTCTAAACCCATGTTGCCCTGGGGTTTTGTAACTGATGGGGTTTCTAGATGGGTGGTGATCTTGCTTCTTAGGACCCTTTCAAAGATTTTTATGATATGGGTGTTAGTGCTATGGTCTGTAGTTCTTTGCTGTTGCTTTACTGCCCCCTTTGTGGAGTGGGGCTATGTCTGTTGTTTTTAGTAACTGAGGGACGACCCCCGTGTCCATGCTCCCTCTCCATAGGATGGAAAAGGCTCGTGATAGGGGGTTCTTGCAGTTCTTGATGAACACAGAGTTCCATGAGTCTGGCCCTGGGGCAGAGTGCATGGGCATGTCATTTATCGCCTGTTCGAAGTCATTTGGCGTCAGGATAACATCGGATAGGCTTGTGTTAATCAAATTTTGTGGCTCTTCATAAAAAATTCATTTTGATCTTCGACTCTCAGTCTGGTTAGCGGCTTGCTAAAAACTGAGTCATATTGGGACTTGAGTAGCTCACTCTTTCCTTGTGTCTCGTGTAGGCCCTTTTTTTAAGTAGGGGCCCAATACTGGGCGTTGTTCTCGTTTTTTGATTTGGGTAGGAGAAGAAAATTTGGGTTTTTTTCATTTCATTTAAGCTTTTTGTTCTTCCCCGTTTCCCGGACTCCTAAAGGATTCTTTTAGTTTAATTTTCGAGCTTGCTATTTCTCTGCCCAGGTCTCCCGCCATTTCAGATATATTGACCTCTTTTTAGCCCTTGTATTCTTTTCCGTCGCCTGTAAAGGGGCGCCTGTTCTTTCTTTTTTAAATTTTAACTCCCCCTTTTTCTTAGGGAATAAGCCTTGTGCATACTCGAGTGCTCCGATTAATCTTTTCTAGCATAAGTTTGGTCTGTGTTGCTTGTATATTTCCAGCTTATATGGGTTGGGATTTGGTTTTTACTTGGTCCCACTTTAGTTTTTGTTATTGAAGTTAAATTTTGGTTTGGGGAAAACAGTTGTACTATCATTGCATATCGTGAGGAATAAATTTTCGCTGCTTTATCCTGTATTGGGGAGCAGCTTCACCCATCGCTCATAAACCAAGCCCCAAAAACAGGCGATGGTAAATAAAACCTAACTAGCTTCCTGCCACCTTTTATCCATTTTTCTTTGATTTGGGTTAAACATCCCCCAGTTTTGCACTTGGAATATTCTTCTCACGGTTTTAAAAAAGGGGCGTTCCTGTTTTACGAATTTCTAACTTTTTTTATAAAGGTGTTTGAGGGGGGAATCTGGTAATGAATATGATTTTGGTTATACTTCAGGGGGCTTTCGATGAGTTCCAAAACCAGAGGCTATTGGGGAAACTTTAGGCAACGGAATAGGGGGAAAAATTTTTCCTGGGTAGAGGCAGGTGACAAAATCAGCAGAAAGTTTGAAAAAGGGAAAAAACAAAAAGGGGGCACGTCAAAAGGGGTTTTCCCGGGGTGGTTTGGGGCCCGTTGTTGTTCACAATTTACATAAACGACAAAAGGGATAAATAGCAAATAAGCAAATTTGCTGAGGGACCCCCCCCAAATGGGCCTAAAAATTCTTTTAATAGGGATTAAGGGCACCCCAGGCTGATTTAAATAGACTGATGCAAGGTCGGAAAGGGTGATACATTTAAATTTTTAAAAATGCAAAGTTCAAAATGTTGGCTTTAAAAATACCATGTCACATATAAACTAAATAATGTAGATCTTAATATCTGATTGCAAAAAGGTTTTTAGGGTTTGGTTAGCAGTAATCTAAAAAAACCCAAGACAACGGCTTAGTGTTTGCAAAAAGCTAACGAATTCTTGGCTTATATCTAGAAGTATAAATAATAGAAGTCCTCAGGTTGTTCTTAACTCTATACATCCCTTTGGGTTTGGCCTCATTTAAAATTTTGTGCTCAGTTTGGTCACCGTATTACAGAAATGGATATAAAAACCTGGGAAAAAGTCAGAGGGGGGAGAAAAATTACCCCTGTATAAAAATCTTCCCTATGAGGATAGATGAGGGGCCGGAATCTGCACTCTCTTGAAAGGCGGGTTTTGAAAAAAGGGGGGATATGACCGGGTTATAAATGGAAAAAAAGGAATAAATAAAGGGGTGTAAAAGCGTGTTGAAAGTTTCCAGCCAAGACGGACTCGCAGCAATGGGTTTTAGTTTGGGAAAAATTTAGATTCAGAAAAGGGTATAGGAAAGCACTGGTTTGGGAATAGAGTTGTGGAGGTCAAAATCCCAGTACGTTTTCAAGCTAAAATGTTGGTATTTTTAAAAATTTGGTTGACAAATCGTGAGGGGTTGGGGGGTGTGAGTTGGCCACTAGTTGTGCTCTGGGGTTGGGGCAGTGCTCTTTCCTAGGTGGAGGTGACCAGAGGGTGGGTCATTGGGGTAATCCAAGGGGAATCATTGGGCTAATCCGGGGGGGGGGACCTGCTCCGCTGGGTCAGTAGGGCCCGTTGCAGTTTCCTTTTTTTATGTTTTTATTTCCTTTCTTTAATCTGCCTTTACTTTTTTGCGAAGGAGTCTTTTCCGTCTTTGGTTTCACCTTTGACTGCCTTTTTCTTCTGCTTCTAGTTTCTCAAACTGTTCTTTACTCATTGATTTTAAATGGTTCTTCAAAGATGTACTTCCACATCCCTTTCGTGAATAATCTTTTTTGGCACAAAAGACACTGCGCCACGTCATTTGATTGTTGCAGGAAATACTTCCACACTTTTCTAGTTTTTGACGCTATTGTATATTATAAACAAATAACTGGCACATAGAAGAGAGGAGCTTACGACAACGTTTCGGTCCGACTTGGACCATTTACAAAGTCACACTAATAAAAAGGAACGAACGAACAAGTTCAGGTAAGATCCCAGTGGGATGAGCGGGGAAGACGGGACAGACGAAGAATAGCTCAGGAGAGGAGTGTTCTTAGTCGTAGAAATAGAGCCAGAGCTTAACCTAGCAGCGAGGCGATCGTGGGGCAGACTTGAGAACAGGAATAGCAGGGACTGTTGTATCGAACTTGTGGTAGTTGAAGTCTTGAATCTTGAGTAGGTGGCAGCAGGCTAAGTCACATCAGAGGGCAGCACACAGGTGGGAATTATAGGAGTAGGTGAGGAGGCAGGTTTGCAGTGGAATCATTTTCAAACATTTTAAAGGTGAAATGTAGAGGCCTGATGAGCTCAAGAACTTGGGTGAGTGTGAAATGAAGAGGTAATTCACAGGCGTACTTGACTGTTCCAGCACCGAGACTTTTGTAGAGTTCAGCACAGGTCATGGTGTCAGTATCTGAAGAAGTGTAGAAGGTAAGGTTTTTCCCATGAGGGTTTACAGGAGTCGTCGCCATCTTCCTCTTCTTCTGGAGTGGATTCATTGGGCGAATCTACAGTGGTGGTAGCAGGTGACTGAAAGTCGACAGGAGCAGTGGAGAGGTGTAATGGTGGTGTGACAGCAGGTTGGGAGACGTAGGAGACGGTGATTGAGGCAGCATGATAAATGTTGTAATAATGTTGGTAGAATTACCGACAATATGTAAAGTAAAAGGACACAAGTGCAACTAATGTGACATTTTATTGTGACAACGTTTCGCTCTCCAGGAGCTTGACAAAGCTCCTGGAGAGCGAAACATTGCCACAGTAAAATGTCACATTAGTTGCACTTGTGTCCTTTTACTTTACATGATCAATGTTGTCGGCGGTGGAAGTGGTTATAGAAGTTACAGGATATATATACATATAATGACATTTCATGTACATACAATAAAAATGATTATTGAGTATATAATGAATGAGTCAGAAATTTTGTGTATGAATATCATAGTTACAATCCTGAGTTAACATTTGACACACATAACTCAGGAGAACTGTGGCACATCTAAAACACATTACATTTACTGACATAGTTGTTCCTTGGGAGACAGGTGGTACTCTAGGAAGAGTGGGTCACAACACTGTCACTCCTTCGATGCTCAACTTCTCAGCTTCCCTACTCACACAGCGGGACCTCAAATTACTTGAACATATAATTCTTAAAGTTATTAAACAAAATATTCCAAACAAGTAACACCGGCTGTACTAAATTTGGTTGTTGATTGTATATATAAAGGAAAAATTATTTTTGAACCTGACTAATATTAATAATTATACTATATCATTATTTCTACAAGTACATGAACAAGGCAGACCATAGCTGATGTCAATGACCTACTCTTTTACAGAACATTGCTTGTTATGAAGAGAATTTTGGTCAAATTAAGTAAACTTCGTCCCAGGATGCAACCCACATCAATCGACTAACAACCCAGGTATCCATTGTACTGACATCCCATATCATAAAAATCTTTGAAAGGGTTCTAAGATGCAAGATCGCCAACCACATAGATACCCACAAATTACACAACCCTGAGCAGGTCGCTCCTGCCTGTCCCAGCTACTGGACCACTATGACAAGGTCCTGGATGATATGCACAGACTTGACAAAAACCTTCGACAAGAGTGACCATTGTGTAATAACACACAAAATACATGGTAAAGGAATGACAGGAAAAGTTGGTGGATGGATCTATAACTTCCTGACAAATAGAACATAAAGAGTAATAGTAAACAGAATAAAGTCCGAGGCAGCAACGATGAAAAGCTCTATTCCACAAGGCACAGTACTCGCTCCCATCCTATTCCTCATCCTCATATCTGACATATACAGAGATGTAAGCCATAGCTTCGTGTCTTCCTTTGCGGATGACACCCGGATTACCATGACAGTGACCTCCATCGAAGACAACGCGAGACTCCAAGCGGACATCAAGTAAATCTTCAAATGGGCCACTCAAAACAATGTGAAGTTCAATGAAGTGAAATTTCAACTACTCAGATATGGAAAACTTGAGGAAATTTAAACTGTATCAGAGTATACAACAAATTCTAACCATGCAATAGAGCGAAAACGTAATGTGAAGGACCTCACCTTCAAAGACCACAACAATGTATCTACCGCGTCTGCTAGGAAAATGATAGGATGGATAATGAGAACCTTCAAAACTAGAGATGCCAAGCCCATGATGATTCTCTTCAAATCGCTTGTTCTCTCTAAGCTGGAATACTGCTGTACACTAACGGCCTCCTTCAAGGCTGGCAACATTGCTGACCTGACATAAATACGATAAGGCACCTAAATTACTGGAAACTATTGAAGTCCCTCGATTTGTATTCCCTGGAACCCAGAAGAGAGAGATATATGATAATAAACACTTGGATAATCCTAGAGGGATTAGTACCAAACCTGCACACGAAAATCACTCCCTATGAAAGCAAAAGACTCGGCAGGAGATGCAACATTCACCCGATGAAAAGTAGGGGTGCCACGAGTACACTGAGAGACAATACAATAAGTGTCCGGGGCCCAAGACTGTTCAATTGTCCCCCAGCATACATAAAGGGGATTGGCATTAAATCCCTGGCTGTCTTCAAGAAGGCACTGGACAGATACTTTAAGTCAGTACCTGACTTGCCAGGCTCTTGTTCGTACGTCAGTTTGCGAGCGGCCAGTAGTAACAACCTAGTTGATTAGACCGTTATCCACCACGAAGCCTGGTCTCAGACCGAGCCGCGGGGGCGCTGACCCCCGAAACCCTCTCCAGGTATACTCCAGGGTCAATAGGGACAGCAGGAGTCTTATGGTAACACGTCCTAACATTTTTCAGCTGTACCTGGGATTTAATCCCCTGACCTTAGTGCCTTAGTGCGTTACCCATCGATCTACGTGACACCTAAAAATTTATTTGCTCTATAAAAGTTTATACTTTATAAAAAGAAATATATCTTACCAAATTATGGTGTTTGCGATATCCTAACACCTCCCTATCTGGCAACTAATATTGATCAATTAATAGTTACATTACCTGTTGTGAGAGAATTACAACACAGTGGGAGGCGAGAACACACTGTTAGTATCCTGGAGGTGGTCAGTCCTTGATCTTGTTAACACCGCGTCTCATGATCTCTTATTATCAGCACTAATCTGACAGTTATTTCAGAGATCTGGACCCGTCTACATACACTACACATTAGCTCCTCCACATACACTACACATTAGCTCCTCCACATACACTACACATTAGCTCCTCCACATACACTACATATCAGCTCTTCCACATACACTACACATCAGCTCTTCCACATACACTACACGTTAGCTCTTCCACATACACTACACATTAGCTCCTCCACATACACTACACATTAGCTCCTCCACATACACTACACATTAGCTCCTCCACATACACTACATATCAGCTCTTCCACATACACTACACATCAGCTCTTCCACATACACTACACGTTAGCTTTTCCCAAACATACACTACACATTAGCTCCTCCACATACACTACACATTAGCTCTTCCACATACACTACACGTTAGCTCTTCCACATACACTACACATTAGCTCCTCCACATACACTACACATCAGCTCTTCCACATACACTACACGTTGAGGGGGTTATGGGTGACATGTCTAGGACTTTAAACTCATAGATTATAGAGGTATGGGTGTCTGTGGGGAACAATGAGGCTCCATTACTAGGGTTGAAAACAGAAGATATAATCAGGATACCTCAGGGATGTGTTTAAAAGACAATATTCAAAATAAAGTTGCTAGTAATGGCAAATCAATTGATCAACAAACAAGGAGAGAAAGTAGAGGGCAACGAGTGACTAGCTCCCTTAAGGTTTACTATACAAATAATAGAAGTCTAAGAAATAAGATAGATGAGCTAAGATTACTTGCAAGTGGAGGTAATATAGATATTATTGCTATAACAGAGACCTGGTTCAACTTGAAAGATAGAGAAATACCTTCTGAATGCAACATACAGGGTTATAAACTGTTCCACACTGATAAGGTCAACAGGAAGGGTGGTGGAGTGGCGATGTATGTCAGAAATAATTTAAATTGTTGTGTTAGACAAGATATAAGATTAAAAACATCGGACAGAGAATCTGTTTGGCTACAGTTTCTCGAGGGTCGTGAAAAGTTAATTTTGGGTGTGATATATAGGCCCCCAAACCTTGACAGAGAGTGCAGTAAGCTGCCACGGGATGAAATTCACAAGGCATCTAGATATGAAAATGTTGTGTTAATGGGAGATTTTAACTATAGACAAATTGATTGGAACAATGTGACAGGAAATCTTGAGTCTAGTGACTTTCTTGATACGGTTCAGGAGTGCAATTGGTTTAGTTTGTGACAGAACCAACTAGAGGAAACAACCTGCTTGACTTGGTTCTTTACAACAAAGAATCACTAATTAATAATCTTAAGGTTAATGATGAGCTTGGGGAAAACGATCACAAATCACTTAGTTTCAATATATCATGGAATTACCCAGATAACTGCAATCAAATCTCTGTCCAAGACTTCCGCCTGGCCGATTTCATGGCACTGAGAAATTACCTGGGTGGGCTAAATTGGGATGACCTGACTATGTGTCAGGTTGGTGGTGTTGGTTGCAAATATGACGTTTTTCAGAGCATAATTCTAGCTGCCCAGACAACTTTTGTTCTGGGTAGGGAAATTAGATCTAACAAAAATGATCCCAAATGAATGAACAAGAGATTAAAACATCGCATTGGTCAAAAAAGAGGCATATATAGGCGTATCAAAAGAGGGGATGGGCAGTTAAGAAATTAATATATTCACTTAAAGAGAGAAATAAAAAAAGGAATAATAGCTAAAAGGGGATTATGAGGCTAAGGTCGCAAGGGATTCAAAGACTAACCCAAAAGGGTTCTTTCAGGTATACAGAAGTAAAATTAGGGACAAGATTGGCCCACTTAAGAGTAACTCAGGCCAGATCACTGACAGTGATAAGGATATGTGAGAAATTTTCAATACTTACTTCCTTTCAGTTTTTACCCAGGAAGATACTAGTAAAATTCCAGAAATAATAAATTATGTAGAACATGACGATAAAAATCTATGCATGATTGGGGTAACTAGTGGCATAGTCCTCAGACAAATAGAGATATTAAAATCTAACGAATCCCCAGGCCCTGAATTGTTTGCAGGAGTTTTAAAGGAATGTAACTTGGGAACTTAGCAAACCTTTGGCTAATCTTTTTAACATATCACTGCAAAACTGGCATAGTGCCTGATAAGTGGAAACTGGCAAATGTAATACCTATTTACAAGGCAGGTGACAAGTCCTTGGCTTCGAACTATAGACCAACAAGCCTTACCTCCATAGTGGGAAAATTTATAGAATCAATAATTGCCGAGGCAATTCGTAGCCATCTTTAAAGCATAAATTGAATAATGAATCTAAACACGGTTTTGCAAAGGGGCGTTCCTGTCTTACGAATTTACTAGTTTTTTCAGTAAGGTATTTGAGGAGGGACATCATGGTATTGAATATGATATTGTGTATATAGACTTCAGTAAGGCTTTCGATAGAGTTCCTCATCAGAGGCTATTAAGGAAACTCAAGGCACACGGAATAGGAGGAGAAATTTTTTCCTGGGTAGAGACATGGTTGACAAATAGGCAGCAGAAAGTTTGTATAAATGTGGAGAAATCAGAATTGGGGCACGTCACAAGCGGTGTTCCTCAGGGGTCAGTGTTGGGCCCGTTGTTGTTCACAATCTACATGAACGACAAAGATGAGGGAATAAATGGCGATATAAGCAAATCTGCTGATGACACCAAAATAGGCCGTCCAATTCATTCTAATGAGGACACTAGAGCACTCCAGGATGATTTGAATAGACTGATGCAATGGTCGGAGAAGTGGCAGATGCAGTTTAATATAGACCTGAAACCTGAAACCTGAAACCAAGACAACAGTGCATTAGTGTTCGCAATAAAGCTAACAGAATCCTTGGCTTCATATCAAGAAGCACAAATATTAGAAATCCTAAGGTTGTTCTTCAAATCTATATATCCTTGGTTAGGCCTCATTTATATTATGCTGCACAGTTATGGTCACAATATTGCAAAATGAATATAAATGCACTGGAAAACGTACCAAGGAGGATGACAAAGTTGATCCCATTATCAGAAATCTTCCCTAAAGAGAAAGGGGAAAGGGGTAGAATTTGGGGGATATACTGATAAAAATTTTAAGGGGAAAAAAAAAATGAATAAAAACCATTGGGAAATTGAAGCTATGAAAATTTTTAGCCCAACAAAACCACAGCAATGGGTTTTTAAACTAGAAAAAAACGGATTCAATAAGGATATAGGAAAGCACTGGTTTGGTAAAAGTTTGGATGAAATGGAACCCAAACCCCCCAACCGTTTTTTAAAAGAAAACCCAAGACGTTTTTGTAGTTTTAAAAATAAGGGGTTTAAAAAAAATATGGGTGGGTGGGGTTTGGGGTTTTGGACCGACTACCCGGTGAAATTTTGGGTCAAATTTCCTGTCCTTCCTAAGTGGAGGGAACCCGACTGGGTTGGGGGCCAATTTTAAGCCAGGGGGTTTTAGGACCTCCCCACATGGGCCCCCGTTTTTCCTGTTGCCGGTTCCTTCTTTAAAGTTCTTTTGTTCCACATCCTTTCCCTACACCTTTTCCTTTTTTTCCACAGGGACTAAAACCCGCACCTTTTTTTCCCCCATAAATCCACCCATTTTCTTCCACATCACTACAAAATCACTCTTCCACATACAATGTACATCCGCTCTTCCACATACCTAAAACATTAGCCCCTTCCACATACACTGCACATCAGCTTTTTCCACAAACACTACACTTAGCTCTTTCCCCAACACGCACATCCTCCTTTCCCCAACACTTAAAACATTAGCTCTTTTCCCCCATACCTTTCACAATTTCCTTCCCATACACCCGCCCACAGCTCTTCCACATACACTACACATTACTCTTTTCCCCATACAACCCTTTTGTTCTTCCCCATACACTACACATTTGGGTCTTTTTCCCCATACACTACACATTTCTCTCCCCCATACACTACAAAACACCCCCCCTTTACCTTTCACAAAACTTAGCTTTTCCCCATACACTACACATTTGCTCTTTTCCAAAATACACTTTCCCCCTCACTCTTCCTGAAAACACTACACATTAGCCCTTCCACAACACACACATTTTGCCTTCCACATCACTACTCATTACTCCCCCACATCACACACATTAGCTTTTTCCACAACCCTACACATTAGCTCTTCCCCATACACTACACATAGCTCTTTCCTGATAAAATAAAAACAATTTGCTCTTCCACAACAAATACACATTAACCTTCCCATACCTACTCCCTTAGCCCCTTCCCCAAACACTGTACATCACTCTTCCACCCCAAACACTACACGTAGCCCTTTCCCCATACACTGCACATCGCTCTTCCACAACACTACACATTAGCCCCTTCCCCAAAAAAACTAACACACCCCTTCCAAAAATACACAAAACAATACTCTTTCCCCCCTACACTACCATTAGCTCTTCCATACACTACTCATTTGCTTTTTCCACATACCACACATCAGCTCTTTCCACATACACTACCCCTTACTCTTCCACATACACAACCATCCCCTTCCCATACACTACAAAAAATTTCTCTTCCCCTACACTAAACCCTTTGCTCTTCCACCCAAAACTACACATTACTCCCCCACATACACAAAACAATTTCTCTTCCACATACACTACACATCAGCCTTCCACAAACAAAAAACACATTAGCTCTTTTCCCCATACCCTACACAATTTGCTCTTCCACATACAAATACCCAAACAGCTCTTCCTGATAAAACTAAACATTATCTTTTCCCCCCCATACACAAAACATTTGCTCTTTTCCCCATACACTACTCATTTAGCTCTTTTTCCCATACACACACATTAGCCTTTTCCCATCACTACACTTTTGCTCTTTTCCCCACATACACTACAAAATCACCCCTTCCCGATTTCACTACCCTTAACTTTTTCCACAAAACACACACCCTTACTCTTCCACATACACTACCATTAGCCTTTTCCCCAACACTGTACATCACTCTTTTCCCAAAAAACAAATACAACAAAACTCTTCCACATACAAGCCAAAACAGCTCTTTCCCCATACACTACACAATAAACTCTTTTCCCCATACACTACACATCAGGGTCTTCCACATACACTACACAAAAAGGGCCCTTTCCCCCATACACTACTTCCCTTTGCTTTCCACTACCCCTACTCATTAGCTCTTCCACATACCTACAAAACACCTTCCCATACACACCAATAGCTCTTCCACTACACTAAAAACTTCACCTTCCACATTTCACTACCCCCAATTTGGGTCTTCCCAAATTAAACTAACACCTTAGCTCTTCCCCAAATACACTAAACATTATCCCTCCACATACCACACAAAAGCCTTCCACTTTCACACAATTTAAACTTCCACATAAAAAACACACTTTTTCTCTTCCCAAACACTACACATTCCCCTTCCACAACAACTTTCAAAATTAAACTCTTCCACAAACACTACACATTAGCTCTTCCCCGTCAGGTAAAATTTTGGGGGGAAAATGTACCTATTTACTCGATGGTAGCGAAATTAAATTTCCCCTCCCCCCAACACCACACTTTAAAGCCTTTTCCCCCCCGGCTTTCCACCCCACACATTTCGCCATTAAACCCCCGGGTTTTCTCACACCACAACATTAAAATTAAAAAAAAAAAAAAAAAAAAAAATTAAAATTTAAAAAAAAAAATTAAAAAATTAAAACAAAATTAAAAAACAAAAAACGATTCCCCAATTTTTTTTTATCCAAAAAAACCCCCCCTAAAAATTACAACCCCTTACCCCGGGTTTCTCACCAACCACCCATTTCACCATTACCCCCCCGGGTTTCCCCACACCACACATTACCCAAATTAACCCCCCGGGCCTTTCTCACACCACCCCTTTCACCAAAAACCCCGGGTTACTTTACACCACACATTAAAAAACCATTACCCCGGCTTTCTCACACCAAAACATTTTCCCCCAAATTTCCCCCGGGTTACCACAAACCACAAAATTTAAAAAAACCCTTTCCCCGGGTTACTCACACCACCCCAATACAAAACCCTTACCCCGGCTTAAATCCCCAAAACATTACAAAAACCCCTTACCCCCCTTCCCCACACCACACAATACACCCTTACCATTGGTTTTCCCCACACCCCACATTACCCCCATTTTTCCCCTTACCCCCACCATTCACAATTTTCCCCCGGTTTTCTCACACCCCCACATTACCCCCATTAACCCGGGGTTTCACACGCACACATTTCAAAAACCCTTTCCCCGGCTTACCCCACACCACACATTACACCTTACCCTTACCACAAAACACATTACACAAATTTCCCCGGGTTACCCACGGGGAAAACATTACAAACCCTTTCCCCCCGGTTTTCTCCCCCCAAATTTCCCGGGCCAATTAACCAAAACCCTTAACCCCCGGGTTACTCACCCACACTTACCCCTTCCCCGGGTTTACTCAAATTTCACCAATTAAAAACAACCCCCTTAAAACCCCGGGTTACTCCCACCGGGCACAATTTCTCCCCCCTTACCCTTAAATTTACCTCCCCCAATACAAACCCTTACACCATTTCCCCGGCTTTTCTCCAAACACATTACACCATAACCCCCCGGGGGCCCCTTTCTCACCCGACAAAAAAATTCCCATTAACCCCGGCTACTCACAGCACACATTACACCATGACCCCGGGGTTTCTCAAAAAGCAAATACATTTGGCCATTACCACGGGGGTTACCACAGCTCCTCATTAAAAAACCATTTACCCCGGCTTACTCACAGCACTACATTACAACCAAAAACCCCCTTCGGCTTTCTAACGCAAATTTCATTACACCAAACCCCCGGCTTACCCACACATACATTAAAACCCCTTACCCCGGCTTACTTTACCCACTCTTTACACCATTACCCGGGTTACCCCCACTGCAAAATACATTAACCCTTTCCTCGGCTTACCCCCCACAACACAATTTCACCATTACAACCGGGTTACTCACAACCCCCCATTTAAACCCAACCCCCCCCCCTTTCCACAGCACACATTACATCCCTTACTCCGGCTTTCTCACACACCACAAAACGCCAAATTTCCCCCCTTACCCCACAACACACATTACACCATGACCCCGGCTTTTCTCACAGCACACATTTCAAAGATGACCCCCCCCTTACTCACAGGGACATACATTACGCCATTAACCCCCCCTTACTCACGGGGACACATTACAAAACCCTTTTCCCCAACTCACCCGGGGCAATTTCCACCATTACCCCGGGTTTCTTTTCCCGCACTAAACATTACGGGGCCCTTAACCCCCCCGGGTTACTCACAGCACTGATTAAAACCCAGACCCCGGGTTACTCACAAAACACCTTACAAACCAAACACCCCCGGCTTACCCACCCCACATTAAACCATTTACCCCCGGGTTACTCACCCGCACATACAAATTTCGCCCTTTCCCCGGCCCTTTCTTTACAGCAATGATTTCACCTATGACCCCCCCCCCTTAACCCACAAACACAAACATTACAAACCCGACCCCCCGGGTTCCCCACACACCATTACACCAATTGGGCCCCGGCTTACTCCCACAATTTCAAAACGGAACCCAACCCCCCCTTTTCTCACACAAACATTACACCATTAAACCCCCCTTAAATCCCCGCACATACATTTACCCATTACCCCCCCCTTACTCACCACATACATTAAAAAAACCAAAAACCCCGCTTACCCAAGCCCCATCCCTTTCACCCTTAAAAAAACCGCATAAATCAAACACATACATTTCA
Source organism: Cherax quadricarinatus (assembly GCF_026875155.1). Lineage (NCBI taxonomy): Eukaryota > Metazoa > Arthropoda > Malacostraca > Decapoda > Parastacidae > Cherax > Cherax quadricarinatus. Next base: position 7,884,925 of record NC_069492.1, on the reverse strand, counting down.
CCCTTTCCCCCCGGCTTTTCTCCAAAAGCACATACCCTTACGGGCCCTTACCCTGCTTACTCACAAACACATACATTACAAAACCATTTTAAACCCCCGGGTTACTCACACACACCTTAACCAATACCCAACCCCCTTACTCACAGCACAAACATTAAACCCAATTTTTCCCCGGGTTACTCACAGCAAAACAAATTTCAAACCCAAATTTCCCCCCCCCGGGTTTACCCCCACAGCACACATTAAAAACCATTAAACCCCCCCCTTTCTCCCCAGCACACTAAAAAAACCATTAAACCCCCCCCTTACTCACAAAACACTTACAAAAATTTAACCCCCCCATAACCCCCAACACACATTACAACACCCTTCCCCGGCTTAAATCCAACGTGGGGGGACACCCTTTCAAACCCTTCTCCCGGCTTACTCACACCCCCCAATTAAAACAATACCCCCCCTTACTCACAAAACACACATTAACCATTAACCCCGGGTTACTCACAAACAACACATTACAAACCCTTACAACCCCTTTCTCACAATACATACCTTCGGGCCCTTTACCCCCGGGTTTTCTCAAAAGCACACATTACACCATTACCTCCGCTTACTTTACACACACATTTCAAAACCCAAAAAAAGGCCTTTCCCCACAGGGACATACATTTCAACCAAAAAACCTCGGCTTTCCAAAACAACACATTACAAACCCTTACCCCGGGTTACTCACATACCCTACATTACACCATTACCTCTATTACCACAGCACACATTCCCCCCAAAATTTAAAAAGGGTTCCCACAGCACATACATTTTTCAAAACCCTTTTCCTTTGGCTTTCTCCCCCAACCCCACATTACACCATTACTCGGCCCCTTTCTCACAACCCCACATTTCACCATTTCCCCCCGGCCCTTTCTCCAGCACACATTCACCATTACCCCGGGTTAAATCACACACACATTACACCTTACCCAGGGGTTACTCACCGCAACACATTAAAAAACCATTACCCCGGTTTCTCACCGTACATACATTACACCATTACCTCGGATTACTCACGGGACACATTAAAAACCATTACCCACCCCCGGGTTACCCCACACACATCTTTGCACCACTTCCCCCGGGTTACCACAGCACAATTAAAAACCATTAACCCCGGGTTTCTAAAAGCAACATTACCCCCAAAGACCCCCCGGTTACTCACACAATACTTTTCACCCTTCCCCGGCCTTTTCCACAGCCCCACATTTTCACCATTAAACCCAAAGGGTTACTCACAGCACACATTACCCCATGAAACCCCCGGTTTTTCTCACAACACATCTTGCAAACCCAAAAACCCCGGGTTACCAGAGCACATACTTTTTCCCAATACCCCCGGCTTACTCACAGCACACATTACCCATTAACCCCCCGGGTTACTCCCCCGTACATAACCATTTCTCCTTTTCCCCGGTTTACTCCCCAGCACCAAAATTTCACCATACCCCCCCCCCTTTCTCACAGCACCCTACATTAGGCCATTTCCCCCCCGGGTTACTCACTTTCACATACAAAACACCCATTACCCCCATACTACGTGCACTTAAAAACCATTAAAACCCCCCCTTTTCCCCACAAACATTACGCCCCCTTACCCCGGCTTACTCCCCCACAACAAACCCTTTCAAAAAAAAAAATTTTTAACCCCCTTACTCACAACCCACATTACAACCAAAAATTAACCCCGGGTTTTCCCCACAGCACACCCTTAAACATTTCTTCCGGCCTTAAATCACAGTACCTACATTACCCATTAAACCCCCGGGTTACCCCACAACCATTAAAACCATACCCCCTTTCCAAAAGCAAAAACATTACGCCCCTTACCCCCCGGGTTTACTCACAGCACTGATTCACTAGGAACCCCCGGGTTTCCCACCAATACCCTTTCACCATTTCCCCCGCTTCCACAGCAAAACATTAAAAACCATTAACCCCCGGGTTAAATCCCCCAGTACATACATTAAAAGGCCCTTACCCCTTACTCACAGCAAAAACATTACTTTCCCTTTACCCGGCTTACTCACCCGGCCCCATACTTACACCATTAAACCCCCCCGGGTTACTCACACACATACTTAAAACAAAACCCCCTTTCTCACACAAACCCAAAACATTTCAAAAAAACCCTTTCCCCGGCTTTAAACCCCAGCCCCAATTTCCCAAACCCCCACTCCCCCTTTTCACAATACCCTAAATTACGCCCCTTACCCCGGCTTACCACAGCACACATTTCCCCCATACCCCCGGGTTACTCACAGTACAAAAATTAACCCCATTACCCCGGGTTTCTCCCAGCACACATTACAAACCCTTACCCCCTTACCCCACCCGCTCATAAAATTACACCCTTACCCCGGGTTACTAAAAAGCATATACATTTCAACCCTTACACCGGGGTTTCTCACAGCACCCATTTCACCATTACACCGGCTTACTCACAGCACATACATTACGCCATTACCCCGGCTTACTCACAGCACACATTACACCATGACCCCGGCTTACTCACAGTACATACATTACACCATTACCCAGGCTTACTCACAGCACACATTACACCATGACCCCGGCTTCCTCACAGCACATACTTTACACCATTACCTCGGCTTACTCACACAACACATTACACCATTACCCCGGCTTACTCACAGCACACATTACACCATTACACCGGCTTACTCACAGCACATACATTACGCTATTACCCCGGCTTACTCACAGCACACATTACACCATTACTCCGGCTTACTCACAATACATACATTACGCCATTACCCCGGCTTACTCACAGCACATACATTACACCATTACCTCGGCTTACTCACAGCACACATTACACCATTACTCCGGCTTACCCCACAATACATACATTACACCATTACCCCGGCTTACTCACAGCACACATTACACCATTACAAGGCTTACTCACAGCACATACATTACACCATTACCTCGGCTTACTCACACAACACATTACACCATTACCCCGGCTTACTCACAGCACACATTACACCATTACTCCGGCTTACTCACAGTACATACATTACGCCATTACCCCGGCTTACTCACAGCACACATTACACCATGACCCCGGCTTACTCACAGCACATACTTTACACCATTACCCCGGCTTACTCACAGCACACATTACACCATTACAAGGCTTACTCACATCACATACATTACACCATTACCCCGGCTTACTAACAGCATATTCATTACACCATTACCTCGGCTTACTCACACAACACATTACATCATTACCCCGGCTTACTCATAGCACATTCATTACACTATTACCTCGGCTTACTCACACAACACATTACACCATTACCCCGGCTTACTCACAACACACATTGCACCATTACCCCGGCTTACTCACAGCACACATGACACCATTACTCCGGCTTACTCACAGTACATACATTCCGCCATTACCCCGGCTTACTCACAGCACACATTACACTATGACCCCGGCTTACTCACACCACACATTACATCATTACCCCGGCTTACTCACAACACACATTACACCAGTACCCTGGCTTACTCACAACACACATTACACCATTACCCCAGCTTATTCACAGTAAGTACATTACGCATTACCCCGGCTTACTCTCAGCACACATTACACCAGTACCCTGGCTTACTCACAACACACATTACACCATTACCCCAGCTTATTCACAGTAAGTACATTACGCATTACCCCGGCTTACTCTCAGCACACATTACACCATGACCTCGGCTTACTCAGAGCACTTACATTACACCATTACCCCGACTTACTCACAACACAGATTACACCATTACCCAGGCTTACTCACAGCATATGCATTACACCATTACCATGGCTTACTCACATCATACACATTACGCTATTACCCAGGCTTACTCAAAACACACATATTACGTCATTACCACGGCTTACTAAGAACACACAGATTACAACATTACCCCGGTTTACTCACAACACACACATTTCTCCATTACCACGGCTTAGTCATAACACACACATTACGCCATTACCTCGGCTTTCTTAGAGCACACACATTACGCCATTTCATGGCTTTCTCACAACACACACATTGTTGAGAAATGGCTTACCAGCTAAGTTTATAGTTCAAAAATAGGGAACACTTGAGTCTGGAGGGACTCATTTACACTGATTATATTGTAAAACACTAGTTTTACAGCTTTTTTCGAAGGACCTTGGTTCGTAGGTTATTTGTACACTGTAGTACAACATATTTGGACCACAGTGTGGTCTTTATCCGGTTCGAGCATGACCAAAATGTTGAGAAATGGCTTACCAGCTAAGTTTATAGTTTAAATATAGGGAATACTTAGCTGATAAAAGACTGCAAATCGTCTACACAGCCGCCCCTGCAGATGAGGTCTTGAATATTTGTCATGATCATCTCTCAACGGGCTGTAATAGATCATATTATGTTAATAATAAACTGCCCCTAGAGGGTGTTATGCCAGCATATTTCATTTGCTGATGGCTGACATACGTACTTGTGTGGAATCAAAAGTACGCACCTCACTTCCGACTAAAGGTTGATTGCAAACTCCTTGCGACCCAAGAACTGCACAGTCCCCCATACTACAAGAAATTCACAACCCACCTTGCTCTTGTAGCGTGAGCTATGGTGTTCTTCACACCTTCGACAGATATCGGTGACTTGATAGAAGCTGAAGTGTCCTTGGATGTCCACGTCTTCCATAGTCTAGGAAAACGCACACTGGTACACTATGTTCCACAAGATTTGTCTTTATTGTTCACAATCTTATCACTGAAGAAGCTGATCTCACTTCTCTTAAGTGTTTATTGTGTTTTGTGAGACATGTGGAAAATACTGTATATATTTTCCAGAAATACAGTAGTTATATGTAAATAGATGGCCATACTGTATTTAATAATATTTATGTCATAGATAATGGGAAATTGAGCCTGCGTCTGCGCAGAAGGACACTCGCCATTGTTGTTTGAATGGAGTAAGACGTTATTTAATAATGTGAAGAATTTTCGTGCCCTAAAGGTAAAATTGGGTTGACACCTCTCAAATAGGAGATGAAACTGTTTATGTGCATTCCTGCATAACTTGAGATATCAGGCGACTGGACAAGACAGCTCCAGGAACCTCAGATAAGCTATTTAGATTTATGTTATAATTCTGGCCAGCATTTTCATAAATTTAGTTAGTGAGGTGTTCTGAGTATGATACACCTTAATCTCCAGTCAAATTGGTGAGTGATATTAAGATATTCTCTTTCTGTTATGTATATGTGTATATATATATAATCATTTATTATTTTAATATACAGTCCACAAATTTATATATTTACCAGCATTCTTGGTGATACATATTTCATTTGTAATTAATAGGTCCAGAGCAACTTGTGAATATGACAGTGGTAGGTATCGAAGGGGGTCATTTTTTGCGACCTAGATGTCCCAAATTCCTACTTATCTAACTGATAAATAATAATTGTCTTTGTTCATTTACTGTTATGTACATAAGGACACATTCAGATGAATGTAATTTTCCACATTTCATTTGCCCGTTGGTCCTTCTTCAACCGGAGGTAATTAGTGAAGTCATTAATTAGTTAATTACTTAATAATTATATGTGAAATGACAGAAGGAAATGGATGTTTTTTTCACAAATTTACTTAATGTGTAGTGGATTATAATTATTACAATATTAATTTGGATAAGCTAAGCTCAAGGGTGGCTAAAGATTATATTAATGTATGGGTAATTGATAAGCCAAGTGTAGCTAATTATATTAATGTGTATAATATTAATTTTGCTATGCCAAATTCTGGCAAGGATTTATTAATTTGTATAATATTAATTTTGATGAGCCAAGTTTGTATTAATGTATATTTAAAATTTATATTACAATTTTCTTACATGTAATTACTAAGCTCAAGTAGCTAGGATTTATTCAAAGGTAAGTTGTACTATTTACTTTTATAAAGTGCACAATTTAGTACATAATCAGTGTTACTAATTAAGTTGAATTTAATACATTGCATCATGGCTGAAAATGAGGAAATTAATATAGAAGACAAACATATGGAATATAGAGCAAAGAAAGCATCATTGCAGGCTAGAAAGGGTCATGTAACCAAGGCATATAATAAGTGCTTGGAATTATTGAATCAAGAAACTGTGAATACTGACGACTTAAAATTGTATTTAGATGCTTTGGGGAAGAGATATGATTCATACAAATTATATTACAACAAATATGAAGGAGATTTGTTAGTAAACTGTGTAGATGAGACTGAAGTAGATCTTATGATTAATCAGTATTATGAATTAGAGGAAAAGATTCTTTCTTGTAAAAGTCATGTTTTGAATAAATTAAAATGTGTAAACCAGGCAGTTAATCAGTCTGCTCCAACAAATAATATATCTTCGCCAAAACTCCCAGAATTATGTTTACCTGTGTTTAATCCTGAAGAAAACTGGAAGGAATTTTGTTCAATTTTTAAAGCAGCTGTGCATGATAGGAGTGACCTAGCCTGTGTAACTAAATTATTTTACCTAAAAGGACAAGTAAGAGGAGATGCTCACATACTCATACAAGCCTTTCCCAATGTAGATGACTCTTACAAGGAAGCAGTTGACCTGTTGAAGGTCTCTTATGGTAATATAGAACAAAGTAGGTTGGATCTAGTGAATATCATTGTTAATTTAAAATCTCCAGATCACACTTACAAAAGTTTACAGCAGTTTAGAGTTAAACTGGAGAGCACTCTCAAAACTTTAAGTAAAAATATAATCTAAGGATTCAGACTTTTTATTGATGCAAGGGAACAAAAATAAATTAAGCTTTTAAAAACACTTGAATGGCTCTCGTTTTAAACTTTCACAAGGTTTTTTTTTGGTCTGGGGAAAATAAGACTGGGGTCACAAAAATTAATTGTTCATTTCAGACCAGCCAACTAACTCTTTTAAAGTTTGCAACACATAATAACTCTGAGGAAAATCTGTAAATTTTCAAAAAGGGGGGAAAAAATGACCCCAAAATGTTAAAAATCAAAATTAAACCCCAAAAAAAGAGTTGAAATAGGTCATATAAAAAGAAAAAGGCAGGAATCAGAAATAATGATTCTCCAAAAAGGAAAAAGAAGAATAAGTACCCTCCTAAGAGGGGCCCCAGTTAAAAAAGAAACCATCAAAGAAAAGAGAAATTTTTCTTTTTGGGGGGGTACTCTTTTTTTCTAAAAAACTGCAATCATACAATTAAAGGAATGATAAGGTTTAAAAGTTTGGAGGAATTTGACTTTTTGTATCAGATGTTTTGGGTAATCACAATGAAAAAGGATTTTATCCCCAAATTAAAAACTGTTATCAATGCCCACAAGGAAGACCCCACAAGTCATGTGTAAAGGTCTATATGATAATTTTTGATAAAAATTGAAAATGTTGAAAGTCCGGACACAACAGGGGTAATGAAAAAAATTGCTGCTAATTTTAAATTAATGATGGTTTTGTTTGAAGTAGCCATCCCTTTTGGTACAGGTAAAAATTGATGATAAAAAGGCATAAATCAAAAAATGTAAATCCCATTATTAGCCCCAAGGATCCCAGCGTACTTTCAAAAAAAGTAAATGTCTTGATGGTATAAAGAAAAGATGGGAGATCCCACAATTTTTAAAAAAATCTGGTTTTCTTCAGATAAAAGAGTCGATTGTATGACACGGGTTTATGAACTGTCGGGGTTGGGAAATGAAAAAAAACGTTTTTAATGCAGAATTGTAGATAGACTTCCAGGAAAATACCCTACAGGGGGGCCTTAGTAAAGTTTCAAAAAAGACTCCACATAATGAAAAATTTTTTGCACCTTTGGTGTAATTTAAGTTTCTGGGGCCCCCATAAATATTTTGATAGGTAGGGATATTAGCCTCCTTTGTAAAGGGTTAAAGGGGTTTAAAAAAATGGGGGTGTCACCCTTTTAAAAAAACTGCAGGAGGCCATGTAATGTAGGTGGATTCCTCGTAATAATAAAGCATACTGGAGGGAAAATACAAAAAGCCAAAAACTGTTTGGGCTTACTCAGAAATCAAAACCCCCTTTTAATTCTTTCCCTAGAGGATAGTGTTGGCCCGTGCATAAATTTGGGAATTAGACGCATTGGATTTAAAAGTAAATGAAAAAAAGTCCAGAAGATTCTTTTACTCGGAACAGTACCTGAGGGGATGTAAAATTTGAAACTGGACAATAATGGGGACACCTTTCCCTGGAGAAATGAACCCAAATTTTTGGGAATTTCCCACTAATTTTCAGAATGGCATAGGACAATTAAAGGCTCAGCCCGCGAACTGAGGGAAAACACCAGAATTGTTTTAACCCGCCTTTAATGATAAATTGCTGGCAGTTAATTTTAAATTTTTTAGAAGAGGTTTCCTCCCGACAAGCCAAAAAATTTTTTTGGGCACTATTTTTCCACATCACGGAATGAAAAAAGGATTCTAAACCACTTTCCCCAGAGAATTGTGTTTAATTGTTGTGCCAGGATAACAAAAATGTACCCCCGTTTTAAATGACGGTTTTTATGGGCAGGTCCGTCGTTTTTATGGAAAAAATTTGGAGTTTTTTTATTAAATTTTTGAGTGAAAACACATGCTTTTAAAGGTGACATAAGTAAACTTTCCTAAGAGGGTTTAACCCAAAAATGGGCCGGGAAATTTTGCCCCCTTTTTTATGGCCTGGGGAATCCTAGTGCCCACTTAGCCCCCTTTGGGAAAAACCCTTTTTCTTTAGGAAATATTAAATTTTGGGGCTACAAACCAGTCCATTCCTACTTCAAGCGCGATAAATTCACACCCCCTTTAAAAGTATGGGAAGGGGCCAAATTTAGGTTAAAAATAATGAACAAAAAAATTTTTTTGGGACAAATTTTTGGGGGTGCGGGAACTGACAGGGAAATGTTTAATGACTTTTGGGAGGGGTAATAAAAATAATGAAAGTTTCCAAAAAATGCCTCTGAGGGAATGGAAAAAGTAATTCGTTTCCAAAAATTTAAAAACAAAATAATAAAGATTTTCCCTGGAATGGGAAATGCAAAAAAAGTAGTAATGTATTTGGGGTTAAAATTTGGGGTACTGAGAGAGTTTGTTAATGTTAAAACCCAAAAAATTACGTATGCTCAATAAATTTTAATAAAGAATTTGGGTTTTTCTGAAGTTTTCCCAAAAGTTTTTTTATCCACTAGGGTTTTTTGTCACCCCTTACTATAAGAGGGAAAATTTTTAATACAGGAAGCATAAACTTAAAAGTGCTTGGGGTGAAAAATTTTACCCGAGGAATTCATTAACAGGGGGGATGAATTAATTGGTGATTTGAAAAAAAACTCCCAAAGTTGGGGGTTCCCACGCCCGGGGGCCAATCCAGATGGGAAAAAAAAACCCCACATTTTTTGTGATGCTCAAAATTGGATAGGAGCAGTTGGTTACCTTCAATGTAATAGTGTTATTTCTCTTGTTATGTCTAGGCTAAAGTGTCTCCAATTAAATCACGTCCCTTACCTCAGTTGGTATTAACAGCCATTTATGTAGGTGTCAAATTAGCTAATTATATAAAAAATAAGTTGCAGGAGACAAATATTAGCGACACTGTAATTTGGTCTGATAATTAGGTATCCTTACAATGGATTCATAATGGAAACAGTAAAATTGTGTACGTACAAAACAGAGTCGCTGAAATTAATCAGATGCAAGAAAAGTATAATGTTTGGGTCAGCATATGTTAACATTTAATATATATCTGGTGGGGAGAATCCAGCTGTTTTTCTTGTCTCGAGGTTTATCTTATGCTAAATTTGTAAATGCTGTATCATGGTTTAAAGGACGAGGGTGGTTTGGGAAATAAAGCTAATTGGCCTGTACAAAAGGTGTATATTGCTCCTATTGAAATTACGTGACCACCGCTCCAAAAAGTTTGTCCTTCCTTAGGGCCCTTAATATAAATAGGTATTCTTCTTTACCCAAACTAATCAATGTAACTAAGTTGGTGTTTAAATTTCTAAACAAGATGAATATTTCATTTTAATTTTCAATCCTCTTGAATATTGGTAAAGAGGGTACAGGAGGAAATCTATGGAAAATGAGATTAAATTGATGATGGAAAGAAAATTGTGAAAGGTTCCATAATAGGGGAAATTGGGGCTGTATTTAGAGAACAATGTAATTAGGTGCCCGAGGTAGGGTTACAAAATGCTGAATTGGATGATTATGCTAAACACCCTATCCTTACTGCCCAAAACTCATCATCTAACAAATTTAATTGTTCTAAATGCCCCTAAAAATGTAATGCATGGTGGGGTACAAGATACCTTAAATTGTATTAGGGAAACTTTCTGGATTCCCACAAGGACGGCAAAGTGTTAAAAAAGGTGTTAAAACTTGTGTAATATTTTCGCCGTGTGGATGCCAGATCCTATATGTCCCAGGTCCTCCACCATTGCCAAAGGAGCATGTCAATTAGTGAAACCATTTTTGATGTAACAGGTGTAGACTATAGTGGTCCAATAATTTTAACAGGTACTTCAGATGGTGTTCCACTGAAAGTATATGTTTGTTTGTTCACCTGTACTGCTACTAGGGCAGTTCATTTAGAAGTGACACAGGACTTGTCTGCAGAACAATTTATACAGCTGTTTCGAAAATTTGCAGCTAGGAGATCCTGTCCGAGGTTGATGATTTCGGATAATGCCACAAATTTTGTAGCAGGTGCTCAACATTTAATAGAGTTACGATGTTCAATCTCTGTTAACCCAGCGAGTGTGTACCTGGAAATTTATTACTCCTAGAGCCCCTTGGCAGAGGGGCTGTACGAAAGATTTATAGGCACAGTGAAGCTGTCTCCGTAAAGTACTACACTGGAAGAAAATTAATTTGGAAGAATTCCGTGCAGTGTTAGTGGAGGCGGAGAATCGGATAAATAATAGGCCTCTCTCGTACATGAACGATACACCTGATACAGATGTATTAACACCATCTCACCTAATATGTGGAAGGAAATTGGAAGCTGCTCCTGTCTATAGAGATAATCTGAAAGAAAGTGATGAAGATTACAATGATGCGGCAGTGTTGTGTGATAAATTTAAAATGTTAAATGAAGTAATTGATCATTGGTCTAATGTGTGGCATAAGTGAACACTTTTATGGTGCGACAGAGGCAGTAAATCGACAAAACATTCAACCAGGTAACATTGCGCTGATTGATACTGAACAACATTGAACATTGTGGCCTCTGGGCAAAGTATTGACATTGTACCCAGATGCACAAGGTGTTGTCAGGAATGCCAAAGTGTTGTGTCGTGGCCAGGAAAGTTTACACACAATTAATAAATTGATTCCCTTGGAATTAGGTGTTCAATCAAATGTAAATGAAAATCTGAGGGAAAATGACACGAGTGATATGGAAGATAATGCTGACCAAGTGATGCCAGAAGATGAAATCGTAGTAAGACCTACTAGGAGAACAGCCACTCAAGCCAGAACTGGCTGGAATCATCTCCTAAAGGAAGGAGTAATTTGAGTCGTTTAGCAACGAACTCCGGCCGGCCGCAGTGTGGAAAATACTGTATATATTTTCCAGAAATACAGTAGTTATATGGCCATACTGTATTTAATAATATTTATGTCATAAAAAATGGGAAATTGAGCGTGTGTCTGTGCAGAAGGACACTCACTATTGTTGTTTGAATGGAGTAAGACGTTATTTAATAATGTGAAGAATTTTCGTGCTCTAGACACCTCTCAAATAGGCGGTGAAATTGTTGGATGTGCATTCCTGCATAACTTGAGATATCAGGCGACTGGACAAGACAGATCCAGGAACCTCAGATAAACTATTTAGATTTATGTCATAATTCTGGCTAGTATTTTCATAAATTTAGTTAGTGAGGTGTTCTGAGTATGATATACCTTAATCTCTAGTCAAATTGGTGAGTGATATTAAGATATTCTCTTTCTGTTATGTATATGTGTATATATATAATCATTTATTATTTTAATATACAGTCCATAAATTTATATATTTACCAGCATTCTTGGTGATACATATTTCATTTGTAATTAATAGGTCCAGAGCAACTTGTGGATATGACAGTGGTAGGTATCGAAGGGGGACATTTTTTTGCGACCTAGGTGTCCCAAATTCCTACTTGTCTAACTGATAAATAATAATTATCTTTGTTCATTTATTGTTATGTACATAATGATACATTCAGATAAATGTAATTTTCCACAAGACACTTTGTTCACATTAATGCACGGATCAGTGTTCTTTGTTGGTTATCCTGGCATCAGTGTGACTCTCAGTAGAGTCAAAAGTAATCTGAAGTCGCCACAGCCTCCTACACCGTCACTACCCCTAGCACGTAAAGGAAAAGCTGACCTAGTACTTTTGCTTCCTTGCCACTTCCTCCATGAAGCAAAGCAGAATGCTTGATTCTTGCTGTCTTATGCATAGACAACAATGTACACTGTCTTTACCATGGCAATAAAGTGGGAGCAGGATTTTCCTTAATTGTCCTGCTAAGGTATGAGATGGACTGTCTTTTATTAAACTACACTTTGCAACACTGGACTGCAAGGAGCGTCGAGCCACGTCGCATACTCGTACTGCATCTGGGATCAATTACTCGCTGTACCAGTAAACAAGATGCTTGCCCCTTCTGAGAAGGCTGGGTCCCTCAGGGCTGAAAGGGGCTGAAGGGGCTGAAGGGGACTGATACCCCCCTCCTGGAGAAAATTTCTCCACACTGGGGGGCAGCGGAGGTTCGCTGCAGGTGAACTATTCATCACTTAACTTTAAATTTTAAATTTTCCCTCACTAGCCACCACTGCTGTTTGTTTTTTTTTGAAACCCTTTAGTCTGTGTGGTTTCTGGGAATCATAATTTTGTTTTCAACACTGTGTAATTCTAACGGCACTAGTTTTTTATTGTCCGCTTATTCACTACACCTTTGCTTAAAACATCAACTGTCTGATGATTCCATTTGCATCAGGATATTTTTGGTCACAATTTTTCCAAGTGGCCATTGGGCCCTGGACCATCATTGTCAATAATCACTATGTCACCAGGCCCTTAAGGACTTATGATTTTCAGGAACACCAGCTCCATAGAAGTGTTCTCTCAATGAGGTGAGATAGTCTTCTACCAAATTTTCTCCCAACATTCAATCACTTTATTAAGGCGTTGAATTACGTCTGAGTTGCTCAGGTTCGAAATAAGTAGGATCCTTATAAATTTTTTATCATTCATGGGAGGAACAGGTTCGGCCTTCTGCCATGGAGTAAATGAAATGGACTTAACACTTCATAAATTGTCCCAGATCATCGGTACATAAGTTAGAGGTCTGTTCTTGACTTATTTTCTATTTCAATCCCATCTGTATGGAATTCTTCTTAGTCGATTCTTTGACGTATAGAGTCTTCCTTAAACAACGTTTTACAATGCCGATCATTCTTTCATAAAATCCGCCGTGCCAGGGGAGATTTAAGAGGAATGTATCTCCAACGACAACTGCGTTAAATTCAGCACTGTTGACTTCGGGTTGATCAAAGATCTTGCTTTATAAGCATTTCCCAGCAACAAAGTTCGTTGCATTGTCTGAAATCATCAGTCTGGGACATGCTTCTGGCTGCAAACCTTCTGAATAATTTGATAAAGGTTTCAGCAGTGGCTACTTCTAGATGTATTGCTCTAGTTGTAGCACAAGTGAACAAACAGATGTACACCTTGATGGGAACTTTGCCAGCTTTTGGGGGTTTAAAAATTTAATTGGTCCTGTGTAATCTACCCCTGTCACCTCAAAAGGGAGTGACATGATAAACTCTTTCATGGGGTTTATGGAGGTGGACCTGGATACTGACATACTCGCATATCGTAGTGACGACAAGTAATACAGTCCTTTATTTGTTTTTTCACACTTTGTCGACCTTGAGGTATCCAGTAGGATTGTCGTATATGACAAAGTGTGTCAGCTACCCCACCATGTAACACGTTACTGTGGGCGTTTTGCACAATCAGTTTTGTTAGCCAATGATTCTTGGGGATCAATATTGGATGTATGGCTTCTTTAGGTAGTGAAGAATTATGAATTCTTCCTCGACATCTTATAATCTTTTCTGAGTCGAGATAAAGTCCTAAAGAATTAATCATGGCAGGTTTCTTTGGGGATTTATCTGTGTTTTTTAGAAATTTTATTCTGTAGAGAAAACCCCTTTCTGTTTTTGTTTCACCCAGTATTTAATGGGTTCAAGACATTCATAATAGGTTTTATTCCTGTAATGAATTTAAAGACAAGAGCTGTAACCCCTTAAGAGTTTACCCAAAGATGAGTTTTAGATCCATCAATGACTATTTCTGTTGTGCCTGCAGTATTTACAAAATTTTTATTTCTGCTGTGTTCAAGCAGACTGTTTCTTCTGGCATAATGTGAGCTTTTTGCTGAGGCCAGTTATTTTCTTTAGAGAGCCAGTTTGGCCCTTGGAGCCAAAATTTTATTATCCACAAATTTCTTGAGTGGGACCCACTTTGACAACATGTCAGCTGGTTCTCTTGGGTAGAGACGTGGAGAAAAAGATAATCTCTCTGCATCTCTATTATTTCTGCTGCTCTGTTTGTACATGCCCAACTTTACTTATTATTTCTTAACCACTGGAGAACTGCTTCATTATCACTCCAAAATCAGGGTTTTTTTAAATAGTGAGATGATCAAGTACTTTATTGAGTTGACAGCTAATTTTGTACCTACATAGGTGCTGTCAGTTCCAGTTGGGGTATGTTCTGACCTTCTGGCCTTTGAAGTAATTAGTGTACTTCCTTCAGCATTACTCATGTAAGCTACAGCGCCATAACCTCTGGTTGACGCATCACAGAACACATGTAATGTGTACTTTTTTCCCCTCTTGACTATTTGTCTGGGAATTTAATTTGTGAAGTTGCTTAAACCCCTTTGGATATTTCATCCCATGCTTGATCATTTCTAGAGGCAAGTTCTCATCCCATCCAATTTTTGAGCTTCCATGCATCTTGCATAAGCATTTTACCTTTTAGGGGTAATTGGTGAGACAAAGCCCTAGGGATCAAAACATTGTGATACCTCTGACAGTAAACTACGTTTAGTGAGTGTACTGCATGATTTTATTGTTTATCCTTTTGAGACTCAAGTATCTTCCTGTGTGTTCCAGTTAGTCCCAGCATATTGTTGCAATCAGGATTTCGCTTCGGGGAAATTTCTTTGATAAGTTCCCTTAATTGCATTAAATTTGTATTCCATATCCTTAGAGGCATATTTGCTTCTTTCATCTCCTTGTTAGCTTCTCTGTATAAGCATTTCAAATCTTCCTCTTTATTCACAGTACCTTGAAGATTGTCCACATAGAAACTTTTCTTTAATTTTTTTTTGAAGGGGACTTTTAGATTTCTTCAAATGTGTATTTAGGTAGCTTCTAGTAAAATGGGGAGGATGTTGCACCAAACAATAATGATTTAAAACGATAAGTTTTCACAGGATTTGAGGATCATGTGGATTTTCAGGCCACAAGAATCGAGTATAATCTCTATCTATTACTGGTAGTCCTACTCTTAAGAAAGCTTTGGAAATATCAGCCGTGTAGGCATATGGGTTTATGCGAAATTTCTTTAAGCACGTCCCCAAAAACTTCTAATTTAGTGATGGTCCGATCTTTAAAGACAGTCATTAAGACTTGCTAATCTTTATTTGCCGTGCGCTGCAATTATATACAACACGTAGTGGAGTGGTTTCAGAATTTTTTCTGACTCCATGGTGCGGGAGATAATGAGCTTCTGTCTTCAACTTATCTTCGACTATTTCCTCAATGAATTTATTGTCCAACTGTTCTTGTATGATATTATCATAGACAGTCAGTAGCTCTGGATTCTTCCTGAGCTCATGTATTTGTGCTTTCATCTGTCCGAAAGCCATGCGATTTTAAATTTCTAGGCAGATGTGGTGGATTTAATTTCCATGGTAACATAACCCAATACTGTCCATCTTTATATTTGACAGTGTCCAAATATTGGTTATAAGTCTGAGACTCTTGTGGGCTTGGTTTATTTACATCAATACCTATCGCATCTAAAAACCCCCAACTTATCAATGGTTATTCATTTCTTCCAGTAATGATAATTTTTGCTGTGGGACATGATCAGCGGTTATTCTCGTAACTAGTACATTTTCCACTGAATCAATATCAGCTTCTTTCCCACTTTGAGAGGGGAAAGGGACCACATACATGTGGCCTCTGCTGTTTTCAGCAAATGAACATCATGTTTACTTACTATATTTTGCACAAAACAGTGATAATAATCACTTCCAATGATTAAATCAATTGGACTAATTGTGTCCGTCTTGTATGTCGGAAGGTAACTTGACCTTAGTGGGTTTCAGTGCTGCAACTGTTTTTTTTAATCCCTGGATCTGCAAGACTTAGGCAAATTATCTACTACCACAGCTTCTACTGTCTTTTTCCTGTTTCCTAGACCAACAGTGATTCTGGCTAGGTCATATGTTGTTTACCAGAATTGTGGAAGAAAACAGCTATATCTAAAATGTACTTTGGCATAGGGTTGTTTATTCAGTTTGTGCAACATGATTTCTTATGAAGGACCTTTGTGCCTTGATCAAATTAGTGTTAGAAAATTGGTTTTGTGTAATTTGTTAGATAACTCAACTCGAGCTATCGGGAGAGCAGTTGCTTTAAACTTATTTCGCACATTTAATGTTGTTGCTTGTTGACTTCCTGATTCTGTGGAAGTCTTCTGTTGTTCAGCAAAAGTATTTGGGCATAATGCTGTATGATGCATACCTGGCATTTTAAACACTTCTTCGTGAGCATTTTCCTCCCGTGTGTTACCTAAACACTTGATGCATCTTTTCAGCTGAATGAAACACTTGTTTACGTGCCTCCATTGATGTGTATTGACTACAATTTCTGTGCCAATGTGTTCCATCACAAAGTACAACACTTTGGAGTACGTTTATGTGTGGCGTCTGTTTACTGTTCTGTTGTATTCACAGCTTGATAAATGCCTTTTAGGGTTTCCCATTCTGTGGTTTAGTGAAAGTAGGTATACTCTTTTTATACTGAGTTCAAGGTTTATTATCCCCTGGATTTTTGGATTTTATCCTTGTCTCGTTGCTTGCAGCATTGAAATATTGTTTGTAAACCATTGCTAATTTCCTCACAAGTGAAATAGCGTTTATGAAACATAATATTTAATCGTTCAATAGTTTGTGGTGACAACTTATTTTTGTACAATACCATGATAAACCAAACACATTGCCTTAGGTCATATTTAGCACCTAGAGATCTTGGACTATTGTCTAATGTGATTTAAATGCCTGTAATCTGAAAAAAAAAATGTTTGGGTGACTTCAAGCTTGATATTAAAACTGCATGTCATAAATCTGGCCTTGTCAGCATCGAAGTAATTGTCTGTTAAGACACTTAAGGCTATTTGATAATTGCCTTTAACCACAGGAAATGACTTAATCAGTTCATAGGGTTCTCCCTTCACAAGACATTTAAGATAATTGAACTTAGCAATTCAAACTATGTCAGTTCGTGAATTTACTAAAGGATTGAAAACCCCTAATGAATTCTTGTAATTATGACCTTGGAAAATAGGTAATGACAATGTAGGTAAGCTTGGTAATGGGACACTTGTTGTTGTTACAGGTGTAACAGGTGTTTGACCACTAGTTACAGTAGGTCTCTGTGACAGAGTTTTACGGCAGATAGCCTGTACTCCTGTCCACCTTAATTGTTGATTGCTAAAAGTATCCAAAAAATTTTTAATTTCATCCTCAGATGGATCGGGTTCAAGAAATTTATTTTCTTTTAAACTGTATAGTCTGAATTAATTATTTTCAGCGTCATGTAAGTAATTAAAATTTTACCTCAAAATCATCAAAATCTATGTTTGTATCTAGGTTAATCTATACAGACTGAAATTAGATTTTTAATTGTGTAATCTTAGTCTGTAAAGACTGAAACTGAGTTTTCAACAAGCCATTTTAGTGGTATATTGAAAATTCTAGACCACACTTAGAGTGTTTAAAAACCATGTCTGCTATAAACACTGAGTTTTTGTTATGCTTAAGTCAGCATAATCGAGTCAGACACTACTGACCCACTAAGCTTAACCTCAGGGCGAAGACCATGAAGGTACACAGTACATTGGCTGGTTTTATGCTTGAGTTGCTGTGTCACCTGACCAAAGATGATTAATCTAAATAACGATGTATACACTTCATTCACTATACACATAAATGTCATGTATAAAATGTAAATCACACGTGAAATTACTACACATATAAAATGTATGTTTAAAATATATAAAAAGCTACACTTATATATTAGTTCCTTTAATATAACAGTTATATCATAAGAATTTAAACACAACCTTTTTTCTTAATTCTGTCTATAAACATTATAAACACTTTTGTGTATATACACTCAGACAAACTGAAACATCAGTTGGTTTGCTGCTGTTGTTCAGCATTTCTGAGTGGAGCAGTAGATGCCGATGCCATCCCCTGTTTCCTTGTTGGGTTTAGGTCATCAGCTCCTGTTTTCTTTGGTTGAACGCGGTGTGCGCCCGTTTTTTTTGGCTGCCCATTTCTCTGTGATTAAGTCTGGAGGGACTCCATTTACATGATTATATTTAAAAAATGTTTTTACAGCTTTTT
Organism: Cherax quadricarinatus; assembly: GCF_026875155.1. Taxonomy (NCBI): domain Eukaryota; kingdom Metazoa; phylum Arthropoda; class Malacostraca; order Decapoda; family Parastacidae; genus Cherax; species Cherax quadricarinatus. Next base: position 7,866,118 of record NC_069492.1, on the reverse strand, counting down.
CGAAGGACTTGGTTCGTGGTTAAATTTTTACACGTAGTAACATATTTGAAACCACAGTGTGGCCTTTATCCGGTTCGAGCATGACCAAAATGTTGAGAAATGGCTTACCAGCTAAGTTTATAGTTTAAATATAGGGAATACTTAGCTGATAAAAGACAGCAAATCGTCTACACAGCCGCCCCTACAGACGAGTTCTTGAATTGTCGTCATGATCATCTCTCAACAGGCTGTAATAGATCATATTATGTTAAAAATAAATTACCCCTAGGGAGTGTTATGTCAGGATATTTCATTCGCTGATGGCTGACATACGTACTTGTGTGGACTCAAAAGTCTGTACCTCACTGCTGACTATAGGTTGATTACAAACTCCTTGCAACTCAAGACTTGCTAAGTCCCCTATACTACAAGAAATTCACAACCCACCTTGCTCTTGTAACGTGAGCTATGGTGTTCTTCACACCTTCGACAGATATCGGTGACTTGATAGAAGCTGAAGTGTCCTTGGATGTCCACGTCTTCCATAGTCTAGGAAAACGCACACTGGTACACTATGTTCCACAAGATTTGTCTTTATTATTCACAATCTTATCACTGAAGAAGCTGATCACACTTCTCTTAAGTGTTTATTGTGTTTTGTGAGACATTTTGTTCACATTAACACACGGATCAGTGTTCTTTGTTGGTTATCCTGGCATCAGTGTGACTCTCAGTAGAGTCAAAAGTAATCTGAAGATGCCTCAGCCTCTTACACCATCACTGCCCCCAGCACATGAAGGAAAAGCTGACCTAGTACTTTTGCTTCATTGCCACTTCCTCCATGAAGCAAAGCAGAATGCTTGATTCTTGCAGTCTTAAGCATAGACAACAATGTACACTATCTTTACCATGGTAATAAAGTGGGAGCAGGATTTTCCTTAATTGTCCTGCTAAGGTAAGAGATGGACTGTCTTTTATTAAACTACACCTTGCAACACTGGACTGCAAGGAGCACTGAGTTACGTCACATACTCGTACTGCATCTGGGATCAATTACTCACTGTAGCAGTAAACAAAATGCTTGCCCCTTCTGAGAGGGCTGGGCCCCTCAGGGCTGAAAGGGGCTGAAGGGGGCTGATACCCCCCTCCTGGAGAAAATTTCTCCACACACATTACACCATTAGTCTGGCTTACTCACAGCACATGCATTACGCCATTACCCCAGCTCACTCTAGGCTGGAATTTTGCTGAACACTAACAGCAACTTTCAAGGAAGGTGAAATTGCTGACCTAGAAAATGTACAGAGAACCTTCACGGCGCGCATAACGGAGATAAAACACCTCAATTACTGGGAGCACTTGAGGTTCCTGAACCTGTATTCCCTGGAATGCAGGCAGGAGAGATACATGACTATATACACCTGGAAAATCCTAGAGGGCCTAGTACCGAACTTGCACACGAAAATCACTCACTACGAAAGCAAAAGACAAGGCAGACGATGCAACATCCCCCTAATGAAAAGCAGGGGCGCCACTAGCACGATAAGAGACAAAACAATAAGTGTCAGGGGCCCAAGACTGTTCAACTGCCTCCCAGCATACATAAGGGGTATTACCAATAGACCCCTGGCTGGCTTCAAGAAGGCACTCGACAGGCCCTTAAAGTCAGTACATGACCAGCCGGGCTGTGGTTCGTACGTCACTTTGCGTGTGGCCAGCAGTAACAGTCTTGATGATCAGGCCCTGATCCACCATGAGGCCTGGTCACAGACCGGGCCGTGGGGGCGTTGACCCCTGGAAATCTCTCCAGGTAAACACACTCACATTACATCATTACTCCGCTTACTCACAGCACACACATTACGACATTACCCCGGCTTACTCACAGCACACACATTACAACATTACCCCGGCTTACTCACAGCACACACATTACGACATTACCCCGGCTTACTCACAGCACACACATTACGACATTACCCCGGCTTACTCACAGCACACATTACGACATTACCCGGCTTACTCACAGCACACACATTACGACATTCCCCGGCTTATCACAGAACACATATTACAATTACCCCGGGTT
>NC_069492.1:7849603-7863550 GCF_026875155.1 Cherax quadricarinatus | reverse complement strand
TTATAACTGTTCCACTTAAGGTCAACAGGAAGGGTGGTGGAGTGGCGATGTATGTCAGAAATAATTTAAATTTTTGGGTTTTTTGGGACAAGATATAAGATTAAAAACATCGGACAGAGAATCTGTTTGGCTACAGTTTCTCGAGGGTCGTGAAAAGTTAATTTTGGGTGTGATATATAGGCCCCCAAACCTTGACAGAGAGTGCAGTAAGCTGCCACGGGATGAAATTCACAAGGCATCTAGATATGAAAATGTTGTGTTAATGGGAGATTTTAACTATAGACAAATTGATTGGAACAATGTGACAGGAAATCTTGAGTCTAGTGACTTTCTTGATACGGTTCAGGAGTGCAATTGGTTTAGTTTGTGACAGAACCAACTAGAGGAAACAACCTGCTTGACTTGGTTCTTTACAACAAAGAATCACTAATTAATAATCTTAAGGTTAATGATGAGCTTGGGGAAAACGATCACAGATCACTTAGTTTCAATATATCATGGAATTACCCAGATAACTGCAATCAAATCTCTGTCCAAGACTTCCGCCTGGCCGATTTCATGGCACTGAGAAATTACCTGGGTGGGCTAAATTGGGATGACCAGACTATGGGTCAGGTTGGTGGTGTTGGTTGCAAATATGACGTTTTTCAGAGCATAATTCTAGCTGCCCAGACAACTTTTGTTCTGGGTAGGGAAATTAAATCTAACAAAAATGATCCCAAATGAATGAACAAGAGATTAAAACATCGCATTGGTCAAAAGAGAGGCATATATAGGCGTATCAAAAGAGGGGATGGGCAGTTAAGAAATTAATATATTCACTTAAAGAGAGAAATAAAAAAAGGAATAATAGCTGAAAGGGATTATGGGGCTAAGGTCGCAAGGGATTCAAAGACTAACCCAAAAGGGTTCTTTCAGGTATACAGAAGTAAGATTAGGGACAAGATAGGCCCACTTAAGAGTAACTCAGGCCAGATCACTGACAGTGATAAGGATATGTGAGAAATTTTCAATACTTACTTCCTTTCAGTTTTTACCCAGGAAGATACTAGTAAAATTCCAGAAATAATAAATTATGTAGAACATGACGATAAAAATCTATGCATGATTGGGGTAACTAGTGGCATAGTCCTCAGACAAATAGAGATATTAAAATCTAACGAATCCCCAGGCCCTGAATTGTTTGCAGGAGTTTTAAAGGAATGTAAAGAGGAACTTAGCAAACCTTTGGCTAATCTTTTTAACATATCACTACAAACTGGCATAGTGCCTGATAAGTGGAAAATGGCAAATGTAATACCTATTTACAAGGCAGGTGACAGGTCCTTGGCTTCGAACTATAGACCAACAAGCCTTACCTCCATAGTGGGAAAATTTATAGAATCAATAATTGCCGAGGCAATTCGTAGCCATCTTTAAAGCATAAATTGAATAATGAATCTAAACACGGTTTTGCAAAGGGGCGTTCCTGTCTTACGAATTTACTAACTTTTTCAGTAAGGTATTTGAGGAGGGACATCATGGTATTGAATATGATATTGTGTATATGGACTTCAGTAAGGCTTTCGATAGAGTTCCTCATCAGAGGCTATTAAGGAAACTCAAGGCACACGGAATAGGAGGAGAAATTTTTTCCTGGGTAGAGGCATGGCTGACAAATAGGCAGCAGAAAGTTTGTATAAATGTGGAGAAATCAGAATTGGGGCACGTCACAAGCGGTGTTCCACAGGGGTCAGTGTTGGGCACCTTGTTGTTCACAACTTACATGAACGACAAAGATGAGGGAATAAATAGCGATATAAGCAAATCTGCTGATGACACCAAAATAGGCCGTCCAATTCATTCTAATGAGGACAATAGAGCACTCCAGGATGATTTGAATAGACTGATGCAATAGTTGGAGAAGTGGCAGATGCAGTTTAATATAGACCTGAAACCTGAAACCTGAAACCAAGACAACAGTGCATTAGTGTTCGCAATAAAGCTAACAGAATCCTTGGCTTCATATCAAGAAGCACAAATATTAGAAATCCTAAGGTTGTTCTTCAACTCTATATATCCTTGGTTAGGCCTCATTTAGATTATGCTGCACAGTTATGGTCACAATATTGCAAAATGGATATAAATGCTCTGGAAAACGTACCAAGGAGGATGACAAAGTTGATCCCATGTATCAGAAATCTTCCCTATGAGGATAGGGAAGGCGTAGAATTATGGGGGATATGACTGACGTGTATAAATGGAAAACAGGAATGAATAAAGCGATGTAAATTGTATGCTATGAATATCTAGCCTAGACAAAACTCACAGCAATGGTTTTAAGCTAGAAAAATTCGGATTCAATAAGGATATAGGAAAGGACTGGTTTGGTAATAGAGTTGTGGATGAGTGGAACAAACTCCCGAGTACCGTTAACGAACCTAAGACGTTGTGTAGTTCTAAAAATAGGTTAGATAAATGCATGAGTGGGTGTGGGTGGGTGTGAGTTGGACCTGACTAGCTGGTGCAAATTGGATCAGATGCCGTGATCCTTCAGTAAGTGGGGGTGACCTGACTGGTTGGGCCATTCGTCTAAGCCAGGGGTTGACATGGACCTGCCCCACATGGGCCAGTAGTCCTGTTGCCGTGTTCCTTCTTACGTTCTTATGTTCCACATACACTACACATTAGCTCTTCCACATACACTACACATTAGCTCTTCCACATACACTATACATTAGCTCTTCCACATACACACACATTAGCTCTTCCACATACACTACTCATTAGCTCTTCCACATACACTACACATTAGTTCTTCCACATACACTATACATTAGCTCTTCCACATACACTACACATTAGCTCTTCCACATACACTACTCTTTAGCTCTTCCACATACATTTCCCACATTAGCTCTTCCACATACACTACACATTAGCTCTTCCACATACACTACTCATTAGCTCTTCCACATACACTACACATTAGCTCTTCCACATACACTACACATCAGCTCTTCCACATACACTACACATTAGCTCTTCCACATACACTACACATCAGTTCTTCCACATAAACTACAAAATTAGCTCTTCCACATACACTACACATCATTTTCTTCACATACACTATACGTTAGCTTTTCCCACATACACTACACATTAGCTTTTTCCACATACACTACTCATTAGCTCTTCCACATACACTACAAAATTAGCTCTTCCACAAACACTACACATCAGCTCTTCCACATACACTACACATTAGCTCTTCCACATACACTACAAAATCAGCTCTTCCACATACACTACACATTAGCTCTTCCACATACACTACACATTAGCTCTTCCACATACACTACACATCAGCTCTTCCACATACACTACACATTAGCTCTTCCACATACACTACACATCAGCTCTTCCACATACACTACACATTAGCTCCTCCACATACACTACACATTAGCTCTTCCACATACACTACACATTAGCTCCTCCACATACACTACACATTAGCTCTTCCAATACACTACACATCATTCTTCCACATACACTACACATCAGCTCTTCCACATACACTACACATTAGCTCCTCCACATACACAAACCCCATTACTCCTCCACATACACTACACATTAGCTCTCCACATACACTACACATTAGCTCTTCCACAAACACTACACATCAGATCTTCCACATACACACACATTACTCCTCCACATACACTACACATTAGCTCTTCCCATACATTTACACATTAGCCCCCTCCACATACACTACACATTACTCTTCCACATACACTACACATTAGCTCCTCCACATACACTACAACATTAGCTCTTCCACAAAACACTACACATCAGATCTTCCACATACACTACACATTAGCTCCTCCACATACACTACACATTAGCTCTTCCACATACACTACACATTAGCTCCTCCACATACGCTACACATTAGCTCTTCCACATACACTACACATCAGATCTTCCACATACACTACACATTAGCTCTTCCTGTCATGGTAAATTTCGGGTGAAAATGTACCTATTTACGTCGATGTGTAGCGATTAATTAACATCACTCATCATCACACCACACATTACGCCATTACCCCGGCTTACTCACACCACACATTACACCATTACCCCGGCTTACTCACACCACACATTACACCATTACCCCGGCTTACTCACACCACACATTACGCCCATTACCCGGCTTACTCAAAAACCACACATTACACCCATTCCCCCGGCTTACTCACACCACACATTACACCATTACCCCGGCTTACTCACACCACACATTACACCATTACCCCGGCTTACTCACACCACACATTACACCATTACCCGGCATACTCAAACCAAAAACAATTAAACACCATTACCCCGGTTTACTCACACCACACATTACACCATTACCCGGCTTACTAACACCACCATTACACCATTACCCCGGCTTACTCACACCACACATTACACCATTACCCCGGCTTACTCACACCACACATTACACCATTACCCCGGCTTACTCACACCACAACATTACACCAAATACCCCGGCTTACTCACACCACACAATACACCTTTAAACCCCGGCTTCTCACACCACACATTAAAAACCATTACCCCGCTTACTCACACCACAACATTACACCCATTACCCGGCTTACTCACAACCCCTTACAATTACAACATTACCCGCTTACCCCACAGCACATACATTACACCATTACCCCGGCTTACTCACACCACACATTACACCATTACCCCGGCTTACTCACACCACACATTACACCATTACCCCGGCTTACTCACACCACACATTACACCATTACCCGGCTTACTCACAGCACATACATTACACCATTACCTCGGCTTACTCACACAACACATTACACCATTACACCGGCTTACTCACAACACACATTAAACCATTACCCCGGCTTACTCACAGCACACATTACATCATTACTCCGGCTTGCTCACAGCACACACATTACGCCATTACCCCGGCTTACAGCACTGATTACACTATGACCCCGGCTTACTCACAGCACACATTAAACCATTACCCCGGCTTACTCACAGCCACATTAAAAACCATTACCCCGGCTTACTCACAGCACACATAAAAAAAAATTTACCCCGGCTTACTCACAGCACACATTACATCATTACTCCGGCTTACTCACAGCACATACATTACACCATCACCCCGGCTTACTCACAGCACACATTACATCATTACTCCGGCTTACTCACAGCACATACATTACACCATCACCCCGGCTTACTCACAGCACATACATTACACCATTACCCCGGCTTACTCACAACACACATGACACCATTACTCTGGCTTACTCACAACACACATTTACACCATTACCCCGGCTTACTCACAGCACATACATTACACCATTACCCCGGCTTACTCACAACACACATGACACCAATGCCCCCGGGCTTACTCACATACATACATTACGCCATTACCCCGGCTTACTCACAGCACATACATTACGCCATTACAACGGCTTACTCACAGCACTCTTTACACCTTTAAACCCGGCCTTACTCCATCACATACATTACACCAAAACCCCGGGCTTACTCACAGTACAATTACACCATTACCCCGGCTTACTCACAGCACATACATTAGGGCCCATTACCCCGGCTTACTCACAGTACACATTACACCATTACCCCGGCTTACTCACAGCACATACATTACGCCATTACCCCGGCTTACTCACAGTACACATTACACCATTACCCCGGCTTACTCACAGCACATACATTAGGGCCATTACCCGGCTTACTCACAGCACACATTACACCATTACCCCGGCTTACTCACAGCACACATTACACCATTACCCCGGCTTATTCACAGCACACATTACACCATTACACCGGCTTACTCACAGCACATACATTACACCATTACCCCGGCTTACTAACAGCACACACATTACTGCCTCCCAGCATACATAAAGGGTATTACCAATAGACCCCTGGCTGGCTTCAAGAAGGCACTAGACAGGCCCTTAAAGTCAGTACATGACCAGCCGGGCTGTGGTTCGTACGTCACTTTGCGTGTGGCCAACAGTAACAGTCTTGATGATCAGGCCCTGATCCACCATGAGGCCTGGTCACAGACCGGGCCGCGGGGGCGTTGACCCCTGGAACTCTCTCCAGGTAAACACACTCACATTACATCATTACTCCGCTTACTCACAGCACACACATTACGACATTACCCCGGCTTACTCACAGCACACACATTACGACATTACCCCGGCTTACTCACAGCACACACATTACGACATTACCCCGGCTTACTCACAGCACACACATTACGACATTACCCCGGCTTACTCACAGAACACATATTACGACATTACCCCGGCTTACTCACAGCACACACATTACGACATTACCCCGGCTTACTCACAGAACACATATTACGACATTACCCCGGCTTACTCACAGCACACACATTACGACATTACCCCGGCTTACTCACAGCACACATATTACGACATTACCCCGGCTTACTCACAGCACACATATTTCGACATTACCCCGGCTTACTCACAGCACACTTATTACGACATTACCCCGGCTTACTCACAGCACACTTATTGCGACATTACACCGGCTTACTCACAGCACACACATTACGACATTACCCCGGCTTGCTCAGAGCACACACATTACGACATTACCCCGGCTTAGTCACAGCACACACATAACGACATTACCCCGGCTTACTCACAGCACACACATTACGACATTACACCGGCTTACTCACAGCACACACATAACGACATTACCCCGGCTTACTCAGAGCACACACATAACGACATTACCCCGCATTACTCACAGCACACACATTACGACATTACCCCGGCTTACTCACAGCACACACATTACGATATCACCCCGGATTACTCACAGCACACACATTACGACATTACCCCGGCTTACTCACAGCATACACATTACGACATTACCCCGGATTACTCACAGCACACACATTACGACATTACCCCGGCTTACTCACAGCATACACATTACGACATTACCCCGGATTCCCACAGCACACACATTACGACATTACCCCGGCTTACTCCATCACACACTTTAAACGACATTACCCCGGCTTAACTCACAGCACACACTTTTACGATATCCCCCCAGATTACTCACAGCAAAACCCCATAACGACATCACTCCGGTTTTACTCACAGCACACACATTACGACATTACCCCGGATTACTCACAGCACACACATTACGACATTACCCCGGATTACTCACAGCACACACATTACGACATACCTGGAGGTTACCTGGAGGTTATTCCGGGGATCAACGCCCCCGCGGCCCGGTCCATGACCAGGCCTCCGATGGATCATGGCCTGAATAACTAGGCTGTTACTGCTGGCCGCACGCAGTCCGACGTACGAGCCACAGCCCGGCTGATCCGGCACTGACTTTAGGTATCTGTCCAGCTCTCTCTTGAAGGCAGCCAGGGGTTTATTGGCAATTCCCCTAATGCTTGATGGGTGGCTGTTGAACAGTCTTGGGCCCCGGACACTTATGGTGTTTTCTCTTAGTGTCCCAATGGCGCCCCTACTTTTTTGGCGGCATTTTGCATCGCCTGCCCAGTCTTTTACTTTCGTGGGGAGTTGATTTCTGTGTGCAATTTGGGACCATTCCTTCCAGATTTTCCAAGTGTAGATTATGATATATCTCTCCCTCCTGGCGTTCCAACGAGTACAAGTCAAGTGCTTTCAAGCGTTCCCAGTAGTTAAGGTGCTTTTACAGAACTTATACGTGCAGTAAAGGATCTCTGTACACTCTCTAGATCTGCGATTTCACCTCCTTTGTATGGAGATGTTAATGTACAGCAGTATTCCAGCCTAGAGAGAACAAGTGATTTGAAAAGGATCATCATGGGCTTGGCATCTCTCGTTTTGAAAGTTCTCATTATCCATCCTATCAGACCATTACCCCCGGATTACTCACAAGCACACACATTACGGGCATTACCCCCGGATTACTCACAGCACACATATTACGACATTTCCGGATTACTCACAGCACACACATTACGACATTACCCCGGATTACTCACAGCACCATATTACGACATTACCCCGGCTTACTCACAGCACACATATTACGACATTACCCCGGATTACTCACAGCACACACATTACGACATTACCCCGGATTACTCACAGCACACATATTACGACATTACCCCGGCTTACTCACAGCACACATATTACGACATTACCCCGGATTACTCACAGCACACACATTACGAACATTACCCGGATTTACTCACAGCACACACATTACGACATTACCCCGGCTTACTCACAGCACACATATTACGACATTACCCCGGCTTACTCACAGCACACATATTACGACATTACCCCGGATTACTCACAGCACACATATTACGACATTACCCCGGCTTACTCACAGCACACATATTACAATTACCCGTCTTTCTCACAGCACACATATTTACGACATTACACCCGGATTACTCACAGCACACACTTACGACATTTTCCCCGGCTTACTCACAGCAAAACATATTACGACATTACCCCGGGTTACTCACAGCACACATATTACGGGCATTACCCCGGATTACCACAGCACACATATTACGACATTAACCCGGCTTACTCACAGCACACTTATTACGACATTACCCCCATTACTCACAGCACACATATTACGACATTACCCCCCGGCTTACTCACAGCACACATATTACGACATTACCCCGGATTACTCACCCACACATATTACGACATTACCCCGGCTTACTCACAGCACACATATTACGAAAATTACCCCGAATTACTCACAGCACACATATTACGAACATTACCCCGGCTTACTCACAGCACACACATTACGACATTACCCGGATTACTCACAGCACACATATTACGACATTACCCCGGCTTACTCACAGCACACTTAATTACGACATTACCCCGGCTTACTCCAGCACACTTATTACAAAAATTACCCCCGGATTACTCACAGCACACTTATTACACATTACCCCGGCTTACTCACAGCACACACATTACGACTTACCCGATTACTCACAGCAAACATATTACGACATTACCCCGGCTTACTCACAGCACACTTATTACGACATTACCCCGGATTACTCACAGCACACTTATTACGACATTACCCCGGCTTACTCACAGCACACACATTACGACATTACCCCGGATTACTCACAGCACACAATTACGACATACCCCGCTTCTCACAGCACACATATTACGACATTACCCCGGCTTACTCACAGCACACATATTACGACATTACCCAGGATTACTCACAGCACACAACTTACGGGAAAATTACCCCGGATTACTCACAGCACACACAATTACGACATTACCCCCCGGATTACTCACAGCACACACATTACGACATTACCCCGGATTACTCACAGCACACATATTACGACATTACCCCGGATTACTCACAGCACACATATTACGACATTACCCCGGATTACTCACAGCACACACATTACGACATTACCCCGGATTACTCACAGCACACATATTACGACATTACCCCCCCATTACTCACCAGCACACATATTACGACATTACCCCGATTACTCACAGCACACATATTACGACATTACAGTCACTTCAACACTACTCACATACAGTCACTTCAATATTACACATCCACAGTCACTTCAACACTATACACCTACACTCACTTCAGTATTACATATCGACAGTCACTTCAACACTGCACAACAACAGCCACTGCATCACTACACTCCTACAGTCACTTCAACACTGCTCCACAAGAGTCACTGCAACATGACACACCAACAGTCCCCTTCAACATTACACACCTACAGTCACTTCAACATTACACACCTACAGTCACTTCAACATTACACACCTACAGTCACTTCAACACTACACACCTACAGTCACTTTTAACATTACACACCTACAGTCCCTTCAACACTACACACCTACGTCACTTTAACCCTTACACCACCTACAGTCACCTCAACCCCTACACACCTACAGTCACTTCAACATTACACACCTACAGTCAAATTTAACACTACGCACCTACAGTCAACTTCAACACTAAAAACACCTACAGTCACTTCAACACTACACACCTACAGTCCCCTTCAACACTACACACCTACAAATCACTTCAACACTACACACCTACAGTCACTTCAACATTACACACCTACAGTCACTTCAACATTACACACCTACAGTCACTTCAACACTACGCCCCCTACAGTCACTTCAACACTACACACCTACAGTCACTTCAACAAATACGCACCTACAGTCACTTCAACACTAAAACACCTACAGTCACTTCAGCACTACGCACCTACAGTCACTTCAACACTACACACCTACAGTCACTTCAGCACTACACACCTACAGTCACCTCAACACTACACACCTACAGTCACTTTTAAAAACTACACACCTACAGTCACTTCAACACTACGCACCTACAGTCACTTCAACACTACACACCTACAGTCACTCAACACTACACAACCCACAGACCCTTTAACACACGCACCTACGTCACCTCAACACTACACACCTACAGTCACTTCAACACTACACACCTAAGTCACCTCAACACTACACACCTACAGTCACCTCAAACACTACACACCTACAGTCACTTCAGCACTACGCACCTACAGTCACTTCAACACTACACACCTACAGTCACTTCAGCACTACGCACCTACAGTCACTTCAACACTACACACCTACAGTCACTTCAGCACTAACACCACCTACAGTCACCTCAACACTACACACCTACAGTCACTTCAACACTACACACCTACAGTCACTTCAACACCTACGCACCTACAGTCACCTCAACACTACACACCTACAGTCACTTCAACATTACACACCTACAGTCACTTCAAACACTACGCATCTACAATCACTTTAAACAAAACACACCTACAGTCACTCAACACTACACACCTACAGTCACTCAAACACTTTCACACCACAGTCACTTCAACACTACACACCTACAGTCACCTCAACACTACACACCTACAGTCACTTCAACACTACACACCCAAAAGTCACTTCAAACACACTACGCACCTACAGTCACTTCAACACTACACCCTACAGTCACTTCAACACTACGCCCTACAGTCACCTCAACACTACACACCTACGTCACTTCAACACTACACACCTACAGTCACTTCAACACTACACACCTGCAAATCACTTTAACACTATACACCTACATCCCTCAACACTACACACCTACAGTCACTTCAACACTACACACCTACAGTCACCTCAACACTACACACCTACAGTCACTTCAACACTACACACCTACAGTCACTTCAACACTACGCATCTACAGTCACTTCAACACTACACACCTACAGTCACTTCAACACTATCCACCTACAGTCACTTCAACACTACACACCTACAGTCACTTCAGCACTACTCACCTACAGTCACTTCAACACTACACACCTGCAGTCACTTCAACACTACACACCTACAGTCACTTCAACACTACACACCTGCAGTCACTTCAACACTATCCACCTACAGTCAGTTCAACACTACACACCAACAGTCAGTTCAACACTACACACCTACAGTCAGTTCAACACTACACACCTAAAAGTCAGTTCAACACTACACACCTGCAGTCACTTCAACATTACACACCTGCAGTCAGTTTAACACTACACACCTGCAGTCACTTCAACACTACACACCTGCATTCACCTCAACACTACACACCAACAGTCACTTCAACACTAAAACACCTACAGTCACTTTTAACACTACGCATCTACAGTCACTTCAACACTACACACCTACAGTCACTTTAACACTACACACCTGCAGTCAACTTCAACACTACACACCTACAGTCACCTCAACACTACACACCTACAGTCACTTCAACACTACACACCTACAGTCACTTCAACACTATCCACCTACAGTCACTTCAACACTACACACCTACAGTCACTTCAGGGACTACTCACCTGCAGCACTTCAACACTACACACCTACAGTCACTTCAACACTAAAACAAACCCGCAGTCACTTCAACACTACACACCTACAGTCACTTCAACACTACACACCTGCAGTCACTTCAACACTATCCACCTACAGTCACTTCAACACTACACACCTGCAGTCACTTCAACACTACACACCTACAGTCACTTCAACACTACACACCTGCAGTCACTTCAACACTACACACCCCACAGTCCCCTTCAACACTACACACCTACAGTCACTTCAACACTATCCACCTACAGTCACTTCAAAACTACACACCTGCAGTCACTTCAACACTACACACCTGCAGTCACTTTAAAAACTATCCACCTACAGTCACTTAACACTATCACCTACAGTCACTTCAACACTACACACCTGCAGTCACTTCAAAAACTACACACCTACAGTCAGTTCAACACTACAACACCAACCCGTCCCGTTCAACACTACACACCTACAGTCAGTTCAACACTACACACCTACAGTCAGTTCAACACTACACACCTACAGTCAGTTCAACACTACACACCTGCAGTCACTTCAACACTAAAACCCTACAGTCAGTTCAACACACACAACACCTACAGTCAGTTCAACACTACACACCTACAGTCAGTTCAACACTACACACCTACAGTCAGTTCAACACTAAAACACCTGCAGTCACTTCAACCCTTACACACCTGCCCAGTCAGTTTTAACACTACACACCTGCAGTCACTTCAAACACTACAAAACCTGCAGTCATTCAAACACAACACAAATGCAGTCAGTTCAAAACTACACAACACCGCAGTCACTTCAACACTACAAAACCTACAGTTACTTCAACACTACTCCAAACCCACATCACTTCAACAATACACACCTACAGTCACTTCAAACACTACCACCTACAGTCACTTCAACACTACACACCTACAGTCACTTCAACACTACACACCTACAGTCACTTCAACACTACACACCACAGTCACTTCAACACAACACACCTACAGTCACTTCAACACTACACACCTACAGTCACTTCTCAACACTCACACACCTACAGTCACTTCAACACTACACACCTACAGTCACTTCAACACTACACATCTACAGTCACTTCAACCACACACACCTACGTCAGTTCAAAAACACACACCTACAGTCACTTCAACACTACACATCTACAGTCACTTCAACACTACGCACCTACAGTCAGTTCAACACTACACACCTAAAAGTCAGTTCAACACTACACACCTAAAAAGTCACTTCAACACTACACACCTACAGTCACTTCAAAAACTACACACCCACAGTTTCTTCAACACTACACACCTACAGTCACTTCAAAAACTACACACCTACAGTACTTCAACACTACACACCCTACAGTTACTTCAACACTACACACCTACATTACTTCAACACTACAAACTGCAGTCACTTCAACACTACACAACCTGCAGTCACTTCAACACTACACACCTACAGTCACTTCAACACTACACACCTGCATCACTTCAACACTACACACCTACAGTCCACTTCAACACTACACACCTACAGTTACTTCAACACTACACACCTACAGTTACTTCAACACTACACACCTGCATCACTTCAACACTACACACCTACAGTCACTTCAACACTACACACCTACAGTTACTTCAACACTACACACCTGCAGTCACTTCAACACTACACACCTGCAGTCACTTCAACACTACACACCTACAGTCACTTCAACACTACACACCTACAGTTACTTCAACACTACACACCTACAGTCACT
>NC_069492.1:7805357-7841603 GCF_026875155.1 Cherax quadricarinatus | reverse complement strand
CTAACCACGGGGAGCGAAAAAATTCAGCGGGAAAACAGCAACAGACCGCAGCTCAAAATCTTCTGCAGGGGGAGAGGATGAAAAGGATGGAAAAAGGTGCCTTCTTCAAAAAATTAAAAGAGTTTTTAAAAATTGTGGGGGTGGATGGAAAGATTTATGGAGAAACTCACCCTGAAAGGATTTTGGGCAAGCCATGGGGGAAATTTGGGCCCTTTTTTGGGAATTTTAAAGAAAAACTCCGAAACAGAGCCTCTGGACACATTTTTTGCGAGACGGGATTCCAGTGCTCCCCAAAGCGGGTCCTAGTGGAAATTAAGAAACGAGAAAAAAGTTGAAACCCCCAAGAAAAAAAACTTGGTCCCTGAGGTTTTTGATAAAAAGGGGTTTCCCCCTTTCCAAAAAAACAGAAATTCAGTGTCTCCCTCCTCCAGTCTTCCTTACCCCTAAGAAAAATTTCGTCAATAAAGGAAGTGTTATCCCTTGTTAAGGGTTTTCATTCATCATGCCCCATTCTATTTTTTAAAGGTACTACATCATATTTCATGTAAAAAAAAATTTTTTTTAATACTTCTGGGTGCGGAACGGATTTTTTGTATTTACTTTTATTTCGAAATGGGGAAAATGTTTAAAAAAAATCGTTTTTTTAAATATAATTGCCCACCCTTTCCAGAAGGGATTAACGCCCGAAAAAAGAGGGACCACTGTATTAGTGGGTTTGGGAAAAGGGTCTTCAAAAATTTTTTTGAAAAAATTGGGGAAAGGTTGATTACCTCGTAAGGTTAAGGGGAAACTCAAGTTTTTAATCATAAAAACCCATTTTAAAGAAATATTACAGAAGAAATTCTTTTTAATTTTTTTAATAACTTGATTTTTTTTTTTTTCCCCACAAAAAGTTTAAGAAGAGTGCAATGTGGGGTTTAACTGAACAACTAATGTGGAAGATAAACAAGGAACAAACTTGACGTGGGGGACTCTTGAACCCCTCTGTTAAAAAACGGTTTAAATATAAAATGTGTTTTTAGATGATAAATAAAAAAAGGGGGGAGCAACTAAAATTTTTGGGGGAAAATTTTCTGGGCCCTTTACCGATATTCCAGGGTCCCTCGAGGTAGTCCATAGGAACTTTCTAAAACTTTCCAACGAATCTTGGGAAAATTTAAAATTTCAATAAAGAACATTTTTTCCAAAAACCCCCCCTGGGGTGCAGGGGTTATAAAAATTTACCAAGAAGGAAACTCCCCCTGAAGTTTCCCTTTCTAAAGCTTTTTCCTGTGGAACAGAGATACTCAACTATTGAAAAAGAATTTTTGGCCCCTTTTGTGGGGGGCACCCTCAAAACTTAAGTTTTATCTTCTAGGCAACAAATTTATTTTGGGAAACGGATCATAAACCTTTGATAAA
This sequence comes from Cherax quadricarinatus, assembly GCF_026875155.1. Classification (NCBI taxonomy): domain Eukaryota; kingdom Metazoa; phylum Arthropoda; class Malacostraca; order Decapoda; family Parastacidae; genus Cherax; species Cherax quadricarinatus. Next base: position 7,840,202 of record NC_069492.1, on the reverse strand, counting down.
ACCCAAGAGATTTTTAAAGAGAACCAAGAGCCCAACCCAAATTGGGGTTGCATTGGCTCTCCAAACTTTCAAGTTTCGGGTGGTTTGTCCAGTTATTTCTCTGCTGGTTAAGTCGTGACAGTCATAGAAATTCGAAAATTTAAAACACAATTTTTTTTATAATAATTTTTTTCCAGGAAATTCCTTTTATATTTTTTTTACTTTTAAGTTTTGGGTAGGGGTGATGTGAGGGAAAAGATCTTTAATATAAGAGTAAAAGACGGGAATGTTTTGGTGGAGGAAGTATAACTGATAGAAATGTTTGTTCAAAAAAAGATGTATGTGAGGGTTACCTTAACCCCCCCCCCCCCCCCAAACCCAAACCCGGGTGGAGGCAAAAAGGGAAAACAAACAGACGGAGAAAACCGTCATTTTGGCTTCCTTTTTCTAAACAATTTCCCCTTGCGGGATAGTGGGGGGGCACCCATCAGAACCCGCTAAAACTGACCAAATTTGGTCTGAAACAATAATCGGTAATTTTGGGGGAACTCTGTTTTCCCTTCCCCTTTGGGTCTACCCGCGATTTACTTCATGAGAACTCTGCTGTGCGGGTCCACCATTTGTAAAAGGCCCCTTCACCTATGGAATGTTTGTTGTTCCTTCAGTTTTAAAATCTACCCCCCCCTTCACCCCACTAAAACCCTTTTTTGGCTTTTTACACCACATCGGGCCCGGGTCAACAATCTTTTTTTGAGAACTGTTTTTTCAAACCTTTAAGACAAAGCGGGCCTACCTCTGTAAAAAAAATTGAAGAACGTCTTTGGGGGGTTTTTAAAACTTTTGCCGAAACCAGTGACAACTAGGGCCCAAAGTAGGTAACTCGGTTACCTATGCTGCAAACCTATGTGCCTTCTAAAGCACTGAAACCCATCTTTTTTGCTGGACTAAACAATAGTAAACGACCATTTTGTAAACCCCTCAAAAACGGTCCCTCCAGGGGTCCCTTACCACTCAATGATTCTTGTGCATCTTACCAAAAAACACCGGCAGACTTACAAATGTTTATTACAACTGGCTTTTTCCCATCTTTTTTTATTTATTCTTTTTAAATCTTTAAACATTTGCTTAAAGTTGGGGTTATTTCATTTTTTAATTTTTTTTATATTTCAAGATATTTGTTTATTTTATAAGGGTTTAAATTTTTTCCCAGCTTTCTTTTCAAACCCGGAAGATGCCCTTAAAAAGGCTCTTTAAAGGTTTTTTAAAAGGGGCCTTTACCCCTTCACAGTTATCATTTTTAACTTTTTTCCTTTTTTATATCTTTTCCCAAATTAAATTTGAAAATTTTCAATGTTTTGTGGTAATTTACTTTTTCCTTTTTTACCTCTCTCTTTCGGGCATAAAAATTCCTTTCTTACATAAACTTATAAAAGGAACCCAAACAAGAACGCAAAACAATTTTTTAAATTAATTTAGGGTTAATAAAATTCTATCAGTTGCTAAGTGTTTTTTTTCCCCCGGTCTATATAAAATTACCACTTTTTTTCCTTCAATTATTTTTCCGGGTATGTTAATACATAGTTTTCTGACAACTACCCCAACAATAAGGCTGACTTAAACCCCAAAATTAATCCCAATTTTTGGGTTTTAAAGTGTTTTTTTTCGAAAATTTAAATCTTCGTAATGCCCATTTATTTTTCCCAAAACATCTGTGCTCCCAAGAAAAATTGCCCAAAATTTTTTATTTTGCTTCCCGAAGCCAAAGAAAAAAAAAAATACTATTTTTTTATATTACAGGGAGAAAGGGAAACTTGAGGTAAATTTGAGTTTATTAAACTATCAGAATAACCCCCAAGTTCCTAGTTACTAAGAAAAGCAAGTAAATCTTTCCCAGAATAATAGTTATTCCTCGCTTAGATTTTTTAAATAACAAATTGTTTCCTTTTTTAAAAATATTTAAAAAAATTTTTATTTATTGTTTTAAATTACTGAAGATAACATTGAAACCTTGTCCATTAACTTAAAAAAAGCATTCAAACCTTGTCAAGTAACTAGAATAGCATTTTTTTTTCTAGCCTATTTATTTAAAGAAAAACCTCCTCCTTGCCTTTTTACTTAAATGAAAATTTGCTTCTTATTTATTTACTTAAATTTTTTTCCTTACATAGTTACAATAGCAATTTGCTCCTTGCCAGATACTTAGAATTGCATTTGTTCAATGCCTTATTTTTTTTTTTCCCTTGCCTAGTCTTTTAGAAAAGCATTTTTTTCTTTTTCGAGTTATTTTCAATAGTAACTTCTATTTGCCTAGAAAACTTTTAACAGCAATTTTTTTTTTTCCTTAATTTTAGAATAGGGGGCTTTGCCTAGTTATTTAAAAAAACAGAAAAAGAAATTTAAACTTTTTACCCAGGTACAGAGATAGATTTTTTTTTAAAATTTTGCCACCGAATTTGGCTAGTTTATTGTGCACCCCATACCCAAACCTGTGGACGGTAGCCCAACCCATATGGATACACAAAAGGCCTGGGAACTACCCCCAAAAGGGTTTAACAGGAATACATATGGATTAATTTTCTACATATCTAAATTTTCATTTATCTGTTAAAAAGAAAATTTTGGGAAAATTTGTTTAGAAATATCGGGTATCTTTTTTTCCCATTAAAAAATATTTTGACATGTCACAAAGGAAAATTATATGCCCTTTTCTCTGTTTTCCTTTCAATAATTGGAAAATTAAAGGGCACATAGTTTTTCAAAGAGTGCCCCCAATGCCTAAATCACATAATTTACATTTAGTTTGATAAACATCTGTGGTCTCCCCAAACTCCCAGAAGTACTTGAAACCCAAAGGCCAAAGCCTGGCCCTACAACATCGGGCCCAGCCCTGTTCAAAATTCAAGTTGTTTCCAAAAACCATACTTATCTCGTTCTTTTTATCATGTGGGTTATAGATTTTACTCAGGTTTCTAACTGCATTCCAATAACAATAAATTTTCATTATTTATTTCCCTCCCCCTAAAATTATTCCAAAAGCTAGACCCCATTTTATACTTTCCTCCTTCTCGATACTTTTTCTTGGCTAACATAAAACTTTATCAGAAGGAGAAACCCAAAATGTGTTTGGGATCCATAAAATTGTACTTTTAATTTTCCTTTGCCCCCAAATTTTTTGGGAGTACTATACCGGGTTTTCCCCCCAAGAGCTGTTTTGGAGCCCTTTATATGGCCAAGAGCCTTCAATGATGACATAGAATCATAATGATGATAGAGTCAAGCTCAGTGTCATGGGTTACTTTAGCCCCAAATTAGGATTGAAAAAACAATTCATTTGCAGTGTAACCCCCCGTTGTTAATTCCCTTTTGCCTAACTCAACAAATTTTTTATCGTTTTTTAACTAGGGAGGTGGCAACAAAGCAGATGCCCCGCCCCGCCAAAAGACCCCTGTTTAAATCCCTCAAGGGAAATAAATTGTATAACTTATTAATACCCCCTAGTGAGAAATTTCTTTTTTGACAGTTTTTCTCTAACAAGAGAATTTTAAAGGGGGGATTACTAGCAATGAACTTTTTTGGGGGGGACTTGTAGGGAAGGATAAATTTAAAAGAACACATTTTTCCATGGAGGGGGGAAAAGCCCCTTGTTTTCCTACAGTGATACGGTTTTTGCAGGTTTTTAAACTTAATGCAAATTTCACGTTTTCACAATCCCTTTAATCTGTGTGTTTTTTACCTCTAGACACTTGGTAAGATTCCTGTGACAGTGGGCTGGGTTTGTTTCTCAAAATTCTAATACCGAGTACAGTGTTAATTTCAACAAACCTATCACGAACTAGAAATAAACCAAACTCCTTCCTCATGTTTTGAACTTTTTTAATCCCGGGGGCAGCCCCGAATAATCCTGAGAGCTTCATTTTGCATTAACTCCAAAGGGGCGGGGAGAACTTTCTCTACTAAAATCAAAAATGGGAGCAGCCCTAATCAATTAAAGGGCCTAACATAGGGGGGTTTACATTTATTCTCAAAGAATTTTTCCCCATTTGCAAACCCTATTTTGGGGTTTTTAGCCACAACCCGCTTTGAGAGCATTTTGCCTAGTTTTAATTTTCTTTTTTAGTTGTGGTATAGTGGAATTGTTTTAAAGGGGGGCATCACACCAAGATAAACGTAAGTTTTTAAAGTAGCTAATGATTTCACCCTGGGAAATGATGGGGGGGGGATGTCGTTTTTCTTGTTTAAAATCTTTTTTTAGAGGAAAAAATTATTTGAGGCCTAGGTTTATTTCAAATTGCTTTAAACTTTAATAAGAATGGGGATTCATCTTTTTAAAGGGGGTTTGTAAGGGTCATGAAAAACAACAGCAAGCTTTTAGCTATATGTTTTTGGGGGGAGGCAGGTAGAGCATTTAGGAGAGCATTAAAACAGAATATTAAAAAAACAGGGGACTAAAAAACCCCCTCCCTGCGGGTACCTAAAGAAAATTTTTTAAATCACTTTTTTAAGCCTTTAAAGGACAGAGGAAACTCTATTTGACAGGTATCCTTTTTTATCCCGCAGAGTAAGCTTAAACCCCCAAAAATTCATTTTTTGGGTAGTTCAAAGATATAACGTTCTGTTCCGGGAATATCAAATGCAGTTTAATCAAGAAAAGTGGGGAAAACTAGTAGAGGTGTGTGCAGTTTAGAAAGGTGGAAATACAGTTCCTTTCACACTTTTTTCCTTTCTTTAACCCATAAGGTTGGGGAAAAAATTGATGTCTGATTCTGTAGTACATCCCGGTTTTAAATACATTCTTCAAAAGTTTTTCAAAAACAATAGTTAAAAGGGAAACGGCCTAAAAAGTATCAGGCCCGTTTTTTGGGGGGTTAGGGGGGCACACGAGACTAATGGGCCAGGGAAATAGGAAAACGCCCTCAATGTAACGAATTATACAGTGCCCAAAAAAGGGGTTTTCAGGCACGTGGGCCATTTGAGTTCTGAATAACATAGTTATACCCAAACCCTCCAGGAGCAGTTGATTCCCACCTTTCCGGGTTTAAAAGCATTAAACTAATTCCCTACTCGGGAAAGAGGGAAACACTCTCATCAATTTTTTTGGCTCATAAAATTAAAACATTTTTTAACATTTCTTCAGAATACTCTCTAAATTTTTCTAATATGAGATGGAAAAAAGGTTTTCAAGCCTGGATGTTTTAGACCCCTCTTTTTGAAAGGGCATTTTTTCTTTTTTAAGAGGGAAAGGGAAAGACAACATTTCCAGTCTTTTTTTCCCGGTTTTTTTTTATTTAACCTTTCCAAGCCAAACTTTAAAGGGGGGACCTATTTAATCCACTAACAAACTGTTCCCAAACCTTTTGCCCAAGTTCTTCCTTCTATTCCTTTCATTTGTTATGCAGCCTTGGGAAATTTCCGACAGGTTTTGGGGTTCACAAAATTTAAAGTATGCTTTAAACCCAAACCCCCTAGCTGCATGTGTTTTGATTGCACACTTTTGGGCATTATAGAATTTTCATTGGTTTTTTTTTTTTTTTTTATTTAAAAAAAGTTTGGGGAAATTTTTTTTTTCCAATTTTCCCGCCCACTTTATCGTGAGAACCCTCAATATGGGAAATTTAAACAACATTAAATTTTTTGTGCCAATGGGGGCCCTAATTCCTTTTAACCATTGATCCCCAAATGGGTTTTTTAAAAATTGTCCTTGTGTTTTTGGTTTGAGAATAAGTTTCCTCCTTCTGTATTTAGCTCCTTGATTGGCTGGAGAAGTACAAGATTGACAGTTGTTTTGTCCCTTGGGGAATGAACCCGATAGAAGATCAACAACTATGACAAAATTTATCATCGTAAATTTTATGTATTTTAAAACCAAGACCAGATCTAGAAAGGCCCCCCACATATGTGAGTAGGCCCATAGTGCCCACAAATTTGAACATTAAACATGCCATTTAGCAATCTCACTAGTTTAGTTCCATTGGTGTTTGTTTAGAAACCCCCCAAAATTCTTATTTTTCGGGAATTTAAAAACCCCAAGAAATGATGGTAGGGTTTCCCCTAAATTTATGCGATCTGGTAAAGCAAAGGTCGAAAACAGGTTGCTGGGGGATAGAGAAAAAAAATGTTTAAAGGGTAAAAAAAACGCCTGCATTTTTTTCTTTGACACCGATACTGCCCTGTTAAAATCGCCCCTGCAAGGAAAGGATGAATGTGGCAAGCTCTTTTTTGACTACATCACACAACAGTTTGGGTTTCCCCTTTGGTTATAAGCCATATCCAGGGAAGTTTGGTGGAGGTTTCTCCAAAAATTTTAATCTACCTTCCTTTCAAAAAAGATGAACATTTAATATTCTTGGTTGCTTTAAAAACAATTTTTTTCCCTTCTACAAAGGTTTTTATAATTTAGCCAGTCTTCCCGGCAGTCTTCCTGGCAGTCTTCCCCGGCATCCCTTTCCCGGCAGTCTTTTTCCTGGCAGTCTTTTCCCGGCAGTCTTAATTTACATTTTTTCCCGAAAAGTCTTCCTTGGGAGTCCTTTCCCGGCAGTTTCCCCGGTTTGTCTTCCTGGGAGGCTTCCTTTCAGGAAAGTTGGCCAGGGATCCTAGCCGGGAAAACATCAAGGCAAACCTTGTCCCGGATAAATTTTTTTGGGCTCCAGGTCCCCCGTAAGGCTTTCAGATCAAACCCTGCCCCCCAAAAAAGTTTTCCAATGGATCTGAATGGTCAAAAAAGAAAAAAAAAAAATTTCTAGTTTTAATAAAATATAATATAAATATATGATAAATATAAAATATATAAATATATAAATATAAAATAACATATAAAATGTCCCCTGCAAAAGGCAAACTTGCGAACCTTTGGGTTAAAAAAGCAAACGCTCCCTTTCCATATAGGAAAAAGCGAAAATTTGTGTAAAGCAATAATTTTGGGCCCAAAAACATTCTGAAAACCCAAAGAAAAAAAAATATTTCCTGTGTTTCTTATTTTTTAAAATTTTTGAAAAAAAATCTAAAAAATTTTTTAGTTGGGGTTTGGCAAAAAAAATTGTTGTTGTTATAAAAAAGGTTAGGTAAGTTTTCTAAGATTCTATTGGAGCAAAATAAAAAAATTTTTTTAATTTAAAATTAATGAAAAAAAAACTAAACTTTAAACATATAAAGAAAATTTTAGAAAAAGGGCTTAAATTTTTAAAAGATTCTTTCTAATTGACCAGTTTTACAATTCGGGACGACATTAAAATTTTAAAATATATATATATTAAAATAAATATATATATATATTTTAATATATATATAATATATTTTAAAATTTTAAAGAAAAGAGCTGGGGGTTTTTGAGTAGATGGCAAGGGAAAATTTTTTAGGGGCATTTTAAAAATCGATGAAAAAAAGGGAGCAAAGGGAAAAAGCAGGAAAGTGAGTGGTTTAGGGGGGTGCGTGAGGCATTAAAAGGGAGAATTTTTAAAGGGGGGAAAGCCCCCTGGAAAATAAATGAAAGGGGGTAAAGCAGCTGGAAAATAGAATGAAAAGGGGGGAAAAGCAGCTGGGAAAATAGAAAGAAAGGGGTTTTAAAAAGCTGGAACTAAAGAAAAAGGGGGAAAGCAGCCCGGAACTGATGGGGTCATGACAGAAATGTTAAAAGCTGGGGTGATATAGGGAAGGGGGCGAAAGAGTTGTAAAAAAATTTTTAAAGGAAAAAAGTTTTTCTGAGTATTCCAAAGGGAAAATGAAAAAGTAGGATTATTAAAATTTAAAGAATTAGGGGTAAGACAGAGAGTAAAAAGGGTTGCCGATGAGCCCAAAGGGGATTTAGGGGTGAGAAAGGGGGTGTTATAAACAAGTGTTTAAAATGGGAAACATAAAATTGAAAAAGTTTTAATAAAAGGTAGGGGAAATTCTCAAATTTCATATATGGGGTTAAAAAAAAGGCCTATGATTTGAGTTATAGGGAGCAATGGGCCCGATGTAGCAAGAAAAGGAATAGGTAGTAAATTACTAAATGCTGTAAACAGATTTTATGAGGATAGTGAGGCTCAGGTTAGGGCGTATAGAAGAGAGGGAGATTACTTCCTGGTAAAGGTGGGTCTTAGACAGGGATGTGTAATGTCACCATCGTTGTTTAATATATTTATAGATGGGGTTGTGAAAGAAGTAAATGCTAGGGTGTTCGGGAGAGGGGTGGGATTAAATTATGGGGAATCAAGTACAAAATGGGAATTGACACAGTTACTTTTTGCTGATGATGCTGTGCTTATGGGAGATTCCTTAAGAAAAGTTGCAAAGGTTAGTGGACGAGTTTGGGAGGGTGTGTAAAAGTAGAAAGTTGAAAGTGAACATAGATAAAGTAAGGTGATGAGGGTATCAAACGATTTAGATAAAGAAAAATTTAATATCACATTGGAGAGAGAGAGTATGGAAGATTGGAATGTTTTCATTTATTTGGGAACTGACTTTCCAGCGGATGGGTTCTTGAAGGATGAGGTTAATGAGGAAGGAAAAAAGGTGAGTGGTGCAATGAAGTATTTGTGGAGACAAAAAACGCTATCCACGGAGGCAAAGAAGGGAATGTATGAAAATATAGTGGTACCAACACTCTTATATGGGTGTGAAGCTTGGGTTGTAAATGCTGCAGCGAGGAGATGTCCTGTCTAAGGTATGGAGTAAATATTATGCAGAGAATTCGGACTGTGGAAATTAGGAGAAGGTGTGGAGTTAATAAAAGCATTAGAGGGCTGAAGAGGGGTTGTTGAGGTGGTTTGGTCATTTAGAGAGAATGGATCAAAGTAGAATGACTTGAAGAGCATATAAATCTGTAGGGGAAAGGTGGGGTAGGGGTCGTCCACGAAATGGTTGGAGGGAGGGGGTAAAGGAGGTTTTGTGGGTGAGAGGCTTGCACTTCCAGCAAGTGTGCATGAGCATGTTAGATAGGAGTTAATGGAGAAGGAGGGACCTGACGAGCTGTTAGAGTATGAGCAGGGTAACATTTAGTGAAGGGATTCAGGGAGTTGGTTAGCTGGACTTGAGTACTGGAAATGGGAAGTACAATGCCTGCACTTTAAAGAAGGGATTTGGGATATTGGCAATTTGGAGGGATATGTTATATATCTTTATATATGCTTCTAAATTGTCGTATCTGAGTGCCTCTACAAAGACAATGATTATGTATGAGTGAGGTGAAAGAGTTGTATGATGATGAAAGTATTTTCTTTCAGGGGATTTTCTTTCTTTTTGGGTCACCCTGACTAGGTGGGAGATGGCCGACTTGTTGATATATATATATATATATATATATATATATATATATATATATATATATATATATATATATATATATATATATATATATATATATATATATAGTCGGCGAATATGTAAAACTGGTCAATTAGCAATAACTCATTTGAAATTAAGTCCTTTTTAAAATTTTCTCTTTTACCTTTAAAGATACATTTTTTTCATTAATGTTGATGTAAAAAATTATAATTTTGCATCAAAAGGAACTTAGAAAACTTACCTAACCTTATTTTAACAAGCTCAATTTATTTTAGCCTAACCTAACTAAATATATTTTAGATTTGTTTACAATAATTTAATACTAAACAAAAACAGTGAAATATATTTTTTTCGTTAGGTTCAGAATGATTTTGGCGAAATTATTGCATACACAAATTTTCGCTTGTCCTATATGGCAAGATGAGCGTTGCTATTTAAGCCAAGATCGCAAGTTCTGCCTATTCCGCACGACATATATATATGCAAAACAACCACTGTGAAAGAATAATGAAATTTCAAGCGATTTTGTGACTACTCATATTATCAAGGAACAATGTTTACTGTGATCATTATATATATATATATATAATATATATATATATATATATTATATATATATATATATATATATATATATATATATATATATATAATATTATATATAAAGAATATACCTTCTTCACCTTAAAAATTAAAACTTCCTACCCTCTGCAAGGTAAATATTGCAGCTTCCTGCCTTCTGTAAGGTAAATATTGTATCTACCTACCTTCTGTAAGGCCTTTTCAAGGGGAGCTCCTAGTAGCGGTGAAGAGGTTATTGGTCTGAGGAATTGGACCTTTTTATCTTCTTCCTCAGACTGAACCTATTTACCACCCAATCCCCCCTTTTCCCACCCCTCTTCCCCATTTTCCCCCTTTGTTTTCCCCCCTTTCCCCTTTCCCCCCCAAAAATTTCCCCCCCCCTCCCTTTTTCCCCCCACCCCAATTTGTAGCCTCTGGGGTCCTTCCCTTGGCTTTTTGGTTTTCCCTAAAGTGGATGGGGTGCCCTGCAAAAGAGGGGCATACCCCAAAGGGGCTCCCTTTTTGGCTTTTGGTAGGGGGACAACCAAAAGGAGGTATGCTTTGTGGTGGTTTTCCCGAAAACCCTTTTTTGGGTCAACGAGGAGGTTCAGTAGATTTGGGGGTCCAAACCCAAAACACGGGTTTTACTGTCGTGAAGGGTAGGTAGGGCACGGGTTCTACTTGGGCATCTGCACTACTTAGTGAAACTCGAGGCGACTAATAAGAGGGAGGCATTGGTGAGAGTTTTTATACTGAGAAAATTTAAAACCCCCTGTTTTTTTAAGCTTGTGTTCCCTAAGTTGCCTGACCTGTTTAGCATTTTAAATAAAATTTTGTTATGTTTTCCCGTTCCTCTCGGATGGGGGGGGAATTTAAGGGCCCTTTTCTGCCTTCTGGGACTGTCCCCCCAAGGGCCCCTCTTTTTTCTCTCTTTTTCTTTCCTTTTTTCCCTTTTCCCACATACTTTTTCTGACACGTTTCATTATGGCCCATTTCGGGACTCTTTCCATATTTCTGTACCTTCTGCTTTTTAAATTGCTTCATCCCTGCCCCAATGCGGGGGCTCGCCCTGTTTCTGTTAGTGCCTCTGCCCCCTTGCACCCCTTTTAAACCCATGAATCTGGCTTCCCAAATACAGTCCCAAGGGTTTTTTTTAAATTTCCCAAACCTACCTCAGGTGGGGCCCCCCAAATTACTACAAACTTCCCCAACCATCTACTTTGTTGGTTCTTTGATGTTGTTTTTTTCTACCCCAAATGCAACCTACCCCCATGCTCATTTCCCTTTTACACCCCATGTTTAAATTAAACAGAAAGAAAAATTTTCTTTTCCCTACAACAAAACATCTCCAATGATTATCTTTCGCCCATATTTTGGAAAAGGGTCTTTTACAACCCTTTGGTTTAGAATATATCCTTTCTTTGCCTTCATTACGGTGTGTGCATCTTTTCCCGTTCAAATGCATTATTTCCCAATTACTGCAGTGGTATGGTAACCACAACCATTGTACAGAGTGATTTGCTGTCTTGCATTGATGTTTTTTGGGAGAAATTGAGCCCTCAGGACCTTCTATTACCAAAGTGGAAAACCAAAAATGTCCTGCTTGTTCGTGGGAGGGCCTTTTCCCCGGGGAAAAATCGCCCCGCTTAAAACCTTTTTACTACGTTAACTCCCGTCCCCCCATTTATAAATTGGGAGACCCCCACCTAGAGGTTTTGTTAAGTGGTTTTCCCCACTCCCAACGGGGTCAAAAAATGCGGGGCTTTGGACTCCCAAATAATTTCGCAGAACTGCCCGAGGAGTGCCAGGTCTGTGGTTTTCGGGGAAAATTACCTTTACCTTGAAAGAAAATTTATCAAAATACAACCATTAAAAAGGTAACAAAGAAAAATTTTTTTATTTATCAAAGTTTCATAGAAAATAGGGTTTTTGGGGCACCTAGGTCACAAAAAAAAACCCCCCTTTGATACCTCAACCGGGCATATCCCCAAGTTGCTCTTTGAATAATTAATTGCAAAAGAAAATACATCACCAGGAATTTTGGTAAAGATTATTATAAATTTTGGACGTATATTAAAAATTTAAAAAATGATTAATATACCATTTATAAAAAAGAAAGGGGAAATTTTTAATCATAACACTCACCAATTTGTCTGGAGTTAAATGTTTTATCATATTCAAAAAACCCCCTTTTAATTTTTGAAAAAAAAAATTTCTGGGCCGAACTTTAAAAAAAAAACATAGACAACTTAAACTGAGGTTCCTGGAGTTTTCTTGTCCCCTTGGGTTAGTGCTCAAATTTTTTTACAGGATGCACAACCAACAATTTTGGCTCCCATTTGAGAGGTTTTTTTAAACCCAATATAAAACCCCCCAAAACAAAGGGAAAAATTTAAACAAAAATTAGTGTGCCGTACCCATTCAATAAAAATGGCCACCCTGGGGTTTCCCAAAAACGCCCCTTTTTTCCCCAATTTCCCCGGGTTTTTCCCTTTTTTTTGTTTACAAAAATTTAAAAATTTTTTAATAAAAATGTATTTCCAACCCAATTTTCATAAAAATACACTGGGGTTTTTTTTAGAAAAAATTATTTTTTCCCCAAATGCGGCCCGGCCAGAGTTCGTTGCTAAATGACTCAAATTACTCCTTTCCCTTTTGGAAAATTCCCGCTGGTTCTGGCTTTAGTGGGTGTTCTTTTTAGTGGTCCCTTTCTACAATTTCATCTTCCTGCAATCACTCTGTCACTTTCCCTAAATTTTTTATATTTCTTTTTTTAAAAATTTAATACCATTTAATTTTCCCAAAGAATCAATTTTTTTTAAATTGGGGCTAAAAATTTCCCGGCCAGACACAACACTTTTTACATTCCAGACAACACCTTGTGCCTCTGGGTTTCAATGCAAATTCTTTGCCCAGAGGCCACAATGTTCGATGTTTTTCAGTATAATTTTAAAAAAAAAATGTCACCTGGTTTTAATGTTTTTTGGGCATTTACTGCCTCTTCCCCCCCAAAAAAAGTGTTCAGTAGTGGGAAGAAGATTTCCTTATGCCACAAATTTTTAAACCCAAAAACAATACTTTTTTTAACATTTTAAAAATTTAAACACAAAAAACGCCGCAAACATTGTAAAACTTAATCAATTTTTTTTCCGGTTTTTCTTTTATAGACAGGGGGAGCTTCCCAAAATTTTCCCTTTCCCATATTAGGGGGGAAGGTGTTTTAAAACAAACCGCATCAAGGGGGATCCTCTTTTACGAGAGAGGGTAAAATTTTTTAAAAACGATTTTTGCCTCCACTAACACTTGGGCCCCCCGGGAATTTCTTTTCCCCATCAGTCTTTCCCTACAGCCCCTCCTGCCAAGTGGGTTAGGAATAATAAATTTTCAGGTACACCCTTGTTGGGTTAACAGAGATTGAAAACCCCGTTTCCAGTATTTTCCAGATTTAAAAATTTTTCCCTCTCCCGGTAATTTAAAAGAAAAAAAAATAAACTTTTTGGGCTTTCTTTATTACATTTTTTCCAAACCTGTCTAATTTCCCCCAAAAAAATGCATGGCCCCAACACCATCCTCTATGGAAGAATTTTTACTGGGGTAAAAAGATTTCATGAGTAAGACACCAATGGAAAAAATTTTTTTGTTTTTCCCCTTTGATGAAAAATTATTAAGAGGAATCCTACCCCTACAATTTCATGGCCCCCGCAGTCTTTAAAAAGGGGGGCAAACCCCATTTCTTTAAACCAAACCCTTTACAAGGGGGGCTTTAAAAGTCATACCTATCAAAATATTTTTTGGGCCAACAGAAACATCATTTCACCAAAAAGGGGGCAAATTTCATTATGTGAAAGGTTTTTTTTTGTACTTTAAAGCCCTTTCTGAGATATTTTCTTTTGGGAAGGGCAATCTACAATTACTTTCATTAACAAATTTTTTTTCATTGCCCAACCTGACAGTTATATAAACAGTGTCTTACAATTGAGCTCTTTTATCCGAGAGAAAACCAGATAATTTTAGAGTTGTAGGATCTCCCATCTGTACTTTCATCCCATTAAAACATTTAAATGTTTAAAGAAAGTACACTGTGATCCTTGGAGATTACTGTGTATCATACTCAAAAACCCCCTGTCTACATTTATGAAAAAATTACTGGCCAGAACTATAAACATAAACATAGACATCTTATCTGAGGTTCCTGGAGCTGTCTTGTCCATCTGCTTAGTGCTCAAGTTATGCAGGACTGCACATCCAACAATTTCGGCTCCTATTTGAGAGGTTTTAAGCCCAATATAACCCCTAGAGCGACGAAAATTAAGCACATTACATTAGCATGCCTGTACCACGTTAAAAAAATGGCCACCCTGGTTCCAACAATGCTTCTCCCCGCTGCTGGTTCCATTTTCTATTTACAAATTAATTTTTATTCAATACAATGTATTACACTAATTTTCATAAAAATACACTGTATTTTTTCGGAAAATACATTATTTTCCACAGGTGCCGCAGATTATGCCAGTACATCTTGCGGTCTTCCCCATACTTTTCTCAATTGCATGAACCTCATCCTTCTTTTTTCCATAGTAATCAGGTCTATCATGATGAACGAGAAATCCATTGTCTTAAGGAGAGCAAAGGTCTTACTTAATACTTATGCTATGGCTGTCTCTCGACTCAGCCTTCAAAGGAATCTTCCTCTTATGCCTTATTCATGAGTAGCTAGGAGACCTCTGTCCTGCGACTCTCTTGGTAATCAGCTGAAGACTCTTCTCGCTTCTCATCCACTTCATGTTTTAAATATGGGTACTCCCTCCCATTTTGACTCATGCACTCAATCTCTCTCTTGCACTGATCTTTCAGTCTGCTCCTCGCCGCTTGCACTTGATTACGCTTGGTCTGCTCTCCCAGATTTGCATGACAGTGGTCACTGTCCTATCTCTTCTTACTTCTATTACATTTTCCCGACCGCCTCGTAGCCCCCATTGGCAATTTTGACGAGCGAGTTGGGACTTACACTCTCATATTACTGCCTGTTGTGGGGACCCTCCCTCATCCTCTATTGGTGAACTGGTGCACCAGTTTTCAACCTTAGTTTTGACTGTAGTGTCACGTTCTAGTCCTCAAATCTCAGGCAGGCATTCTCAGACATGCAACCCTTGGTGGTCTCTTGTGTGTGCCTGTGCATTGCATTTGAAATGTGCAGCATGAGGATGTTATCAATATAATCAGACCTCAGATCATCTTTTGGATTTTAAGTGAGCAAGGGCAGGCGCTCGCCGCATCATACATGATGCTAAATGCAACTTGTTGACAAGACTATGTGTATACCATTACCTCGACTTCCCCTATGTGTGCAGTTTGGCAGAAGGTACGGAAGTTGTGTGGCAAGTACACTCTGGACCCAGCTCCCGTTTTGCAGGTTGCTGGTATTAGTGTTGCAGAACTCCATAAAATTGCCATGGAAATTGGGAACTATCTTGTCTATGTCTCCCAAGGGTTTCACCTTTGTCATTCATTTCTTGCATCTAAGACTACCAAGGAGCAATTGCCCTTGGATTTCTCCTGTAATAGAATGGAGCTATATAATGTTCCTTTCACTCTCCTAGGGCTAGAGTCCATGCTTACTGCTTGGCAGTCATTGGCAGCTGGACCTAATGATATTCATATCATTATGCTACAACATTTGCATTCTACAGCCCTTACAGTCCTTTTGCATCTTTCAATCTTATTTGGATACGAAGAGTTCTCCCTCAACAATGGAAATCTGCCATTGTCCTACTGTTTCACAAACCAGGCATCTCAGGGCTTGGCACCTCTCACTATCATCCCATTGCTCTGACCAGTGTAGTCTGTAAGGTGATCGAATTATTGGTGAATAGACGTTTGATACGGTATTTGGAAACTCACAATAGTCTTCTTTCTCCTCGCCGCTGTGGCTTTTGCAAGGGCCGCTCTACTTTGGACCCCTTGCTCCACTTAGATACATAAGTGCAAAATGCCTTTGCTAACAAACACTCCATCCTAGCAGTCTTTTTTGATCTTGAGAAGGCATATGACACCACTTAGAGGTATAACAATTTAGCCAACCACTCTTTAAAAATTTTTTTTTTCTTTAAAAATTTTTAAACCCCCCAAAAATTTTTTTGGGGGTTTTTTTTAAAAACCCCTTTTTTGGGGGGGGGGCCCCCCCAAAAAAATTTTTTTTTCCCCTTTTAAAGGAAAACCCCGGGGGTTTTAAAAAATTTTTTAAAAAAACCCGGGGAAAAAAAGGGCCCCTTTTTTTTTTAAAAAAGGGGGGGGGGTTTTTTGGGGGAAAAAAAAAAGGGGGGAAAAAGGGGGGGGGGGGTTTTTTAAAAAACCCCAAAAGGGGTTAAAAATTTTTCCCCCCAAATTTCGTTTTTTTTTTTAAAAACCCCCGGGGGTTTTTTTTTTTTTCCCCAGGGGAAAAGGTTTTTTTGGGGGGTTTTTTTTAAAATTTAAAAAATTTTTTTAAAAAATTTTTTTTTTTTTAAAAAAAATTTTTTAAATTTTTAAAAAAAAATTTTTTTTAAAATATATTTAAAAAAAAAATTTTTTTTTTTTTTTTTTTAAAAAAAAAAAAAAGGGGGGTTTTTTTTTTTTTTTTTAATTTTTTTTCTTTTTTTCCCCCCAAAAAACCCCTTTTTTTCCCCCCCCCAAAGGGGCAAAAAAAATTTTTAGGAAAATTTGGGGAAAATTAAAAATTTAAAAAAAAATTTTTTCCGTTTTTTTTTAAATTTTTTTTTTCCTTTTTTTTTTTTTGGGGGGGAAAAAAAAAATTTTTTAAAATTTTTTTTTTTTAAAAACCCCAAAAAATTTTTTTTAAAATTTTTTTAAAAAAAAATTTTTTAAAAAAAAAATTTTAAAAACTTTTTTTTTTAAAAAAAAAAATTTTTTTTCCCCCATTTTAAAAAAAAATTAAAAATTTTTTAAAAAAAAATTTAAAAAAAAAATTTAAAAAAAAAATTTATTTAAAACCCAAACCTTCCCCGGGTCTTTTCCCAAAAAAAAAAAATTTTTTTTTTAAAAATAAATTAAAAAATTTTTTAATTAAAAAAAAATTTTTTTTTTAAAAACCCCCCCAAAAAAAATTTTTTGGGTTTTAAAAAGGTTTTTTACCCCCAAAAACCAATAAAATTTTTAAAACCCCCCTTTTTAAAACCCCCTTTTTTTTGGTTTTTTTTTTTTTAAAAAAAACCCCTTTTAAAACCCCCGGCCCTTTTTTTTTTTTCCCCCCCCCCAAAAAAAACCCCCCTTTTTTCCCCCCCCCCCCCTTTTTTTTTCCCCCCCCCTTTTAAAGGGGGGCCCCCCCCCAAAACCCCCCCCCCCTTTTTTTTTTAAAACCAATTTTTTTTCCTTTTCCTTTTTTAAAACCCCCCAAAAAAAACCCCCCCCCCAAAAAAAATTTTTTTCCCCCCCCCCCCCCCCCCCCCCCCCCCCCCCCCCCCCCAAAAAAAACCCCCCCCTTTTTTTTAAACCCTTTTTTCCCCTTTTTTAAAAAATTCCCCTTTTTTTTAAAAAAATTTTTTTTTTCCCCCTTGGTGGGGTTTTTTTAAAAATTTTTTCCCCCTTTTTTTTTCCAAAAACCCCCCCCTTTTTTTAAAAAAGGGGAAAACCCCAAAATTTTTCTTAAAACCAAATTTTTTAATTAATATTTTTTTTTTTTTTTTTTTGGGGGGGGGGGGGGGGGAAAAAAATTTTTTTTTTTTTTAAAAAAAAAATTTTTTTTTTTTTTTCCCCCCCCCCCCTTAATTTTTAAATTTTTTCCCCTTTTTTTTAACCCCCAAATTTTTTTTTTTTCCCCCCTTTTAAACCCCCCTTTTTAAACCCCCATTTTTTTAAAAACCCCTTTAAATTTTTTAAACCTTTTTTTTCCCCCCCCCCCCCCCCAAAAAATTTAAAGGGGGTTTTCCCTTTTTTCCCCAAAAAACCCCCCCCCCCAAAAAATTTTTTTTTGGGGGTTTTCCCCCTTTTCCCTTTTTTGCCCTTTTTTTTCCCCCTAAAAATTTGGGTTTTTAAAATTTTAAAAGGGGCCCTTTTTTTTCTTTTAAATTTAAATTTCCAAAAAAATTTTTTAAAACCCCCCCCCTTTAATTTCTTTTTAATTTGGAAAACCCCTCTTTAAAAATTTTTTTTAAAAAAAATTTTTTTTTTTTAAAATTTAAATTTTTCCCCTATTTTTTTTTCCCCCCCCCCTTTTTTTAAAAAAAGGGCCCCCCTTTTTTCAAAATTTTTTCCCCCCCTTTTTTTTAAAAATTTTTTTTTTCCCCCCCCCCCCTTTTTTTTTTTTTCCCCCAAAAAAAAAGCCCCCCCCCTTTTTTTTTTTGGGGCCCTTAAATTTTTTTTTTTGGCCCCCCCCCTTTTTTTAAAAAACCCGGGGCCCCCTTTTTTTTTTTTAAAAAAATTTTTTTTTCCCCCCTTTAAAATTTTTAAACCTTTTTTTTTCCCCCCCTTTTCCCCCCTTTAAAAAAAAAAAACCCCCCCCCCAGGAAAATTTTTTTTTAAAAAAAAAAAAAAAAAAATTTTTTTAAAAATTTTTTTTTAAAAAAATTTTAAAATTTTTTAAAATTTAAAAATTTTTTTTTTCCCTTTAAAATTTTTTTAAAAAATTTTTTTTTCCCCTTTTTTTTTTTTTTTAAAAAAAAAATTTTTTTTAAAAAAAAAATTTTTTTTTTTTTAAAAAAAAAAAAAAACCCCCAAATTTTAAAAAAAAAAAACCCCCAAAAACCCCCTTTTTAAAAAAATTTTTTCCCCCCTTTTTTAAAAAAAAAAAATTTTTTTTTTTTTTTTTGGGGGGGCCCAAATTTTTTTTTTTTTTTTAAAAAAACCCCCCCGGGGGGCCCCCCCCTTTTTTTTTGGCCAAAAAATTTTTTTCCCCCCAAAATTTTTTTTTTTTTTTTGGGAATTTTAAAATTTTTTTAATTAATTTTTTTTTTTTTTCCCCCAAAAATTTTCCCCTTTTTTTTTTAAGGTTTTTTTTAAAAACCCCCTTTTTTTTTTTTTCCCCCCTTTTTTTTTTAAAAAGGGGGGGAATTTTTAAAAAAACCCGGGCCCCTTTTTTTTTGGGGGGGAAAAGAAAACTTTTTTTCCCAGAAAAAAAAAAAAGGGGGGGGGAAAAAAAAAATTTTTTTCCCATTTTTTTAAATTTTGGGGGGGGGTTTTTCCGGGGGAAAAAAAAAATTTTTGGGGGCCCCCCCTTAAATTTTTTTTTTCCCCTTTTTTTTTAAAAAAAAATTTTAAAAATTTTCCTTTTTTTGGGGAAAATTTCCTTTTTGGTTTTTTTTTGGGTTTTTTTTTTTTTAAGGGGGGTTTTTTTTTTTCCCCTTTCCTTTTTTTTTTTTTTTTCCCCCCCCAAAATTTTTTTAAAAAACCCCCAAAAAAAATTTGGGGTTTTTTTCCCGGGAATTTTTCCAATTTTTTGGCCCTTTTCCCCCCCCAAAAACCCCCCCAAAATTTTTTTTTTAATCCCCTTCCAAGCCTTCTTTTTTGTTTTTAAAAAATTTTTTAAAACCCGGGGGGGTTTCCCGGAAATTTTTTTTTTAAAAAATTTTTTAAAACCCAAAAAAAACCTTTTTTTTAAAGGGTTTTTTAAAAACCCCCCCCCCAAAAAAATTTTTTTAAAAAAAACCCCGGGGGGAAAAAAAAGGGGGCCCCCTTTTTTTTTTTAAAAATTTTTTGGGGTTTTTAAAAAAAAAATTTTTTTTCCCGGAAAAGGGAAAAAAAAATTTTTTTAAAAACCCCAAATTTCCTTTTTTAAAGGGGCCAAAAAAAAAAAAAATTTTCCCCCCTTTTTTTTTTTAAAAAAACCCCCCTTTATTTTAAAAATTTTTTTTTCCCCCCAAATTTTTCCCCCAAATTTTTTTTCCCCCCCCCCAAACCCCGGGCCCCCCCAAAATTTTTTTTAAAATTTTTTCGGGAAATTTTTTGTTTTTTGGGGGGTTTTTTAAGGGTTGCCCCCCCTTTTTTAAAAAATTTTTTTCCAAATTTTTTCCCCCCTTTGGTTTAAAAAAAAAACCCCTTTTTTTTTTTTTAAAAAATTTTAAACCCCCCTTTTAAAACCCCTTCCCCCTTTTCCCCCCAATTTTTTTTAAAAAACCCCCAAACCCGGCCCTTTCCCCCCCTTTCCTTTTTTTTAAAAATTTTTTTAAAAAAAATTTTTGGTTTTTAAAAAAAAACCAATTTTCCCCCCCACCCCCGGGGGTTAAAAAAAAACCCCTTTTTTTTTTTTCCCCCCCCCCAAAAAAATTTTTTTAAAAAAAAACCCTTTTTTTTAAAAAAAATTTTTTTTTTAAAAAAAATTTTTTTTTTTTGGGGGAAAATTTTGGGTTTTTCCCCCAAAAAAAGGGTTTTCCCGTTTTCCCCCCCAAAAAGGGTTTTTTAAAAAGGGGGGGGGAAAAAACCCCCCCGGGTTTTTTAATTTTTTTTTTTTAAAAAAAACCCCCCCTTTTCCCCAAAAAGGAAAAAAAAAAAAAAGGGCAAAAAAAAACCCTTTTTTAAAATTTTGTTTTCCCAGGTTTTTAAATTTTTTAAAAAAAAAAATTAAAAAAAAACCCCCCCAAAAAAATTTTTGCGGGGAAATTTTTTAAAAAAAAAATTTTTAAAAAATTTTTTAAAATTCCTTTCCGAAATAAAAAAGGGTTTTTTTTTTAAAAAAAATTGGTTTCCTAAAAAAAAATTTTAAAAATTTTTTTTGGGAAAAAAAAAATTTTTTTTGGAAATTTTTTCCCCCTTTTTTTTTAAAAAAAAACCCCAAAAAAAAAGGGGGGTTTTTTTAATTTTAAAATTTTTCTGCCCCTTTTTTCCCCAAAAAATTTTTTTTAAAAAAATTTGGAAAAAAATTTTTCCCCCAAAATTTGGAAAAAAGGGGGAATTTTTTTCCCCCAAAAAAACACCCTTTTAAAAAAAAAAAAAAATTTTTTAAAAATTTTTAAAAAAAAAACCCCCGGGGAAAAAAAAAAAAAAAGGGGAAAAAAACCAAACCCTTTTTTTTAAAAAAAAAACCCTAAAATTTTTTTAAAAAAAAAAAAAAAAAATTTTTTTTTTAAAAATTTTTTTTTTGGGTAATTAAAATTTTGGGGGGGGGGGGGGCCCCCCCCTTCCCCTTTAAAAAATTAAAAAGGGGGGCCCCCCGGGTTTTAAAAAAATTTTTTTTAAAATTTTCCCAAAGGGAAAAAAAATTTTTTTTTACTACCCCTTTAAAAAATTTTTTAAAAAATTTCCCCAAAATTTTCAAAACCGGTTTTTTGGGGGAAAAAAAAAAATTTTTTTTTTCCCCCCCCGGGTTTCCCCCCCAAAAAAAATTTTTGGGGGGCCCCCGGGGGGGGAAAAAAAAACCTTTTTTTTTTCCTTAAAAAAAAAAAATTTTTTTTTTTTTTTTAAAGGGGGCCCAAACCTTTTTTTTTAAAAAACCCTTTTTTTTTTTAAAAAGGGGGGGGGTTTTTTTTTTCCCTTTCCGGTTCCCCCCTTTTTTTTTCCCCTTTTTCCCCCCCGGGGGAAAAAAAAATTTTTTTTTTTTTTAAAGGGCCTTTTTTTTTTTTTTAAAAGAGCCGGAAAAAAAAAATTTTACTTTAAAAATTTTTTAAAAAAAGGGGGAAAAAACCCCCCCTTTTTTTTTTTTTTAAAAAAAAATTTTTTTTTTTTTTTTAAAAAAAATTTCCCAAAAAATTTTTGGGGTTTTTGGGTTTTTTAAAACCGGGGGGCCCCCCCAAAAAAATTTTTAAAAAATTTTGGATTTGTTTTAAAAAAAAAAATTTCCCCTTTTCAAAAAATTTGGGGCCCCAAAAAAATTTTTTTTAAAAAAAAAAAAATTTTCCGGGGGCCCAAAAAAAGGGGTTTTTAAAAAAAAGGGGGAAAACTTTTTAAAAATTTTGGGGAAAAAAATTTTTAAAAAAAAAATTTTTAAAAAATTTAAAACCCCTTTTTTTTTTTTTTTAAAAAAAAAATTTTTTTAAGGGGAAAAAAAATTTTTTTTTTAAAAAAAAAAAAAAAAAAAATTTTTTTAAAAATTTTTTAAAAAATTTTTTTTAAAAAAAAAATTTTTTTGGAAAAAAGGGGCCCCTTTAAAAAAAAACCCCCCCTTTTTTGGGGGAAATTTTTTTTTTTTAATTTTTAATTTAAATAAAAAAAAAAAAGGGTTTTTTTTGGGGGGTTAAAAAAAATTTTTTTCCCCTTTTTGGGGGGTTTTTTTAAAAAAATTTTCCCCCGGGAAAAAAAAATTTTTTGTAAGAAAATTTTCCCAAAAAAAAAAAAAATTTTTTTCTTTTAAGGGGGTTTTTTATGGGTTTTTTTTTAAAAATTTTAAAATTATTTAATTTTAAAAAAAAAAACCCCCCCCCCCAAAAAAAATTAAAAAAAAATTTTTTTACAAAAATTTAAAAAATTTTTTTTTTTTTTTTTTAAAAAAAAAGGGAATTAAAAAAAAGGGGGGAAAAAAGGAAAAAAAAAAAAAAAAATTGGAAAAATTTTTTGGGTCAGAAAAAAAAAGGGGAAAAAAATTTTTTTAAAAAAAGGGGAAATACTAAAAAAAATTTTTTAAAAAAAACCCTTAAAAAAAAAAAATTAAAAAAAAAAAAAAAAAATTTTTTTTTTTTTTTTTAAAAATTTAAAAAAATTAAAAAAATTTTAAAAAAAAAAAATTAAAAAAAAAATTAAAAACCCAAAAATTTTTTTAAAAAAAAGGGGGCCCAAAAATAAAAAGGAAGGGGGGGAAAAAAATTTGGGGGGGCCCTTTTCCCCAAAATTTTGGGAAAAAAATTTTTTGGGGGCCCCCAAAAAAAAAAAAAATTAAAAAATTTTTTTTAAAAAAAAATTTAAAAAAAAAAAAAAAAAAAATTTTTAAAAAAAATTTTTCCTTTTTAAAAAAATTTTTTTTTTTTTGGGGGGGAATTTTTTTGGGGGGGGGGGAAAAAAAAAAAATTTTTTTTAAAACCCCCTTTTTTTTTAAAAATTTTTTTAAAAAAAAATTTTAAAAAAATTTCCCAAGGTTAAAAAATTTTAAAAAAAAAATTTTTTTTTGGGGGGGGGTTTTTTTTTAAAAAAAATTTTAAAAAAATTTGGCCGGAATTTTTTTTCCCCTTTTTTTTTGGGGGGGTTAAAAAGGGGGGGAAAAAAAAAAAAATTTTTTGGAAAAAACCAAAAAACCCCCCCCAAAATTTTAAAACCCCCCTTTTAAAAAATTTTTCCCCCTTCCCCCCCTTTTTCCAAAATTTAAAAAAATTTTTTTAAAAAAAAAAAAAGGGGAAAATTTTAAAAAAAAATTTTTTCCCTTTTCCCCCCCCCCCAAAAAAAAAGGGGGGGGGAACCCCCCCCAAAAAAATTTGACCCTTTTTTAAAAAAATTTTTTTTAAAAAATTTTTTCCCCTTTTAAAAAATTTTTCCCCCCAAAAAAAAAGTTTTAAGAAAAAAAAGGGAAAAAGGGGGTTTTTTAAAAAAAATTTTTTTGGGGGGTTTTTTGGAAAGGAAAACAAAAAAAAAAAGGGGGAAAAAAAAAGGGGGGGAAAAAAATTTTTTTGGGGGAATTTTTTTCCCAAAATTTTTTTTTAAAATTTTTTCCCCAAAAAAAAAAAAAAACCCCGGGGGCCCCCCCCAAAAACCCTTTTTTTTTTTAAAAAAAAATTTTTTAAAAAAAAAAAAAGGGGGGCCCCCCGGGGCCTTTTTTTTTAAAAATTAAAACCCCAAAAAAAATTTTTTTTTTGGGGGCCAAAAAAAAAAAAAAACCTTTTTTCCTTTTTTGGGGAAAAATTTTTAAAAGGGGAAGTTTTTAAAAAAAAAACCCCCTTTTTTTAAAATCAAAAAAAAAAAGGGAAAAACCCAAAAAAAGGGGGCCCCCCCCCCGGGGTTTTAAATTTTAAAATTTTTTTTAAAAAATTTTTTCCCCATTCCTTTTTTAAAAAATTTGGTGAAGGAACACAGAGTTCCAAGATTACCGATTATTGTTTCAGACCAATTAGGTCAGTGTAGCGCTTCTGATGGGTGACCCACACTATCCAGCAAGGGGACTTGATGAGAACAGGAAGCCAAGTGACGTTACTCAGTCTGTTCGTGTCCCTTGTTGCCTCTCACCCGGTGGGATGGGAGGGGGGGGGGTTAAGGTAACCACTCACATACATCTTTCTGAACAATCATACTATCAGTCATACTTCCTCCACCAATCATTCAGTCTTCCACTCTTATATAATGATCTTTTCCCTCACACTCACCCATACCAAGACTTACAGTCAAATAATATAAGAGGAATACCTAGGAAAAAGTTATTATAAAGAAAAATTGTGTAATTTACGAATGTTCTACTGACTGTCACGACTTAACCAGTCAGAGAAATAACTGGACAAACCACTGAAACTTGAAAGCTTGGAGAGCCAATGTCCACCTCAATAGGTGACTCTTGGTTCTCTTAAAAGTCTCTAGTTATATCAAAGGTTTATGATCCGTTTCCAAAATAAATTTGTTGCCTAGAAGATAAAACTTAAGTTTTGAGATGCCCCACACAAGGTCCAAACATTCTTTTTCAATAGTAGAGTATCTCTGTTCCACAGGAAGAAGCTTCTAGCTCAGGAAGCATACAGGAGAGTACCTTCTTGGTATTGTTATAACACTGCACCTAGGCCGGTATTGGAAAAAATGTTCTTTATTGAATTAAGTTTTCCCAAGATTCGTTGGAAAGTTTTAGAAAGTTCCTATGGACTACCGTCGAGGTGACACCTGGAATATCGGTAAAGACACCAGAAAATTTACCCACACATTTCAGTAGCTCACTTTTCTTATGATCATCTAAAGACACATTGATATTTACAACCGTTGTAACAGAGGGTTCAAGAGTCACCACGTCAAGTAGTTCCTTGTCATCTTCCACATTAGTTGTATCAGTTACTCACACATTGCACTCTTCAGTATCATGTTGCTGGGGAAAAACTAAATCAAGTTATTAAAACAATTAACAGAATTTCTTCTGTAATATTTCTTGAAAATGTTTATATGATAAAGCTTGAGTTTCCCCTTAACCTCTACGAGGTAATCAACCTTTCCACAATTCTTCAAAAATTTATGAAGACCTTTCCAAGCTACTAATACAGTGGTCCCTCGTTTATCGTCGTTAATCCGTTCCTGGAAGTGTGACAATTATATAAATAGACGATTTTTTAATCAATTTTCCCCATACGAAATAATGTAAATACAATTAATCCGTTCCTGACACCCAGAAGTATTAAAACAAAATTTTTTTTTACATGAAATATAGATGTAGTACATAAACAATAGAATGGGACATGATGAATGAAACATTAACAGCATAACACTTACCTTTATTGACGATTCTTCTTAGTGTATGGAAGACTGGAGGAGGAGAGACACTGAATTACTGTTTGGAAGGGGAATCCCCTTCCATCAACACCTCAGGTACCAAGTCTTTTTCTTGGGTTACACACTTTTCTTCTCTGTTTCTTAATGCCACTAGGACCAGCTTGAGAGTCACTGGAATCCTGTCTCGCAAAAAATGTGTCCAGAGAGCTCTGTTTCTGGAGTCTCTTTAAAACTTCCTAAAATGGGCCAAGTTTCCGACATGGCTTGCAACATCCTTCTCAGGGTGATGTTTCTCCATAAATCTTTCCATCCTACCCCACATTTCAAAAATCTCTTTAATTTATGAAGAAGGCACCTTCTTCCATCTCTCTTCCTCCTCCTCCTCTGCAGCAAGATTCTGAGCTGCGATCTGTTGCTGTTCCTGCTGAAGTTTTTGCAGCTCCTCAGTGGTTAGCTCTTCGTTGTGGTCCTCCACCAACTCTTCCACATCCTCCAAACTCGCATCCAACCCCATGGAACTCCCCAATGCCACAATAGATTTCACTACTGACATAGGTTTATCAGGGTCACCACAAACCCTTCAAAATCCCTCTTGTGGACACAATCTGGCCACAATTTTCTCCAAGCAACAAC
Source organism: Cherax quadricarinatus (assembly GCF_026875155.1). Classification (NCBI taxonomy): domain Eukaryota; kingdom Metazoa; phylum Arthropoda; class Malacostraca; order Decapoda; family Parastacidae; genus Cherax; species Cherax quadricarinatus. Next base: position 7,814,459 of record NC_069492.1, on the reverse strand, counting down.
AGTTTCCTTGATTTCCTTTTTCTTTGCCATGATGGAAGATGTGGTTGTATGGGGTTTGTTATACATCCTGGCCAGTTTGGCCACACGTATGCCACTTTCATATTGTTCAATGATGTTTTTCTTAAATTCAATCATATTTCTCACCTTCTTTACCAAGTGAGGGGACCGTCGCTCACTGGTAAACAATGGCACACTGGCTGGGAAGGGAGGCCGTGGCGGCTCAGAGCCGTGAGTATGTGTCCAGGATGAACGACAATTAGCGAGTCAACCGACCATTTGTGAGCCAATGTTTGGAAGAAAATAACGCGATGATTTCCGAAAAGGTCGACAAACGAGCCTGACGATTATCGAGGGACCACTGTAATTTGTTAGATTTTATTGGTAACAACACTAGAACTTCATCCTCTTCTTTAAAACTTCTCAGATTTTTGGCATCAAAATAGTTTTTATGTTGGTCAATGGATAAGCTTAAATTTTTAGCAACTATGCCAGAGTTCTCCTGAAGTTTGGATCTTAGGTGAAGGATGGATGGACAACAGACCTGTGATCTGTCTCTTGAAGGGTGAAAGCCCTAAAGAGTCACTGGGAACTTCCATGATGGCAAACAAAGCACAGGGTAGGTAACGATGCCACTCCTTAGGTTTAAGGCGGAAAGTTTCTTTAAAATGAACTTGATAACAGAGTGATGGCGTTCAACCCTCCCATTACAGCTGGGATGATAGGGTGTGGTGAAGAGAGGCTTCACTCCCAGAAGTTGGTAAAGTTGTTGCATTAGTTCTGATGTGAACTGGAAAAGATGGACAGAAGGGCTTCAGCAACCTCTGCAGTAGTTATGCATTTCAAAGGTAAGGCTTCCGGGAAGCTCAAAACATAATCCACTAAAGTTAGAATATATCTATGTCCTCCAGATGAAAGAGGTGATAACGGACCAACTATGTCAATAGCAACTCTCTCAAACGGTACCATAAAGATCGGAATTTTGACCATAGGTACTCGCGAGTACCTCGGGAGGATGACAGATGGTAAACTTTATATGATCTACAATATGTAGTAATATTAGAGGACATTTTACCACAAAAATATGCTTCCTTAATTTTCTTCCTGGTTTTACAATGTGAGAAATGTCTGGCAACTGTCAAGTCATGGGTCATTTTCAGAACAATCTTCCAGCATTGACTCGGAACAACCAAGATGGAATAATCTATCTCATCTGAATTGGATTTAAACACAGATTTATACAAGATACTCTTAATATATTCAAATTTATGTGAATATATTAAGAGTATTGTGGCAACCCTGAAGTGAAGGGCAATTATGGTGTAAATTGATAGTCATCCATAGATAGTTCCAGAGGCTTAAAGTCTGGGAAAATGAAAGGATGAACGGTAGGAGAAGTCTGGGCTGTGGTTTGAGCCCTTGTTTAGATATTTATAGTGTTGGAGGCGATAACCTCACTATCATCCAACTGGTGAACAGGTGATCCTGCTACCTCATTTTAGAGGGCAGTATAATCTGTTACTACCTTTAAATGAATACTATTATTATGAGAAATTGCAGTTTCTGGAACAGAACTGTCAAGTGGCTTTTCGAACTTTAAAGGTAGAGAAGCTGAAAAACGTATGTCCACTGACGGTAACGAAAGGTTAACCTCAGAAAGAAGAATGGCACCTTTTACATTACCTATCAGTACAGAGCAAGAAGTGATGGGAGCTAGTACAGCACCAGACCAACTTATGAACTATTTAAATCTTATATAACAATGGATTATAGGGAATGTGTCTGTATGGCCCAGGTAAATTGAAAAGATAGAATAGACACGAGTGGTTTTAAGGTTCAGAAATAATTTGAAATTACGATACACGTACATCCAGTGTCACGTAATATGGTTGATACCTTTATTCCATTAACTGTTCCAAAGCAGAATGGTGCCTTGTAATTACAGTCAATAAAACATCTGCCAGCTTTTCCTATTTTCTTTGATAGACAATCAGAACATCACATAAATGACATGGCGTAAATGTTGGTTGATTCATTCCTAGTGGAGGCTTTTTATTCTTTGGTTCTGGTGAACCATTTATCTCCCTTCAGATCTTTATACGAATTGTGGCAAGTGGTAATGCCCTTACAGGTCTCTACAAGCTGTGGCATACCTCTCATAGTACCAAACTACACTTCTGCAATACTCTAATACCACCTCTGATTACTTACTCTCCTCTAGCAATGTCTCTTGCAGCTATGACCAACTTAAACTGCACCTTATCCAGAACTGGGTTCTGTCCTGGGTGCTTGATGTCGTCTGGGAGGACTTCGCCACAAGTGAGTCACTTCATGCCTAGTTATGCATCCCTGCGCTGAACGTGTACTGGAAGATGCTCAGTGGCAGACTCATAAACTAGAGACACGACATGACTACTGGACCTCTGTCCTTGACGAAGACATTTGCAGACCTACTAACCAACACAACTTATTCTACTCCTTATATGATCCTGCTCCTATCCCTATTTACAGATAACCTCTGTTCTTACTAGCCTGTACTAGGAGGTGTGGACCTTTAGATGTAACTTTTAACCCCCCTTCACTTTACATTACCTTTGGATTCTCTCACAGGTACCTTGCACTTGTTTGTTTCAGCATCCGCCCTGCCCATATGCCTTATCAGTCCTCCTCGCCACACTAGTCTCTGACCCACGATCGCCTTAGCTACTGGAGAGTTTACCTGGAGAGAGTTCCGGGGGTCAACGCCCCCGCGGCCCGGTCTGTGACCAGGCCTCCTGGTGGATCAGAGCCGGATCAGAGCCTGGGTTAAGCCCAGGTACTATCCCTTCCACTCATAACCCTTCTCTCACCAACCTGCTCTTCCACTATCCCCACTTCCCCGTTCACCCCACAAGGGTCTTACCCATTCTCTCTTGATCTTGTACTTGACACCCACAGGGTCCGGTCTGAGACCAGGCCTCGTGGTGGATCAGCATCTGATCAACCAGGCTGTAACTGCTGGCTGCACATAAACCGATGTACGAGCCACAGCCCGTCTGATCAGGTACTCACTTTAGGTGTCTGTCCAGTGCCTTCTTGAAGACAGCCAGGGATCTATTGGAAATCCCCGTTATGTATGCTGGAATGCAGTTGAACAGTCTTGGGCCCCTGAGACTTTTTGTGTTGTCTCTTTGTGTTCTCATGGCACCGCTGCCTTTCAGAGGGGAATGTTGCATCTCCTGCCGAGTCTTTTACTTTCGTAGGGAGAGATTTTTGTGTGTAGGTTTGGTACTAATCCCTCTAGGATTTTCCAAATGTATATTATCATTTATTTCTCTCGCCTGTGCTCCAGATAATACAAATCAAGGGACTTCAACTGTTCCCAGTAATTTAGGTGCCTTATAGAACTTAAGTGTGCGGTGAAAGTTCTCTGTACATTCTTCAGGTCAGCAATGTCGCCAGCCTTGAAGGAGGCAATTAGTGTACAGTAATATTCCAGGCTTGAAGGAGGCAGTGTACAGTAATATTCCAGCCTTGAAAGAGGCAGTGCACAGGAATATTCCAGCCTTGAAAGAGGCAGTGCACAGGAATATTCCAGCCTTGAAAGAGGCAGTGCACAGGAATATTCCAGCCTTGAAAGAGGCAGTGCACAGGAGTATTCCAGCCTTGAAAGAGGCAGTGCACAGGAATATTCCAGCCTTGAAAGAGGCAGTGCACAGGAATATTCCAGCCTTGAAAGAGGCAGTGCACAGGAATATTCCAGCCTTGAAAGAGGCAGTGCACAGGAATATTCCAGCCTTGAAAGAGGCAGTGCACAGGAATATTCCAGCCTTGAAAGAGGCAGTGCACAGGAATATTCCAGCCTTGAAAGAGGCAGTGCACAGGAATATTCCAGCCTTGAAAGAGGCAGTGCACAGGAATATTCCAGCCTTGAAAGAGGCAGTGCACAGGAATATTCCAGCCTTGAAAGAGGCAGTGCACAGGAATATTCCAGCCAGGAGAGAACAAACAATTTGAAGAGAATCATCAAGAGATTAATAAATATTTATGAATCGTATTTAACTAGAGTTATTTCTTCTTTATTTATGTCGAGATCTAGTTAATAATATTATTTATGTCGAGATCTAGTTAATAATATTATTTATGTCGAGATCTAGTTAATAATATTATTTATGTCGAGATCTAGTTAATAATATTATTTATGTCGAGATCTAATTAATAATATTATTTATGTCGAGATCTAGTTAATAATATTATTTATGTCGAGATCTAGTTAATAATATTATTTATGTCGAGATCTAGTTAATAATATTATTTATGTCGAGATCTAGTTAATAATATTATTTATGTCGAGATCTAATTAATAATATTATTTATGTCGAGATCTAGTTAATAATATTATTTATGTCGAGATCTAATTAATAATATTATTTATGTCGAGATCTAGTTAATAATATTATTTATGTCGAGATCTAGTTAATAATATTATTTATGTCGAGGTCTAGTTAATAATATTATTTATGTCGAGATCTAGTTAATAATATTCACTGGAAGACTATAAGCCAGGAAGATACTTCCAGGGAAGTAATGCAATATTATGTATCACTGAGGACGTGACTTATCACTGAGGAAGTGACTTATCACTGAGGAAGTGACTTATCACTGAGGACGTGACTTATCACTGAGGAAGTGACTTATCATGAGGAAGTGACTTATCACTGAGGAAGTGACTTATCACTGAGGAAGTGACTTATCACTGAGGAAGTGACTTATCACTGAGGACGTGACTTATCACTGAGGAAGTGACTTATCACTGAGGAAGTGACTTATCACTGAGGAAGTGACTTATCACTGAGGAAGTGACTTATCACTGAGGAAGTGACTTATCACTGAGGAAGTGACTTATCACTGAGGAAGTGACTTATCACTGAGGACGTGACTTATCACTGAGGACGTGACTTATCACTGAGGAAGTGACTTATCACTGAGGAAGTGACTTATCTTTGAGGACGTGACTTATCACTGAGGACGTGACTTATCACTGAGGAAGTGACTTATCACTGAGGACGTGACTTATCACTGAGGAAGTGACTTATCACTGAGGACGTGACTTATCACTGAGGAAGTGACTTATCTTTGAGGACGTGACTTATCACTGAGGACGTGACTTATCATTGAGGAAGTGACTTATCTCTGAGGAAGTGACTTATCACTGAGGACGTGACTTATCACTGAGGACGTGACTTGTCACTGAGGAAGTGACTTATCTCTGAGGACGTGACTTATCATTGAGGAAGTGACTTATCTCTGAGGACGTGACTTATCACTGAGGACGTGACTTATCACTGAGGACGTGACTTATCACTGAGGACGTGACTTATCACTGAGGAAGTGACTTATCTTTGAGGACGTGACTTATCACTGAGGACGTGACTTATCACTGAGGAAGTGACTTATCACTGAGGAAGTGACTTATCTCTGAGGACGTGACTTATCATTGAGGAAGTGACTTATCTCTGAGGACGTGACTTATCACTGAGGACGTGACTTATCACTGAGGACGTGACTTATCACTGAGGACGTGACTCAGGATTGAGGCCGTGACTTATGACTGAGGACGTGACTTATGAATGGGACGTGACTTACGGCTGAGGACGTGACTTATGAATGGGACGTGACTTATCACTGAATAAGTGACTTATCACTGAGGACGTGACTTATCACTGAGGACGTGACTTATCACTGAGGACGTGACTTATCACTGAGGATGTGACTCAGGATTGAGGACGTGACTTATGGCTGAGGACGTGACTTATGGCTGAGGACGTGACTTATCACTGAGAAAGTGACTTAACTGTTTCCATGTCTGTTCAAAAAGTCTTTATAATATAATTTAGAGTCAAGTTCATTTTACTCATCAATTTATATAGCAGATCATATACATTATTATTTACCTCTCATGGTAGGTTCCTTGATGCTGGTGAGGGGCTCTTGATCCAGGGAAATGGATCTGTGCTTCAGTTCCAAGAATTGAACCTGGCTTCCCGCTCACAGAAGATATTTAATCCCTAAGGGTTTAGCGCTCCCCACGACAATACCTAATTATTAACATTTAATTTTAGTTTCCACTAAGAAAAGAAGATTCTTAATGAAGCAGAAATTAAGAGAATATTAATTAAGTCTTGTTATGAAGACTTGGCAACACTGTCAGGGAAGTACTTCCCTGATAAATGGACCATCTTATCCAGGCAACACTGTCAAGGAAGTACTTCCCTGATAAATGTACCATCTTATCCAGGCAACACTGCCAGAGAAGAACTTCCCAGTTAAATGTACCATCTTATCCAGGCAACACTGTCAAGGAAGTACTTCCCAGTTAAATGTACCATCTTATACAGGCAATACTGTCAGGGAAATTCTTCCCAGTTAAATGCAACATCTTATCCAGCCAACACTGTCAGGGAACTACTTCCCAGCTAAATGTACCATCTCATCCAGGCAACACTCTCAGGGAATTACTTACCCGTTAAATGTACCATTATATCCAGGCAACACTCTCAGGGAATTACTTCCTAGTGTTCGCATCGCTGTTGGGCCGTGCGGACGTGCTGCGCAGTAGCTCCTGATTGGGTTGGCTTTTGCGCAGTAGTGACGTGTACTTAGCTCTGTGAAGACTTGTTTGCGCGCTCTCTACGAATTGAAGCAAGATGCCCTCCATCGAGCAACTTTACCAACAGCTTAAGGAAGAATTGAGGATGGCGAAGTTGAAGATTCGGCGACTGACCGAGGAAAACAAGAAGATTCGTAGTAGTCCTCCTGTTTTGAGTCCTCAGGTCAAGAAGGGAAACTGGTCAATGGCTGGACAGCATGGAACGAAGTTGGCGATCAAGAGGACGAATGGAAAGGTAGAAACGATGAAGAAGAAAGAGACTGCCGTGGAAACTGTTGTGTAAACATCTAATACATTCTCAGTGCTACCCGAGAATGTGAGTCGACTACTGGGAACATCACGACGAACGACACCAAGGAAGGTAAGAATATTGTTGTTGTTGGGGATAGCCAAGTTAGGTATATGGATAGGGCATTCTGCTTGAAGGACAGGAGTAGGAGACAGAGAGTTTGCTTTCCTGGGGCTGGGATGGAGGATATTGTTAGCCATCTGGATGACATAATGAGAGGTAATGGGAGCAATCCTATTATCTGTCTCAGTGCTGGAGGCAACGATGTTGGCAGACGTAGGAGTGAAGACCTGATTAGCAGGTATAGGTCAGCAATAGAAATAATTAGGAGTAAGGGTGGGAACCCTGTCATATGTGGTATTTTGCCAAGGAGGGGAGTTGGAAATGAATGGTTGCCCAGGGCAATTGGTGTCAATTGCTGGCTGGACAAATACTGTATGGAAAATGCGGTAACATTCGTTGACAACTGGGACCTCTTCTATTTATTTATTTATTTATTTAGTAATTTTAGCATACATACAGAGGTACAAAAAAATACAGGTAAGAGCAGCATGCCAAAGCCACTTATATGCATAGCATTACGGGCTGGCTTAAAATTAACTTAAGATTAACTAAGCAATGATGAAATCAGTGATAAAACATTATTGTAAACAGATAACTATAAAGCACAAATGAGTATTACAAAGACAGGTCATATGGTTGCATGCATTGCTGTAATTCAGTAGAATGGAGTATTCTGTTAGGTAGTGTATTTAAAAAAATAACAAAGTTAGATTGGGTCCTAGGTTTAACATTTGTGTGATTTAATTGTGAGTAACATTTAGGATAAACAATTTATAAGGTTCAGTTATTCAGTATTCATTTGGTTTTGAGTGAGTAAGTGATCTTTGAGAAGGACTTGAATTATAAACAAGTAGTGTTTCTTTTATATTTACAGGAAATGAATTCCAGATTTTTAGGGCCTTTTATGTGCATTGAGTTTTTGCTAGCGTGAGATGGACACGAGGAACATCAAAGAGTGATCTGTGTCTTGTGTTATGGTCATTGTTCTTTGAGGTTGGCAAGGAGATGTTTTTAGGGGAGGGTTAATATCCCGAGTTAAGTGTTTTTATGTATGTAAAAAGGGGCAGTAATAAGTATGGATGTTTTGTATGGTTTAGTAATTTAGAGTTTTGAATATTGGTGGAGTGTGCTGCCTGTAGTGGGAATTTGTTATCATTCTGAATGCAGCCTTTTATTGGGGGAATTAGTGGTCTGAGATGGTTAGTTGTTGTTGAGCCCCATGCACAAATTCCATAGGTGAGATAGGGGGAAATAAGAGAGTGATAAAAAGGGGCCCGGAGGGCTGACTGTGGAACATAGTACCGTATCTTCGATAGTATGCCTACAGTCTTGGAAATTTTCTTAGAAATTTGTTGTATATGTGTTTGAAATTTGAGTCTATTATCAAGGTGGATTCCTAAGAATTTTCCCTCTGTTTAGCTTTGTGATAGGTTGATCTGTTTATCGTTATGTTAAGAGGTACATCTGTACTCTGTTTCCAAACTGAATGAAGTAGGTTTTGTTAATGTTTTGTGTAAGTTTGTTAGTCCTCATCCAGGTAGATATTTTCTGTAATTCGGTGTTACAGTATTGGCTAGCGTGACTGGGCTCGGGTGAGAGAAGACGTATGTAGTGTCATCTGCAAAAAGTGTGGGTTTGAGTAATTGCGAAGCATTTGGTAGGTCATTTATGTAAGGAGAAAGAGAAGAGGGCCAAGGACACTTCCCTGTGGGACACCAACTGTAATTGGTTGTGCAGAAGAGCTTGCCCCATTTTCGTACACATATTGGCTTCTGTTGCTGAGGTATGACTTTAGGGAGTTGAGGGAGTGCCCTCTTATACCATAGTGTGACAATTTTACGTGGAGCAAGTCATGGTCAAAATGTATCAAAAGCTTTACGTAAGTCAATGAAGATCCCAAGTGGGACTTCTTTTTTCTCTATTGCAGTGTATATATGTTTTAGGATGTGATAATAGCATCATTAGTATTTTTATTAGGCCTGAATCAAATGGCAGGGGTTTAGTTGTTTTGGAGTAAGGGAGGATAGATTCGTTTTAATTAATTTTTCGAGGATTTTGAGAGAGAGTGTAAATTGGATATTGGCCCCTAGTTATTAACCTGTTT
>NC_069492.1:7782156-7804857 GCF_026875155.1 Cherax quadricarinatus | reverse complement strand
CAGTTCCTTGATCCATCCCTAGGAAATACGAGAGATAGCTATTACAGAAGACGACGCCCAAGACCTGGACCATTGTTACTATCTTGCTAATGGTATATTAATGAGAAAGGAAAAGTCTCTTTTGTCTTCTGATGATCATCTGTCTACCAGCAAACACCTAGTAGTGCTACCTAGCACCTTTAGAGAATTAGCTATTAGTTTCGCCCACCATAGTCCCATGGGAGGACATTTGGGAGTAAAGAAAACGCTGGGAAAAATAGCCAAGCATTTTCATTGGCCCAGAATGAAGGAGACTGTGGAAAGCTATCTAAAAGGTTGTCAAGTCTGCCAAGTGACCGGCAAACCTTCGCACACACCACCAGCTCCCCTCATTCCGATTCCCGTCAGTGGTGAGCCCTTCTCACGCCTGATAATAGATTGTGTTGGTCCGTTACCCAAGACTAAACAAGGGAATCAATATCTGTTTACAATTATGGATGTCGTTTACTTCGATATCCAGAGGCCATCCCTCTGAGAAAAATTAATTCTCGCATCATTGTTCGAGCTTTGCAAAAATTTTTCTCACAGGTGGGGATTCCCCGAATAATTCAATCCGATCAAGGTTCAAATTTTACCTCTAAGATGTTTCGTGATGCCTTATCACGCCTCGGAATTAAGTCCGTATTTTCTGTTGCTTATCACCCTCAGTCGCAAGGAGCCCTCGAACGATTTCATCAAACATTAAAATCAATGATGAGAGCATACTGCGAGCAGTTTTCCAGAGATTGGGACGAAGGAATACCATTCCTCTTGTTCGCCTTAAGGGAAAGCGAACAAGAAAGCACTGGGTTTAGTCCATTTGAATTAATTTACGGACACCAAGTACGCGGCCCCCTCGCCGTACTAAAAGCTTCATGGACCGGAAAATCAGAACCCTCGTTTAAAACAACAACTCTAATGCAAAAGCGTTTGTCACAACTGAGGGAATTAGCCTAAAAAAACTTAGCTAAGGCCCAATCCAAGATGAAGCATTGTTATGACAAACACACACGCTCTTGTTTCTTCAAACCAGGTGACAGTGTGATGGCGCAGAAATTCTTACCTGGACACGCTCTGCAACCTAGATACGAAGGTCCTTTGGAAGTGATTGAGCGGCTCAATGAGGTAAATTATGTACTACAAACTCCAGGAAAGAGAAAAGCAAAACGTACTTATCACATAAACCAACTTAAGGCTTACCATCCTAGTGTCGTACCAGTTACGACAGTTCTTCCTTTAGCTGAAACTGAAAATGTAAGTCTGCCCAGCATCTCTAAAGCGATAGAAGTACGTTTAAAAAATTCAGAGACATTGCAATCTCTTGATACCTTTCTTATGGACCTTGATTTGAAGGAAGCCAAAGATATCAAAGACTTGATATTACGTTATGAGGTTTTATTCGATGACGTCCCTAGGTGTTGTACATTGGGAATTCACGACATAGATGTACAAGGAGCAAAGCCTTGCAAACAGTCGCCTTATAGGGCAAGTCCACTCAAACAAGAAACATTAAACAAAGAAGTAGAATTTTTGTTGTCCCATGGACTCATAGAACGGAGTAAAAGTCCGTGGGCCTCGCCCTGTATATTAGTTCCCAAGCCTGATGGAACTTCTAATGTGTGCTCTGATTATCGTAAGGTTTAATGCTCTCACGGTACCAGATGGTTCCCACTACCCCGTATTGATGATCTAATAGACAGAGTATCAGGAGCCGCCTATGTCACCCGCCTGGATTTATTAAGGGGCTATTACCAAGTGCCGCTTACCCAGCGAGCCCAAGAAATATCAGCATTTACTATACAAGGAGGATTATTCAATTATCGTGTTATGCCCTTTGGGTTGTGTAACGCGGCCTCTACCTTTCAGCGCCTGATGAACCTGCTGACCAATGATTTAGAAGGAGTGGATGCATATCTAGATGATCTTGTTATATATAGCAACATTTAATTCGCCTGGAAACCTTATTTAAGAAGTTAGAAAAGTACAACTTCACCATAAATTTAGCCAAGTGTCAGTTTGGACAAGCCAAGATTAAATACCTCGGTTTTTGTATAGGTCAGGGTGAGGTACGTCATGTTGATGTAAAAGTTAGGGCCATTGCCGAGTTTCCTATCCCTCAAGATAGAAAGTCTATACAGAGGTTCCTTGGAATGACTGGTTATTATCGACGTTTCTGTCCTAATTTTTCTCAGGTTGCATCTCCACTTACTGAGTTAACCAGTAGTAAGATGAAGTTTTGCTGGACGAAAGATTGTGAGATAGCTTTTAATCGGTTGAAGCGGTTGCTTTCTTCGTCACCCATATTGAAAAAGTCCTGACTTTAATCAACCCTTCTATTTACACATCGATGCCAGCGGTTATGCTGTGGGGGCGGTGTGTTACTTCAGAATCCCCCTCTACTGATATTTGCATCCTATATCTATTTTTCTTCAAAGTTGAAACGTCACCAAAAGAATTACGCCACTGTAGAGAAAGAAGCTCTTGCCCTAGTAATATCTTTGGAACATTTTGACATTTATCTGGGAACCTCCCCCCATAAAATTATGGTATTTTCTGATCACAACCCTTTAATTTATATTAATTCTATGAAATCAAAGAACACCTGAATCCTCAGGTGAGCTCTGAGGCTCCAACCTAATCTGATTAGTATTCAACACTTAAGTGGATCCCTTAACATAATTGCTGATGCTCTTTCTCGCCCCTGAAAAAAAATGCATACCTTAAAATGTAAAGTAAAGTAATGAGTACTCTCAGAGCCTAATTTATATATATATTATATATTTTTGTTTATAATTTTCTTTTATATTGACAGTATGACTATGAAAGCCGTTTCGTTGATGGGACGAAGTATTAAGTACACATGGATGACCCTGACAGTCATGTCCGAGACTTCTATTCTCGAATTATGATGGAAGCCACTCCAGATAGTTCTTCTGGCCATTGTTCCAAAAGCTCATCCTCTGGCAAATAACCATGCTGATCGAGTTATTGCTTCTCCATTCTTCCGTCGCACTACTTGCCTTATTTACCAAGAGGACGCTTATTGTAAAGGAGATATTGCCAAGGACGCTTGCAAACTCCCTACTGCGACCTATTGTCGTACGGGGGGGGGGTGTTATATCTTCGAAATTGGTCATCCTGTGTTATTTAACTGTTGTAAGAGAAAATGTTCATCACTTAATATTATAGCGCGAAAGTCCCCGTTTATAGCTAAAATAGAGACTTTCGGCGTTACATTATTATCTGTTAATATATGAAAAATACCATGGTATTATTTCTATTATCGTTATTATCACTATTATTTTTATTATCACTATTTTGTAATTATCACTATTATTTTACTATTATGGTTAGGTAGGATTTCTTGTGTATATAGAGTTTTAGTCTCGGAACCATCCGGTGAATTGTTCAATTGTTTATGTCCGGCTGGCTGACGTGGCTCAGCTGATCCAACCTGACGACACATCAACAGACTGGCAAGTAGTCAGTCTGCTCCCAGCTCTAGCCCTGACAACTGATCGTATATTGGCTCTTACGGTGTACAGTTGAATGGTTTTGAGAATTGGACTCAAGAGCTGACTCACTTTGTTCCTCATTACTCTGAAAGACTCTTTTGATATTTATATTCTTGGTGAGTTCAGTAATCCATAGAGATACTATACGGCCAGATTCAAAGGTCTTGTTAAATCTTGTACCTTTTGTATTTTGAGTTTACAGTCTTGTTAAGAAAGAGACGTAAATATTAATGAGGACTTAGATACAGGAAGAATAATTAAACTTCCTTATTAATATAACATTTCCATTATTTTGAACTAAATGTATATGGTAAATTTATTGTACAAAGTATTAAGTTAAATTAACTACAAAGAGAAGATAAAGTATTGTATTTAAATATTTTAATAAATTTGAATATTATTCATGGGTTTCCCAGTTGAAATTATTTTCCCCTAGACTCTAAATTACCTATAACTCGGATCCAAAAATCTTGTTGCATAAGAAATAAATGGTAACAGACCACATTCTGAAGTTCTTTAAAAAAAAAAAAATTTCTTATTCGCAACAATATATATATATTATATATATATATATATATATATATATATATATATATATATATATATATATATATATATATATATATATATATATATATATATGCCAAATAACTACGGTGAAAAAATAGTGAATTTGAAAGAGGGAAAGAATATGTTGAGGAATTAAATGTTGAAGAAAATGAGGAAGTGATTTCAAGCATTGGGCAGGGAAGTATAACATCTTGCAGGAGTGAGGAAGAGTCAGATGCGAGAGTGGAAATATGTGAGGTAATAGGTAAAATAAAAGTGGGTAAAACTGTTGGGATAGATGGGATTAAGACAGAAGGGTTTAGATCAGGTGTTATATTTTTAGTGTACGTGATACCGGGGTATATAGCTAGATTTTGATTTGTACTTTTCAAGTAGCCATATAATTTAGGCGTAAAATGGGTGCGTGATGAACTTGTAAAGTCAAGTTCGAGATAAGAAGTTCCTTGGATGTATTCACCTGATTCACACCTAACCTGGAAAATGGAGATCATTGTAGATGACAATTTAATAATAGGCCAGGATGTTCCAAAACTTTGCTTGATTCCCTATTCATTTTTGCGGGCTACTTGTGAATTGGTAAAGTCCAATTATCGTGACTTATACTCATGTTTATTTGATTCACAAATGTCACTTAATGCTATCATTGAACTTTAAGGCATAATTTTGCAGCTGCTGGAAGAGGTAGGAAATAATGGGAGGCATCAGAGACTGCTTTACTGGCTCTTCATAGTGCCTATCAACTTTATCATCCCGTGGGTAGCACTAACGCCCATCTTCATGACCTCCACGCCCACCCACTGGTGTCACGTACCTGGACGCCCACTCAATGTCACCCTTGACGACTGGAAGGAGTTTACCATTCCCAAGTAAGTGATAAGATAACAAATCAGCAGAAAATTCTCAAGTAAACACTTCCATAGAAATATCAAATTATATTCATAAAAGAACGTGCTACTTTTACGCAAAATAAGTTGTCAGTATCTTCATAGTTAAGATTTATAATACTGACAAACTGATGAATAAGACACATGTGCAACATCTAGATATCTTTTCTGAGAGAGATTTTGCCTACCAATGACTTTATCAATCTAATAGAGAAACATGAAAAATGGAGCATTTTATAATGGAGCCAATGCAAGTAGAAAGATGCAGTAGTAGTAGACGTAGTCACATGTGAGAGGGGCCACACTAATGATGCAGTAGTAGTACACGTAGTCACATGTGAGAGGGGCCACACTAATGATGCAGTAGTAGTAGATGTGGTCACATGTGAGAGGGGCCACACTAATGATGCAGTAGTAGTAGATGTGGTCACATGTGAGAGGGGCCACACTAATGATACAGTAGTAGTGGACATGGTCACATGTAGGAGGGGTCACACTAATGATACAGTAGTATTAGACGTGGTCACATGTGTGAGGGGCCACACTAATGATGTAGTAGTAGTAGACATGGTCACATGTGGGAGGGGCCCATAATGCAGATGAGAGGTGTAACTATCAAGTTGTAGATAAATTACATAGTTTCCTACATAAGCAGGTAGGCCTGCTTTAGTGTTGCTCTTTCTTACATCCATTCTAGTTGTAGAGTCAGTGGAATAAGTAGAGTAATGCAGCAGTAATAGATGTGATTACATGTGGGCAGGGCCCACTAGTGCAAGTAGGTCATGCTGAAGGATGGATCCACTAGTGCAAGTAGGTCATGCTGAAGGATGGATCCACCAGTACAAGTAGGTCATGCTGAAGGATGGATCCTCCAGTGCAAGTAGGTCATGCTGAAGGATGGATCCACCAGTACAAGTAGGTCATGCTGAAGGATGGATCCACCAGTGCAAGTAGGTCATGCTGAAGGATGGATCCACCAGTACAAGTAGGTCATGCTGAAGGATGGATCCACCAGTGCAAGTAGGTCATGCTGAAGGATGGATCCACCAGTACAAGTAGGTCATGCTCAAGGATGGATCCACCAGTACAAGTAGGTCATGCTGAAGGATGGATCCACTAGCACAAGTAGGTCATGCTGAAGGATGGATCCACCAGTACAAGTAGGTCATGCTGAAGGATGGATCCACCAGTACAAGTAGGTCATGCTGAAGGATGGATCCACCAGTGCAAGTAGGTCATGCTGAAGGATGGATCCACCAGTACAAGTAGGTCATGCTGAAGGATGGATCCACCAGTACAAGTAGGTCATGCTGAAGGATGGATCCACCAGTACAAGTAGGTCATGCTGAAGGATGGATCCACTAGTACAAGTAGGTCATGCTGAAGGATGGATCCACCAGTACAAGTAGGTCATGCTGAAGGATGGATCCACCAGTACAAGTAGGTCATGCTGAAGGATGGATCCACCAGTACAAGTAGGTCATGCTGAAGGATGGATCCACCAGTACAAGTAGGTCATGCTGAAGGATGGATCCACTAGCGCAAGTAGGTCATGATGAAGGATGGATCCACCAGTACAAGTAGGTCATGCTGAAGGATGGATCCACCAGTACAAGTAGGTCATGCTGAAGGATGGATCCACCAGTACAAGTAGGTCAATGCTGAAGATGGATCCCCCCGTGCAAGGTATTTTCATGCTGAAGGATGGATCCCCAGTACAAGAGGTCCAGCTGAAGGATGGATCCACCAGTACAAGTAGGTCATGCTGAAGGATGGATCCACCAGTACAAGTAGGTCATGCTGAAGGATGGATCCACCAGTACAAGTAGGTCATGCTGAAGGATGGATCCACCAGTACAAGTTAGGTCATTGCTAAAGGATGATCCACCAGTACAAGTGGGTTTCATGCTGAAGGATGGATCCACCAGTACAAGTAGGTCATGCTGAAGGATGGATCCACCAGTACAAGTAGGTCATGCTGAAGGATGGCATGACCAGCAACTTAGCCAAGGTTTTGACAGTCACAACACCTATTTCTTAAAGCTAGTGGGAAGAAGTTGGAAAAGCAACAAGCTGATAAAAAGACACTTTGGCAGAGATGAAACCATTACTGAGACATTGTTTCTACTGGAAACCAAACACATGTACTTGAAGCTTGGTATCCATGTGATATGTAACACAATGTCTCGACAAAGGTTTTCAGTCAGCCATTATGTCTTTCGTTAACCTTCATTTTTAGATTCAGTCCTTTCTTTTCTGCCAGTTTTTAGTCACTGCAACATATCCTCTTCTTTGTTCTTAGGACGAGTCTTCTATTTCTTCTCTAAGAAGCTTCATCTCCTTCCTAGCTTCCTCCAGCTCTACTTTTACCTGATGGTACAGTTGTTCTGAACCCAGAGACAATCTTAATGTTCCAGCATCACAAGTACAGATAATCAGTTAAGCAGATCTTCACTGGCTAGAGATCAGTTCAGTATAGGTTCAGTATAGAGTTGTGGATGATATTCGGACCACTTCCCCGGGACGGAGAAGGTGACCGCTAGGGAAGTGACACTGTGACAAGTGTCCTAGTGGGAGGTGACACTCTGACGAGTGTCCTAGTGGGAAGTGACACTGTGACAAGTGTCCTAGTGGGAGTTACTACCAACCACTGTCCAGACGTCACCCTGCGACCAGCTGGCCAGTCTGTGGTTGGGTTACTGCCTGAGGGCAGACCACCACAACATGCTCACCTCATGTCATCAGACAGTCTGCTTTAAAGGCAGCTGTCGAGCCGGAATTAAAACATTGATGGGTCCAGGTCCCCCACATTAGACAGACTCCTAACAGCCACCTCTCGTGTCCAGGCATCCCTAGTCCAGGGAAAGAGTAAGTCCTTGGAACCCATGAGGTACTGGGTGAGACGAGTGCAGCAAAAGCACTTCACAGCTGACCTTGATTTCCTGAAGAGCAGGAGTCAGTCAGTGAGGAAACCTGACTTAGTCCAGACTCTGGGACTCGACCTGGACTCAGAGAACCTAATGAAGTACCGTGAAATACCTAATTCTTCCCTCCCTAGAAAAATCTGTCCCTTCTATCTTACTAACCAAACGCCATTGGCTGATGACGTTTATCATCAATGATGCCCACAAGCTCTACCTGAAGTTTACCTGGAGAGGGTTTCGGGGGTCAACGCCCCTGCGGCCTGGTCTGAGACTTCATAACTGAAACAGGGGCCACTAAACCTACCCAGTTGAGAACCCTCACACACAACCTCTGTTCTACACACCTCGGAACTCTAAAATATGATGATTAATAGGTAAAAAAAAACTGATGCAAAAGATGTTGATCTGTCAAATATATTATTGTGTTTATTTCAATAATAAAAGAAACCTGTTTCTTTTTCTTGGCAGACAGATAACTGAGGGGAGAGAGGTGTTCAGCAGCTGTTCTCAGTATAATGTGACGAGTGACCTCATACAAAGAGTCTACCTCACACCCTCAGCCTCAGCCACTGATGCAGCCTCCCTCACACCCTCAGCCTCAGCCACTGTTGCAGCCTACCTCACACCCTCGGCCTCAGGCACTGTTGCAGCTTCCCTCACACCCTCAGCCTCAGCCACTGTTGCAGCCTCCCTCACACCCTCAGCCTCAGTCACTACTGCAGCCTCCCTCACACCCTCAGCCTCAGCCACTACTGCAGCCTCCTTCACACCCTCAGCCTCAGCCACTGATGCAGCTTCCCTCACACCCTCAGCCTCAGCCACTGTTGCACGCCTCCTCCCCCACACCCTCAGCCTCAGTCACTACTGCAGCCTCCCTCACAAAAGGGCCCTTCACCTCAGCCACTACTGCAGCCCCCCCCTCACACCCTCAAGCCTCAGCCACTGCTGCAGCCTCCCTCACACCCTCAGCCTCAGCCACTGCTG
The DNA here is from genome assembly GCF_026875155.1 of Cherax quadricarinatus. Taxonomy (NCBI): domain Eukaryota; kingdom Metazoa; phylum Arthropoda; class Malacostraca; order Decapoda; family Parastacidae; genus Cherax; species Cherax quadricarinatus. The sequence goes on along the minus strand of NC_069492.1, from coordinate 7,795,962 downwards.
CAGCCTCCCTCACACCCTCAGCCTCAGCCACTACTGCAGCCTCCCTCACACCCTCAGCCTCAGCCACTACTGCAGCCTCCCTCACACCCTCAGCCTCAGCCACTGCTGCAGCCTCCCTCACACCCTCAGCCTCAGCCACTGCTGCAGCCTCCCTCACACCCTCAGCCTCAGCCACTGCTGCAGCCTCCCCCACAACCCTCAGCCTCAGCCACTGCTGCAGCCTCCCTCACACCCTCAGCCTCAGCCACTGCTGCAGCCTCCCTCACACCCTCAGCCTCAGCCACTGCTGCAGCCTCCCTCACACCCTCAGCCTCAGCCACTGCTGCAGGGCCTCCCTCACAACCCCCCAGCCTCAGCCACTCGCAAGCCTCCCTCACATCCTCAGCTCAGCCACTGCTGCAGCCTACCTCACACCCTCAGCTCACCACTGCTGCAGCCTCCCTCACACCCTCAGCCTCAGCCACTGCTGCAGCCTCCCTCACACCCTCAGCCTCAGCCACTGCTGCAGCCTACCTCACAACCGTCGGGGTTGTTGGTAAGCATTATTATTAGTATTATATTCATGGAGAAGTTCTAAATTGGGAAGAGTTATGCAGTGCTTGTAGAAAGGGAGGTAATCAGATTTTATCCCTAAAGGTGTAAGGTTGCTACAGTTGCTTGCAGCACGAGTTATTCACTAACATCAAGACACTCAGTTTTCCTGAAGACGGAATATAAACCGCTAGTCAGAAGTTTGAATGAGATTAAGACACATATGCAACATCTGGGTATCTTTATTGTAGACGTTTCGCCATCCAGTGGCTTTATCAATACAAATTCTAGGACATAACTTGAAGACAGTAGAACTATGTACAGAAGAAGAGGTAATCCCGCCTACCAGTGAATATGCCCTCGTCTGCTACACCTGACGTTACTATATAAGCGCCAGGATCATTTCTTCTGCTTCAGAATCTCCACGACTATGGTGCTCTTCGCACCTACTCCTAGGTTGAGGGACTGATTACCTCATCTTCTGTACATAGTTCTACTGTCTTCAAGTTATGTCCTAGAATTTGTATTGATAAAGCCACTGGATGGCGAAACGTCTACAATAAAGATACCCAGATGTTGCACAGGTGTCTTAATCTCATCTTGTCGGTATTATATACCATTCGTACACAGAAGTTTGAATGTCACAGGTTCTACAGTTTGCTCTCTCGCTGTCATACATAATGCATTCACAGAAAATTTTATATATTTTTTTTTGCCAGAGGTTTTGAACCTGACTGATGCTTAAATTTATTATTGCAGTTCACTACAATCAGTTTGAGCAACACCAGATCCATAGACACTCTATAGCTAAATCATAATAACTAAAATAAATTGTTCTATGATTAAGTTGGGTAGGATCAAGTCCGGTTATATAATTTAAGTATTTGCTACGTACATTGGAAAAAACACTGACTCAAAAGTGTGTATGTATATGTGCTATAACTTAAATTGCCAGGCACACCATCTTAAGGGGACAAAAAGATACAAAACATCCAGACCATGGGAAAACCTGGGTAGCCACAGCCACTTAAGAGGGAGAGGTTTTTTAGTGCCAAGAAGGAAAAAAAATTACTGGCAGGCAATGGCAGAAATCGTACACCAAATCCAATCATTTCTGGAGTGGAATCACAGTCGATGGCCTCCACTCCAAACCAACAGGTACAGATATTAGTGCCAAGAAGAAAAATCCCCCCCTTCAGTACCACCAATACCACCAATTCGATGACATTCTTCTTTGCAAATATACAGGGTCTAAAGCCAGCAACGAACAACAAAATACCTTTCATCCGTGGACTGCTTGCAGAGGCAAAGGCAATGTTCGCGGCTTTCAAAGAGACCCACATAAAGGATCACTTGGACAACGAAATATAGATTCCTATACAGATGAGACAGAGTGAACAGGCAACAGGGGGAGGGGGGTTGGCCTGTATATCGCAGAGTCATTTATTTACTGAGAACTGCTAAATGCCTCAAATGATGTAGTTGAAGTTTTAGCAGTAAAATCGAGAACCAAAATCTGGTCATTGTAGTAGCAGTCAAGCCTCCGGATGCAACGTCCCAGCAATTACAGGAACAGCTCTTGAAAATTGACCACTGTCTGGAAAATCTTCCAGCTCCTGCTCCCAACATCTTGCTCCTGGGGGAATTCAACCTAAGGCACCTAAACTGGAGGAATATAGCAAATAATGTTGTTGCAGTATTAACACCAGGAGGCAGCTCAGATGAAAATTCACACACACACACGAGCTTTTAAATCTCTGCACAAAATTCACCCTAAACCAGCAAATAATAGAGCCTACTAGACTGGAGAATACACTAGACCTCATCTTCACTAACAATGATGATCTGATACGAAATGTCACCATATCAAAAACAATATACTCAGATCACAACATAATCGAGGTTCAGACATGTATGCGTGGAGCCCCAGACCGACAAAATGAGATTAGTCACGAGGGAGCATTCACCAAATTCAACTTCAATAACAAGAACATAAAGTGGAACCAAGTAAACCAAGTCCTAAATGATATAAGCTGGGAAGATAGTCCAAGCAACACAGACCCCAACTTATGCCTAGAACAGATTAACTCGGTGGCACTCAATGAATGCTCAAAAAGGAGATGTAAACTAGAAAGAGAAAGGCACTCCCTTTAAAGGCGAAGACAAAGAATAGCAGAACAGCTAAAAGAGGCCAATATATCTTCAATTTGTAGGGAGACACTGGTCAGAGAAAGAGCATACATCGAACTGAAGCTGAAGGAATCTTATAGGAGTGAAGAATCGCGGGAAGAACTAAAAGCCATAAATGAAATCTAAAGGAACCCAAAGTATTTCTTTCTCCTATGCCAAATCAAAATCGAGAACAACATCCAGTATTGGGCCCCTACTTAAACAAGATGGGTCCTACACAGATGACAGCAAGGAAATGAGTGAGCTACTCAAGTTCCAATATGACTCGGTTTTTAGCGAGGCACTATCCAGACTTAGAGTCGAAGATCTAAATAAATTTTTTTATGAGAGAGCCACAGAATTTGGTAAGCAATAGCCTATCTGATATTATCCTGACTCCAAATGACTTCGAACAGGCGATAAATGACATGCCCATGCACTCTGCCGCAGGGCCAGACTCATGGAACTCCGTGTTCATCAAGAACTGCAAGAAGCCCCTATCACGAGCTTTTACCATCCTATGGAGAGGGAGCATGAACACGGGGGTCGTCCCACAGTTACTAAAAACAACAGACATAGCCCTACTCCACAAAGGGGGCAGTAAAGCAATAGCAAAGAACTACAGACCGATAGCACTAACATCCCATATATAAAAATCTTTGAAAGGGTCCATCTAGATACCCATCATTTCACAACCCAGAGCAACACGAGTTTAAAGCAGGTCACTCTTGTCTGTCCCAACTACTGGACCACTATGACAAGGTCCTGGAAGCTCTAGAAGAGAAACAAAACGTGAGGAAATTAAAACTATATCGGAGTATGAAATTCCAACCACATAATAGAGTGAAAAACTAATGAAAAGACCTGGGCGTGATCATGTCAGAGGATCTCACCTTCAAAGACCTTAAAAGTATTACGATAGACCTTAGAATTTGTAATGTATTTGGCCTGAGTATAAGAGATCCTTAGTATCGAGTATTCTCATGGAAAATCCTAATAAGGATTTATATGATGGGGTGATGAAAAGATCACATTAAAATTTATTTTTAATATAGCGTAATTTATGTAATATTCTATAAAGTATTTTAAAACGGTACCTTTACTTATAATATAGAAATAACACTTCACAGACTTATAACTTATATACCCCTTACAGTTACGTCCATTCTGACTGTATGGGTATTTATATATGAAAGTTATAAAGTTAGATTGTCTCTTTAACCTGAGACGATCCAAACTTAATAATTAAAATCTATTTAACACTGTCGATATTTTACTTGTTGAGAATTTGCTAATACTCTACGTTCAGGAGACTGAGAGAATAATGTTATATTGCTGGATAACTTCTCAATCAAAGTAAGTAGAGAGGACCTTCTCAAGACTGAGACAAGTGTCGTACTACCTAACCCACGCCACTCACCCCTGGCGCCAGCTGGCGTCAGGTGAGTAGTGCAGAGGTGACGCCACACAAATATAAATTGGTCGGTATCCATGGTGAACCTCCATTTCCTTACCAAAATAATTCGTATAAATATATACATATAATGAAAATGGGAAATACGAAAATGAATATTTAATATTATAAAGCTGATTACTCTCGATTTAGTTATTAACGATGGCAGTCGCAATGTAATATTACACAGATGAACAAATATAAAAGTTATATTTTACAAAGCCGCATCTCGGCGTGACAACATTGTATCAGTCTCATCTGCTGGAAAAATGACAGGATGGATAATGAGAACCTTCAAAATGACAGGATGGATAATGAGAACCTTCAAAATGACAGGATGGATAATGAGAACCTTCAAAATGACAGGATGGATAATGAAAACCTTCAAAATGACAGGATGGATAATGAGAACCTTCAAAATGACAGGATGAATAATGAGAACCTTCAAAATGACAGGATGAATAATGAGAACCTTCAAAATGACAGGATGGATAATGAGAACCTTCAAAAACAGGATGAATAATGGACCTCAAATGACAGATATAATGATGAACTCTTCAAAATGACAGGGTGGATAATGAGAACCTCAAATGACAGATGAATAATGAGAACCTTCAAAATGACAGGATGGATAATGAGACCTCAAAATGACAGGATGGATAATGAGAACCTTCAAGACAGGATGGAATAATGAGAACTTCAAAATCAGATGGATAATGAGAACCTTCAAAATGACAGATGATATGAGAACCTTCAAATGACAGGATGGATAATGAGAACCTTCAAAATGACAGGATGGATAATGAGAACCTTCAAAATGACAGGATGGATAATGAGAACCTTCAAAATGACAGGATGGATAATGAGAACCTTCAAAACTAGGGATGCCCAGCGTATGATGACACTCTTCAGGTCGCTTGTTCTATATAGGCTGGAATATTGCTGCACACTAACAGCACCTTACAAGGCAGGTGAAATTGCTGACCTAGAAAATGTACAGAGAACCTTCACGGCGCACATAACTGCAATAAAAACTTCAATTACTCTGAACACTTTAAGTTCCTCAACCTGTATTCCTTTAAAGTGCAGGCGGGAGAGATACATGATTATATACAGCTGGAAAATCCTAAAGGGACTAGTACCAAACTTGCACACGAAAATCACTCCATATGAAAGAGAAAGACTAGGCAGACGATGCAACTTCCCCTCATTGAAAGCTAGGGTGCCAGTAGCAAGATAAGAAACAAGTGTTAGGGGCCCAAGACTGTTTAACTGCCTCCCAGCATACATAAAGTGGATTACCAATAGACCCCTGGCAGTCTTGAAGGTACTGGACAGGCACCTAAAGTCAGTACCTGACCAGGCAAGCTGTGGTTCGCATGTTGGGTTGTGTGCGGTGAGCATAACAGCTTGGTTAATCAGGTCTTGATCCACCATGAGGCCTGGTAACAGACCAGGCCGTGGAAGCGTTGACCTCCGAAACCCTCTTCAGGTATACTCCACGGTCAACTCTCCCGCGGCCCGGTCTAACATTCTTTTGGTGCAAAATTAATTTTTTTTACATAAACATCAATGAAAAAAATATATCTTTAAACGTATAAGAGAATATTTTTAGAAAGGACTTTAATTTTAAATGAGCTCTTGCTAATGACCATTTTACATATTCGGCACACATATATATATATATATATATAATATATATATATATATATAATATATATATATATATATATATATATATAATATATATATATATATATATATATAGTGGTAAAAAAGTTTTATTGAAGTTTGATTAGCAACATGCGTGACATATATTAATATATATATATATATTAATATATTATATATAGTATTATATTTTATGGGAGTGTAAGAAGGTATTTTGTGAAGGGGCTTCAGGAACCGCAGTCCTGACATTTATAGTTGAATGGAGAATGGTTTTTGAACTTGACGTGTCTGGAGTGAAGGGGGACTTATAAGAGATTAGCAGTTTTCTGAACTGTAGTGTACGAGCAGGCCTCTGAAGAGATGTGTGGAGTTTTATAACTGTAGTGAACATGTTTTTTCTTTTACGGGCCACCCTGCCTTGGTGGGAAACGGCCGATTCCGATATTGCAAGGAATCAATGCTCCTACTTGGATAGCATGAAATCACATTATCAGAGGGTGTCCAGCAAGGGGATCCTTTTGCACATTTCTCTTCTGTTTAGCAGCTAGGGAAATCACAATCAGATTGACTAGTGAGCTAAACATCTGGTTCTAGGATGATGGCACACTAGCAGGTACAAAGGAGTCCCTCCAAGATGATCTTACACAGGTGATGACACTGGGACAGGAAATGGGTCTCATCGTGAATCCATCCAAATGTGAAATCATCTCAATCAATCAACAAGTGATAAACGCAGAGAGATCAAAACTACCAGGAGCATCAGTCATTGCCCCCACAAATAGCGTCTTGCTTGAAGCACCTCTGGGAAGCGATGCCATTGATACAATTCTCAGGAAGAAATTAGAAGAGTTGAAGTGAATAGAACAACGAATAGGCAATCTTGACACCCACGATGCCTTGTGCCTTCTCACTAAGTGCTTGAGTCTGCCCAGGTTGACATATTTCCTAAGATGTGCACCTTCATATGATAACCCTATACTGCACGAATATGACAATATCCTGAGGCAGATTTTTACGAAAGTATTTAACCTTACTCTAGAAGACGGGCAGTGGAACCAAGCTGCACTTCCAGTCAGACTAGGAGGCATTGGTGTCCGCAAGTCATCACAGATTGCGCTACCTGCTTGTCTGTCCTCATTCATTGCATCCAGAGGGCTTGTAGCAGCAATTCTCCCTGAACATCTTAGGAACAAGATTGAAATCCAGGACCTAAAGTTCATCGACGGAGCTAAGATCTGGGATAATCTAACGGGCGCTGAAACCAGACCTGCTCCCTCCAACAACTACAAACAGCCGCACTGGAATGGCCCAATAGTGGAGAACTAAAAAAAACCATACCACGGGCGGGGATAGAACCCGCGATCAGAGAGTCTCAAAACTCCAGACCGTCGCGTTAGTCACTGGACCAGCTAGCCACAAAAAGATTCGTCCAACTAGGTATATTTCTACACCATAGGAAGGTTAGCATAGGCACCACTGTGACCACAAATGCAAGTTTTTACAGACGAATCTCCAGCTAGCGTGGCCGTAACGAACTCTAGCTCAAGTCCCTTCACTGCCGTCAACATGACTCACGAAATCGTAATGACACGATTGCAAACAAACCATACCACGGGCGGGGATAGAAATATACCTAGTTGGACGAATCTTTTTGTGACTAGTCGGTCCAGTGGCTAACGCGACGGTCTGAAGTTTCGAGACTCTGATCGCAGTTTCTAACTCCGCCCGTGGTATATATATATATATATATATATATATATATATATATATATATATATATATATATATATATATATATATATATATATATATATATATATATATATAAAACACTTATCTCTGGCTGAAGGAGACTCGAACCTACGAACCTTGGAACAAGGTACGCAGTGCTTTACCAATCTACCCACACTGGACCAATATCTTGGAGTCCAGCTTGCGCTAGACTTTGATCCAAGGCAGCCAGCTTTCAGGAAGAAGGCTTACAGCTTTTCATCTCATCCCCTGCATGCATCAGCCTTACTAGAGATTTTAACACTGCAAGGAATTCGCAAGAGCAGGCGAAATATACACAAACACTGATCTCTGGCTAAAGGAGGCTCGAACCTACGATCCTTGGAACAAAGTACGCAGTACTTTACCAATCTACCCACACTGGACCAACACCTTAGAGTCCAGCTCATTTAAAATTGTGTTCTTTCTGAAATTTTCTCTTATTCGTTTAAAAATATATTTTTTTCATTAATGTTAATGTAAAAAATTTTATTTTTGCACCAAAAGAATCTTAGAAAACTTACCTAACCTTATTATAACAAGAATAATTTATTTTAGTCTAACCCAACTAAATTATTTTAAATACGTTTACAATAATTTAGTACTAAACAAACACAATCAAATATATTTTTTTCGTTAGGTTCAGAATGATTTTGGCGAAATTATTGCATACACAAATTTTCACTTGTCGTATATGGCAAGATGAGCGTTGCTATTTAAGCAAGATGGCAAGTTCTACCATAAAGAAGGTTTTGTGTGCGAGGGGCTTGGACTTCCAGCAAGCAAGGAGGCCTGGTCACAGACCGGGCCGCGGGGGCGTTGACCCCCGGAACTCTCTCCAGGTAAACTCCAGGTAAGCATGCGTAAGCGCATTTGATAGGACTGCGGGGACCGCCGCCAATTTGAGGATCTCTGGCACAAAGTCTACTACTGTTATGCAGAGTATTTCCAACAAATTAGGTTAGTTTTGTCCCAGGATGCGACCCACACAACTCAACTAACACCCAGATACCCATTTTACACTGATGGGTGAACAGGGACAGCAGATGTCTTATGGAAACACGTCCCTAATGTTTCCCAGCCGTACCAGAGGAGATTCGAACTCCGGACGTGTGTGAGCTGAGTGCGCTAGTGATCCAGCTTATATGATGTAAAAGGACACAAGTGCAACTAATGTGACATTTATTGTGGCAACGTTTCGCTCTCCAGGAGCTTTATCAAGCCATTACCTTGATAAATCTTGATAAAGCTCCTGGAGAGCGAAACGTTGCCACAATAAATGTCACATTAGTTGCACTTGTGTCCTTTTACTTTACATATTGTCGGTAATTCTACCAACTTTATTACAGCTTATATGATGACAACTGATAAGCTGTCAAAGACAATGTTTAGTCAGAGGTGTTCCTTTTAGCAGATAACATGAAACTAATGAAAAGCGGAAGACGAAACATTGAAAACGAGCCTGGACAGTTGTAGGATTGGTCAGTCAAGTGTATATTAGAATTTAACCTCCAGTAAATGTAATGTTACAAAATTCAGGGAAGGTAAACACGCCCAGAATCATAATACAGGTTAATGAAACAAAGACTGCAAACCTTGATAGAGAAGGACCAAGTGATCACCCTAGAGCAAGCTAAGGAAACAAAGACTGCAAACCTTGATAGAGAAGGACCAAGTGATCACCGTAGAGCAAGCTAAGGAAACAAAGACTGCAAACCTTGATAGAGAAGGACCAAGTGATCACCGTAGAGCAAGCTAAGGAAACAAAGGCTGTAAACCATGAGGATAAGGAACAAGGGATAACAATATTTTGACCAAATCTCCCGATACATACAACAGTTGAATAGCAGCCGCAGCAAAAGCAAAAACTGGCAGATTGATATTTAATTTTCAGGAAGCTGAGTCAAGAATCATCGCGATACTGTATCACAATATACGACATTTTTATTCCCATCTTGGTGTACTCAGCACCCATGTACAACTGATAAAACATGTTAAAAAGTTGGAAAAAGTTCAGGTGTATATAGAGAGACTTATCCCAAGAGTGAGGAGCTGTTAGGTTAGGTTAGGTAAGGTTCGTCAGGAAACAGGACAAATGTTTCCTGACGCGGGTCTTAGTCAGATGATGACCCGCCTTTGGAGCTTTTGGTCATCTGACCGAGGCCTTCCGCTGGCTTACCGGTCCACCCCTTTAAAAATTATGGTCATTTATAACCTTCCAAAAATAAAAAGGAAGAAAAAAGTGAAGTGAGGAGCTGTGATGAGAGACTAAATCAGTGGTTATAAAGTGGTGCAGTTTAGTGGTAGATAGGAAACCTGGTAGTGGCCAGCTGAGAGGTAGAGCCAGGAGCTGAGACTCAACCCTTGTAACCACAAAAGGTTGAGTACAAACAAATAAGTACTGACGATGTATTTATCAGTGTATATGTTTAAAGTTAATTAATTCTTTCAATTATTAAGGCTATAATATAGTTAAAGGTCAAAATAGTCCACATTATTAACTTAATGACTGATAATTAAGAGGTCCTCACTATTTATATCTAAAAATCATAACTTTGTGTCTTCTCAACTTACCCACAATTATTAACAAGTGTGACTATCAAGTGGTTGTTTCAGGTTGTCACTCTGGGTGGGAGTATGACTACACCTATTTCCACTGACACTGAGTATATCAAGTGGTTGTTTCAGGTTGTCAGGCTGGGTGGGAGTATAACCACACCTACTTCCACTTGACACTGAGTATATCAAGTGGTTGTTTCAGGTTGTCAGGCTGGGTGGGAGTATAACCACACCTACTTCCACTTGACACTGAGTATATCAAGTGGTTGTTTCAGGTTGTCAGGCTGGATGGGAGTATAACCACACATACTTCCACTTGACACTGAGTATACCAAGTGGTTGTTTCAGGTTGTCACTCTGGGTGGGAGTATGACTACACCTATTTCCACTGACACTGAGTATATCAAGTGGTTGTTTCAGGTTGTCAGGTAGGATGGGAGTATGACCACACCTACTACCACTTGACACTGAGTATATCAAGTGGTTGTTTCAGGGTGTCAGGCTGGATGGGAGTATGACCACACCCACTACGACCAGACACTGAGTATACAAGAAAACTGGGTGTGTGAGAGGGACAGTCTGGTGGCAACTTGGATGTCTGCTGGTGTAGCTGGCAACGTCGTCGGTACACTCATCCTCAGCTCGCTGTCTGACATGTGAGTTACTCTCCCTTACTCTTTTACCTCTTATATATAATCTGATATCATATTTTCACTTAATAGAGTAAAAGTCTATTGGCCACTCTTAAAAGGGTCATAAAAGTGTACGGGGTAAAAGTATTTAAAAGGCTTAAATAACAAAAAAAAGGCACAATACCGTGACTGGAACGGTACACAAATAACACCGCACAAGAAGAGAGAAGCTTACGACGACGTTTCGGTTCATTTGGGATCCATTTACAAAGTGGGACGTGTGACCTCTAATGGTCCAAGTCGGACCGAAATCAGTGGTTGTATTCTCGGTTGTCATGTGGGGTTGGATTTACCATTAAAAACTTCATTGAAGTTTTCTAAGTGGTTTTTCAGGTTTCACTTTGGTGGGAGTAATTACACCTAGTTCCTTTGACACTTATTCAAGTGTGTTTCAGGATGTCAGCAGGATGGAGTATAACCAATACTCCTTCCACTTGAATGAGCTATACCAATTGTTTTTCAGTATTTACTCTGGGTGGGAGTAGTGTCTAGCACCCTATTTCACTGACCGTTATCAAGTTTTCGGTTGTCAGGCAGGATGGATATGACCAATATCATCACTTTGTCACTGAGTATAAATGGTTGTTACAGGTGTCAGGTGAGGGGTTTATGTGCAACATTCCTACTACCAGAACTTGTATACAAGAAACTGGGAGTGTCGAGAGGGACAATTTGGCACTAGAATGTCTTGTGTAGCTGGCATTCTCGTACTTATCCTCAGCGCTTTACTGTATTGAGTTCATCTCCTTATCTTTTACTTAATAACCATCTATATAATATCTCAAATTTACTTAATAATAATAATATAAGTCCATCTTAAAAGGGTCATAAACGTGTACACATTGATGGATGACACATCGACTCAGGTTGATGGACTGATTACCTCAGTTGGCCTCTTACCTCATTCCCTCCTTTCTCAAGTTTCTCCTTTGTATTGGACTGATGAAGCCACTGTGTGGCGAAACGTTTCCTGAATAAAGATTCCCAAATGCGCATAGTGTCTCAATTTCAACTTGTCGGTTTTCAAACCATTCATCACGGGGTATAAAGTATTTAAAAGCTTAATAACAAAAAAAGGCACAATACCGTAGACTGGAAACGGTACACAAATAACCGCACATAGAAGAGAGAAGGCATACGCATGTTTCGGTCTGACTTGGACCATTTACAAAGTCACACTGTGTGACTTTGTAAATGGTCCAAGTCGGACCGAAACATCGTCGTAAGCTTCTCTCTTATATGTGCGGGTTATTTGTGTATTTAAAAGGCTTAATTCTTGTTCTTGACGTTACATTGGTAATTCTATAGTTTTCTGGCGTCATTTCCTAAGCTTCTTTTTGTCTGTCTCACCTGTCAACGTCTTCTGTCGACCCACAATATTCACGCTTAATTAGGTTCCTTCCAATTTCAGCCTAATATATTTTCTTTCTACTTATATTTTTCTGTGTGCCAGTAGTGTCTGCTCCCTCACTTCTCTGAGCTCCTACTGGCCACTCCATAGGTCCTGCTAATATCATTATTATTGTTAGGTAAAAGGTGAAATATACAGTTAATGTAACATTTTATTGTGGCAACGTTTCGCTCTCCAGAAGCTTTGTCAAGACGGCTTGATAAGGATCCTGGAGAGCGAAACTTTTCCACAGTAAAATGTCACATTAGTTGGACATGTGTCATTTTACTTAACGTTATTAAGCCTTTACTGTATCTTCACTTCAGCTACACTTATCTTTTACTTAAATGAAACCCATCTATAAGTAATAGTCCCTCAAAGCTTACTTAATAATAATAATAATAATAATGTTTATTATTATTATTATTATCAAATAGAAGCGCTAAACCACAAGGGCTATAAGCAATGAATATACATTCTAATCTAATAAGTTTCTATTATGATATAACATATAATAATTAATAATAATAATACATAATAATTATATAATATAAATCGTTTAATAACAATTATAATAATAATAATGATATATTTATTTACTACCAGACAGGTAACAAGGTATACAGAATCAATAGCATACATCATGAATACTACTATATAAGATAATCAACTTATTTTGCAGACATTCCCTGTAAATATAGTCAATTATGTCCCAGGATGCAAACCACACCATCGATAACACACAGGTACATTTTAACTGACTGGTGAACAGGACAACAGTTATAATGATATCCACCTTGCTGGGAATCAACCACGAAATCAGGTATGAAGCGAGAGTTTTGCCATACAGGCACGGCAACCAATTCATGATTAACTGTAGTGTGGACAACCATTATAGTAGCATCTCTATATACCAACCACTGCACTGTCTTATCCACTCCTTTTCATCCCTCCCTTACTGTATGCTGTGAAAGGGAAAAGTATATGTTGATTGTTCTGATTACCTAGACATTGTCCTCTCACACGCCTACCATGCTTGCTTACAACCACCCTTCATCCTCCCACTATAATACTGTATCAGTTACTACATTTCTCCATGGTAATTTATACATACACATCATCCATGGTATTATACAACCACCATCATCCATGGTATTATACAACCACCATCATCCATGGTATTATGCAACCACCATCATCCATGGTATTATACAATCACCATCATCCATGGTATTATACAACCACCATCATCCATGGTATTTACACACCCCATCCATCCTGGTATTATAATCACCATATCCATGGTATTTAACAACCACCTCATTCCATGGTATTATACAATCACCATCATCCATGGTATTATGCAACCACCATCATCCACAGTATTATACAATCAACATCATCCATGGTATTATACAACCACCATCATCCATGGTATTATACAACCACCATCATCCATGGTATTATACAATCACCATCATCCATGGTATTATACAACCACCATCATCCATGGTATTATACAATCACCATCATCCATGGTATTATACAACCACCATCATCCATGGTATTAC
>NC_069492.1:7759914-7781656 GCF_026875155.1 Cherax quadricarinatus | reverse complement strand
CATGCCCAAAATCCAACTTCCACCCTGCCCCACACTCACTTCCTTACCCATGACCACACCTCCACTCCATACAAAAGACCACTCCTCACATCCACAACCCCATACCACTCTCACTTCCAAACCCATGACCACACTCTCTTCCAAAACCCCATGACCACTCTCACTTCCTACACATTTCCACTCTCCATTTTCCATACTCACATTCACCACATGCTCACTTTCCAATACCCCATGACCGACACCCACTTCCAACCCATGACCCACCCCCTTTCCCCAAAAATACCCATGACCCACAACTCCCCCATCCCAATCACTCTCACATTCCAAACCCTTACCCCCCAAAACTCTCCCATACCCATGACCACCACTCTCTTCCATACCCTGACCAAACTTTTCACCCCATACCCATGCCCACTCACACTTCCAACCCATGACCACATCTCACTTCCATACCCCATTTCCACTCTGACTCCCATACCCATGACTACATCTTTTCCATCCCCATGACCCTTCCACTTTCCATACCTTTGACCACTCTCACTTCCACAACCCCATTTCTACTCTCACTTCCATACCCATGGCCACACTCACTTCCTCATCCATGATCATACTCACTTCCATACCCATAGCCACACTCACTTCCTCACCAATGATCACACTCACTTCCACACCCATAACCACACTCCCTTCCATACCCATGACCACTCTTACTTCCACACCTGTGACCACACTCACTTCCACACCCATAACCACATTCACTTCCATACCCATGACCACTCTCACTTCCACACCCATGACTACACTCACTTCCTTACCCATGACCACACTCACTTAATCACCCATGATCACACTCACTTCCTCACCCATGACCACACTCACATCAATACCCATGACCACACTCAATTCCATACCCATGACCACACTCACTTTCTCACCCATGACCACACTCACTTCCACACACACGACCACACTCACTTCCTCACCCATGACACACTCAGTTTTCCCCACTTACGGCTACACTACTCCTACCCCGACCCCACTCACTTTTTTCACCCATGACCACACACATTTCCTCACCCAACCACACTCACTTCCAAACCACACCCACACTGTGATGAATTTTTTGAAAAACCGCAATTGAAGATTGAGGGCACTTAGAGAAAAATTTAACTTTATTTAGGAAACTTTCGCCACACAGTCTTTATAGTCCAATACAAAGAAAGGCGAAGGGAAGGGGGATTTGGTAATCATCCCCCAGCCCGGAGTCGATGTGAGTCGATGCATAAGTGTCCCCAATCTTTAACTTGTCGTTTTTCAAACCCATCACAACGTCAACACTGCAGCATCATGGGGCTTTTTTACAAAAATTTTTTCAACACTTTTTCAACCTTGGGCGAAGACCTACTTCGACTAGTGATGGGACCACTATACCCCCCTCCCCCCTGCTTCACTCACCTCCTCAGTATAAACCACGTCACGCCCTAGCGTACATTCTACAAATTGAAAGGGGCTGAACAATCGCCCCAGGCTGAGGGACATTACCTCAACTCCTCCTCTCCTTACCCTTCCTCTTTGTATTGGACTGATGAAGCCACTGTGTGGGGAAACGTTTTTCCCGAATAAAAATTCCCATATGCGCATAATGTCCAATCTTCAAACCCCACTCACCCACACCCATACGACACTTTTATTCCCACCCTTTTACCCCACACCATTCCTCATCCAAACCACCCACTTCCACAAAAATGACAACACTTTTCCCCCTCACCCATACCACACTCAATTTTTTTTACCTAAGACCCCGTCACTCCTCACCCCTGACCACAAATCACCCCACCCATGACCACACCACTTCCCTACCCATACAACAACCCCTTCCAACCCATGACCACACTCACTTCCTTACCAATGACAACGCTCCCTTCCCAAAAAATGACCACTCTCACTTCCACCCCATTTCCACTCTCCTTCCATACCCAAACACACTCTCTTTTTCCCCCACCCTGACCACTCTCCAACTTCCACCCCCATTACCACCTCACAAATACCCAGACAAAAATCTTCTTTCCCCACCCAAACCACTCTCCAATTCCAAACCCCGACCCACTCTCTTCTATAATCATGGCCACTCTCAATTTCCCTGCCCATGACCACTCTCACTTCCCCTCCCATGACCCCTCCACTTCCTCACCCATGACCAAACCACTTCCTCTCCCTGACCACACCACTTCCCCCCCCCTGCCCTCTCACTTTCCTACCAATGACCACTCTCACTTTTCCCCAAACCCTTACCCCCTCACTTCCATAAAACCCATACCACACCTCTTCCATAAAACCCCGACCATCTCACTTCCCCTACCCCTGACCACACTCACTTTTCCATACCCAGATCACTTCTCACTTTCCACACCCCCTGGCCACTCCCTTCCATGCCTGTGACCAACTCACTCCCCCCCATGACCCCTCTCACTTCCTCACCCTGACCACACTCACTTCCCCTCCCCATGCCACACCACTTCCATACCCATGACCACTCTCACTTCCACCCAATGCCACTATCACTTTCCCCTCCCATGACCACACTCACTTTCCCCCTACCCCTAACCACACTTTATTCCTCCCCCCATGCCCCCACTCACTTCCCCCCCCATAACCCCAACAACCCCCCACTTTCCAAAACCCATAACCTCTCTCACTTCCATACCCAGACCACACTCACTTCCCTACAAATGACCACTCTCTTCTATACCCAGCCACTCTCCTTCCTCACCCATGCCAAATCACTTCCTCTCCCATGACCACCACTTCCCAAACCCTGACCAAAACCCACTTCCCCACCCCATGACCCACCACCTCCAACCCATAACCACACTCCCCCTTCCATACCCATGACCACTTTTACTTTTCCCAAACCATGACCACACTCACTTCCCTATCCATGACCACCCACTTCCTCACCCATGACCACACTCACTTCCTCACCCATGATCACGCCCTTCCATACCCAAGACCACTCTTTACTTCTCCCACTGAACCCCTCACTTCCACCCAAACCACACTCCCCCTTTTTTTACCCCTGACCCTTTCACCCTTTCCCTACCCATGACCACACTCACTTTTCCATACCCATGAACACTCCACTTTCCCCCCCCCTGGGCCCCAAACCCCTCCTCACCCATGCCCCTCACTTCCATCCCAGCCAACCTCCCCTTTTTTCCACCAGATCCACTCCCTTTCCACACCCCTAAAACCCCACTCCCTTCCATACCCATACCACTCTCATTTCCCCACCCATACTACACTCACTTCCTTTTAAACCCATGACCACACCCACTCCTTCCCACCCTTATCACAATCACTTCCCACCCATGACCACACTCTTTCCATACCCATGACCCACTCAACTTCCATACCCATACCACACCACTTCTTCACCCTTGACACACTCAGTTCCAAACCCTGAATACACTCACTTCCCCACCCGGGCCACACTCACCTTTTCCCACCCATTCCACACTCACTTCCACACCCATACCACATCACTTCCTCACGCTTTACCACATCACTTCCTCACCCATGATCACACTCACTTCATCATCAATGACCACACTCACTTCCCACCCATGACACACCACTTCCCACCCATGACCACACTCACTTCCATACCCAAAAACCACAATCAATTCCATACCCGACCATTTCACTTCCCACTCATGCCCTACTCACTTCCTCCCCATGACCATCACTTCCAACCCCTGACCACACTCCTTCCCACCCATAACACACTTTCCCCACCCATAAACCACCCCTCCCCCTTTCTTACCCTGACCCTTTCACTCCACACCCAGACCACACTCACTTTTCCTTAAACCCCAAACACTCTCCTTCCCCCCACCCCGACCACACTCACTTCCCACCCAAACCACACACTTCCATACCCATGCCCCCCCCTCACTTCCTCACCCACACCACACTATTCCCACCCATGACCCCACCACTTTTATCCCATGACAACACCCACTTTCCAACCCATGACCACACCACTTTTCCTACCAATGACAACGCCCCCTTACATACAAGACCCCCTCACTTCCCCACCTATGACCCTCTCACTTCCCCACACCCAATTTCCACCTCCTTCCATACCCCCTACCACACTCTCTTTCCATACCCATGCCCCACTCTCACTTTCCAACCCATTACCACCCCCTACTTCCCTACCCCTGAACACTCTCATTCCTTCCCCCCCCATGACCACACTCACTTTCCTCAAAAACCCCTGACCCACACTACTTCCCTACCCAGACCCCCACTCACTTATTCAAACCCCGATCCACCCTCACTTCCACACCCATAACCACACTCCCTTCCATACCCATACCCCTCCATTCCCCACCCATGACTAAAACTCACTTCCTTTCCCATGACCACCTCATTCCTCACCCTTGATACCAATCACTTCCCACCCATGACCACAATCTTTCCATAAACCCCTGACCTCACTCACTTCCAACCCCTGACCACACTCACTTCTTCACCCCTTTACACACTCAGTTCCAAACCCCCGAATCACTCACTTCCTCCCCGTACCACACTCACTTCCTCACCCCTTACCACACTCACTTTCCCAAAACCCATGACCACATTCCTTCCTCACGCTTGACCACACTCACTTCCCCACCCCCTGATCACACTCACTTCATCACAAAGACCACACTCACTTTTCCTCACCCGATCACACTCACTTTTTCACCCATACCCAAATCACTTCCATACCTAACCACACTCAATTTTCCCAACCCCTGACCACTTTCACTTCCTCACCTTTACCTTCACTATTCCCCCACCCCCCTACCAGCACTCCTACCCATGACCACACTCACTTTCCCCACCCTTTAACCCTTTCCCCAAACCCCTAAACCACGCCCCCCTTACTTACCCTGACCATTTTTACTTCCACACCCAAGAACCAAAATCACTTCCAACCCATAGCACTCTCTCTTCCCACCCATGACCACACTCACTTTCCCCACCCATGAACAACTTTCCCTACCCTGACCAACTCACTTCCTCACCCACGACCACACTCACTTCCCACCCATACCACCTCACTTCCATACCCCTGACAACCCCACTTCCAGACCCTGACCCACTCACTTCCTTACCAATGACAACGTTCCCCTTTCATACAAAGACCACTCTCACTTCCACACCTTGCCACCTCACTTCCCACCCATTACCCCTCTCACTTCCCTACCCATGACCACACCTCTTCCATACCCAGACCACTCTCACTTTCCCCACCCATTTCCACTCCACTTCCATACCCATGATCACTCTCACTTCCACACCCATGACCCTTCACTTCCCTACACATGACCACACTCTCTTTCAACCCATGCCCCCCCTCACTTCCCCACCCATTTACCACTCTCACTTCCATGCCCATGACCACTCTCACTTCCCTCCCGAACAATCTTACTTCCTCACCCCCGATCACACCCTTCCTCTCCCATTAACCCCAAACCCCTTCCATACCCATGACCACTCTCACTTTCCATACCCATGACCCCCAACTCACTTTTTCCCCACCCTGACCCACACTCACTTCCTCACCCATTACCACACCACTTTCCCCACCCGACCCCCATTCACTTCCTCAAGCTTTGCCACACCACTTCCTCACCCTGACCAACTCACTCATCATCAATGCCCCACTCATTCCTCACCCATGATCACACTCACTTCCTCACCCATGACCACACTCACTTTCCATACCCCAAGACCCACACTCAATTCCTTATCCATGTAGCACACTTTCTCCCACACCCATGACCAAACTCAATTCTAGACCTATGACCACACTCACATCCATACCCATTACCCCACTCACGTCCTTACCCATGTCCACACTCACTTCCTTACCCATGACTACACTCACTTCCTTACCTATGACCACACTGACTTCCATACCCATGATCACACTCACTTCCTTACCCATGACCACACTTTCTCCCACTCCCATGACCACACTCACTTCCAGACCTATGACCACACTCATTTCCATACAAATGACCACACTCAATTCCTTACCCATGTCCACAATCACTTCCAGACCCATTACCACACTCACTTCCAGACCCATGACCACACTCACTTCCATCCTCATGGCCACACTCACTTCCTCTCCCTTGACCACACTCACTTCCAGACCCGGACCTCACTCAACTTCCTTACACCATTACCACATCTACTTCCTCGCCCAATGGATCACACTCTCTTCCACATTTCATGACAACACTCACTTCCTATGTACCCATGACCACACCTTACTCTGGTCCTCACTAGGATGCATGACCACACTCTCTTCCACACGATGACCACACTCACTTCCATTACCCATGACCACACTCACATTCCCCACCCATGACCCACTCACTTTCCTTACCCATGAACTAAAATTTTTCTTGTACACCTATGACCACACTCACTTCCTTACCCATCACCACACTCACTTCCTTAACTGTGACCACACTCACTTCCATACCCATGATCACACTCACTTCCTTACCCATGACCACACTTTCTCCCACACCCATGACCTCACTCACTTCCAGACCTATGGCCACACTAACTTCCATACCCATGACCACACTCACTTCCTGAACCATGACCACACTCTCTTCCTTACCCATGACCACACTCACTTCCATACCCATGACCACACTCCCTTCCACACCCATGACCACACTCACTTCCTTACCCATGACCACACTCACTTCCAGACCCATGACCACACTCACTTCCTTACCCATGTCCAAAATTTCTTGTACACCCATGACCACACTCACTTCCTTACCCATGACCACACTCACTTCCTTACCCATGACCACACGCACTTCCATACCCATGATGACCACTCTCCCTATCCACACACCATGACCACACTTCCTTCCCTTAACCCATGACCACACTCACTTCCATTCCCATGACCTCTCTCACTTCAGACCCCTGACACCACACCACTTCCTCACCCAGGACACACGCAGTTCCACACCCACGAAATACACTCACTTCTCACACCATACCACACTCACTTCCTCACCCATGACACACAGCAGTTCCATCACCCACGAATACACTCACATCCCCACACCCATGACAACATTCATTTCCTCCCATGATTAACACTCACTATCCTACACCCATGACCACTCTCACTCGGTCTCCCAATGACCACACTCACTTCCTCAACCATGACCACACTCACTTCCTCACCCATGACCACACTCACTTCCCCACCCATGACCACACTCACTTCCTTACCCATGACCACACTCACTTCCAAACCAAGACACACTCCCTTCCACACCCATGGAACCACACTCACTTCCTTATACCCATAGACCCACACTCACTTTCCATACCCATGACCTCTCTCACTTCCAGACCCATGACCACACTCACTTCCTTACCCATGTACAAAATTTCTTGTACACCCATGACCACACTCACTTCCTTGCCCGTGACCACACTCATATCCATGGCCATGATCACACTCACTTCCTTACCCATGACTCACACTTTCTCTCTCCACACACCCATGACCTCACTCCACATTCCCTGAACCTATGACCACTCTCACTTCCATACCCATGACCAAACTCACATCCTCACCCATGACCACTCTCACTTACCCAATACCACAATCATTCCAACCCATGCCCAACACTCATATTTCCCATACCCCTGATCACCCTGCTCACTCCTACTCATGGGAACACTCACTTCCTCTCCCATGACCATACACACTTCCAGACCCGTGACATCACTCACTTCCTTACCCATTGCCACACTCACTTCCTTACCCATGTCGACACTCACTTCCTCACCGATGCCGACACTCTCTTCCACACCGATTACCACACTCGCTTCCAGACCCTGGCCACATTCTCTTCCACACCCATGACCACACTCACTTTCTTACCAATGAACACACTCACTTCCTTACCCATGACCACACTCACTTCCATACCCATTACGTTACTCACTTCCTTACCCATGACCACACTTTCTCCCACACCCATGACCACACTTTCTCCCACTCCCATGACCACACTCACTTCCAGACCTATGACCACACTCATTTCCATACAAATGACCACACTCAATTCCTTACCCATGTCCACAATCACTTCCAGACCCATTACCACACTCACTTCCAGACCCATGACCACACTCACTTCCATCCTCATGGCCACACTCACTTCCTCTCCCTTGACCAGCTCACTTCCAGACCCGGACCTCACTCACTTCCTTACCCATTACCACACTCACTTCCTCGCCCATGATCACACTCTCTTCCACATTCATGACAACACTCACTTTTCCTTACCCATGACCACACTAACTTCCCTCACCCCATGACCCACACTCTCTTCCACACTGATGACCACACTCACTTCCATACCCATGACCACACTCACTTCCATACCCATGACCACACTCACTTCCTTACCCATGACTAAAATTTCTTGTACACCTATGACCACACTCACTTTCTTACCCATCACCACACTCACTTCCTTAACTGTGACCACACTCACTTTTCATACGCCATGATCACACTCACTTCCTTATTACCCTTACCACACTTTCTCCCACACCCATGACCTCACTCACTTCCAGACCTATGGCCACACTCACTTCCATACCCATGACCACACTCACTTCCTGAACCATGACCACACTCTCTTCCTTACCCATGACCACACTCACTTCCATACCCATGACCCATCCCTTCCACACCCAAGACCACACTCACTTCCTTACCCATGACCACACTCACTTCCAGACCCATGACCACACTCACTTCCTTACCCATGTCCAAAATTTCTTGTACACCCATGACCACACTCACTTCCTTACCCATGACCACACTCACTTCCTTACCCATGACCACACTTACTTCCATACCCATGACCACACTCCCTTCCACACCCATGACCACACTCACTTCCTTACCCATGACCACACTCACTTCCATACCCATGACCTCTCTCACTTCCAGACCCATGACCACACTCACTTCCTCACCCATGACACACGCAGTTCCACACCCACGAATACACTCACTTACTCACCCATGACCACACTCACTTCCTCACCCATGACACACGCAGTTCCACACCCACGAATACACTCACTTCCACACCCATGACAACATTCAGTTCCTCACCCATGATTACACTCACTTCCTCACCCATGACCACACTCACTTCCTCACCAATGACCACACTCACTTCCTCAACCATGACCACACTCACTTCCTCACCCATGACCACACTCACTTCCCCACCCATGACCACACTCACTTCCTTACCCATGACCACACTCACTTCCATACCCATGACCACACTCCCTTCCACACCCATGACCACACTCACTTCCTTACCCATGACCACACTCACTTCCATACCCATGACCTCTCTCACTTCCAGACCCATGACCACACTCACTTCCTTACCCATGTACAAAATTTCTTGTACACCCATGACCACACTCACTTCCTTGCCCGTGACCACACTCATATCCATGGCCATGATCACACTCACTTCCTTACCCATGACCACACTTTCTCCCACACCCATGACCTCACTCACTTCCAGACCTATGACCACACTCACTTCCATACCCATGACCAAACTCACATCCTCACCCATGACCACTCTCACTTACCCAATACCACAATCACTTCCAGACCCATGACCACACTCATTTCCAGACCCATGATCACACTCACTTCCATACTCATGGGAACACTCACTTCCTCTCCCATGACCATACACACTTCCAGACCCGTGACATCACTCACTTCCTTACCCATTGCCACACTCACTTCCTTACCCATGTCGACACTCACTTCCTCACCGATGCCGACACTCTCTTCCACACCGATTACCACACTCGCTTCCAGACCCATGGCCACATTCTCTTCCACACCCATGACCACACTCACTTTCTTACCAATGAACACACTCACTTCCTTACCCATGACCACACTCACTTCCATACCCATTACGTTACTCACTTCCTTACCCATGACCACACTTTCTTCCCCACACCCAGACCACACTTTTCTCCCACGTCCTATGACCACCACTACTTCACTTCCAGACCTAATGACCACACTCTTTCCTCATACAAATGACCACACTCAATTCCTTACCCATGTCCACAATCACTTCCAGACCCATTACCACACTCACTTCCAGACCCATGACCACACTCACTTCCATCCTCATGGCCACACTCACTTCCTCTCCCTTGACCACACTCACTTCCAGACCCGGACCTCACTCACTTCCTTACCCATTACCACACTCACTTCCTCGCCCATGATCACACTCTCTTCCACATTCATGACAACACTCACTTCCTTACCCATGACCACACTTACTTCCTCACCCATGACCACACTCTCTTCCACACTGATGACCACACTCACTTCCATACCCATGACCACACTCACTTCCACACCCATGACCACACTCACTTCCTTACCCATGACTAAAATTTCTTGTACACCTATGACCACACTCACTTCCTTACCCATCACCACACTCACTTCCTTAACTGTGACCACACTCACTTCCATACCCATGATCACACTCACTTCCTTACCCATGACCACACTTTCTCCCACACCCATGACCTCACTCACTTCCAGACCTATGGCCACACTAACTTCCATACCACAGACCAACACACTCCACTTCCTAACCATGGACCAAACACACTCTCTCCTTATACCCATGACCACACTCACTTCCTTACCCATGACCACACTCACTTCCACACCCATGACCACACTCACTTCCTTACCCATGACCACACTCACTTCCATACCCATGACCACACTCACTTCCTTACCCATGTCCCAAAAAAACAAATTTCTGTACACAGCCCATGAACCACACTCACTTCCTTACATGACCACACTCACTTTCCTTACCCATGACCACAACTCACTCCATAACCCATGACCACACTCCCTTCCACACCCCCATGAGTCCACACTCACCTTCCTTACCCATGACACACTCACTTCCATACCCATGACCTCTCTCACTTCCAGACCCATGACCACACTCACTTCCTCACCCATGACACACGCAGTTCCCCACACCACGAATACTCTCACTTACTCCACACATGACCACGACTCACTTCCGCACGCCATGACACACGCAGTCACACCACACGAATACACTCACTCTCCACACCCATGACAACATTCATTCCCCTCACCACGCCATGATTACACTCACTTCCTCACCCATGGACCACACTCACATTCCTCACCAAGACCACACTCACTCCTCAATCCAGGACCACACTCACCCTTCCTCACCCATGACCACACTCACTTCCCCACCAGACACACTTGTTCCTTACGCCATGACCACACTCACTTTCCATACCCATGACCACACTCCCTTCCACACCCATGACCACACTCACTTCCTTACCCATGACCACACTCACTTCCATACCCATGACCTCTCTCACTTCCAGACCCATGTCCACACTCACTTCCTTACCCATGTACAAAATTTCTTTGTACACAACGCCATGACCACACTCACTTCCTTGCCCGTGACCACACTCCATATCCATGGCCCATGATCACACTCACTTCCTTAACCCTTTTTGTTCCATGACCACACTTTCCCTCACCCATGACCTCACTCACTCCAGAAACCTATGACCACACCACTTCCATAATACCCATGACCAAACTCACATCCTCACCTATGACCACTCTCTCTAACCCAATACCACAATCACTTCCAGACCCAGACCACACTCATTTTCCAGACCCATGATGCGCACTCACTGCCATACTCCCCATGGAACACTCAACTTCCTCTCCCATGGAACCATACACACTTCCGACCCGTGACATCACTCACATTCTTACCCATTGCCCACTTCACTTCCTTACCCATGTCGACTACTCACATTCCTCACCGCACAATTTTTGTGCCCCGACACTCTCTCTTTTCCACACAAACCGTTTACCACACTCGGCTTCCAGACCCATGGCCACATTCTCTTCCAACACCCATGACCACACTCACTATCTTACCAATGAACACACTCAACTCACGTTCCTTTCCCGTGACCACACCTCACTTCCTTACCTATGACCACACTCAGATCCATGGCCATGATCACACTCACTTCTTTACCCATAGACCACAATTCTCCCACACCCAAGACCTCACTCTCTTCCAGACCTATGACCACTCCACTCCATACCCATGGACAAAACTCACTTCTGACCCATACCACTCTCACAATTACCCAATCCCACATCACTTACAGACCCATGACCACACTCATTTTATTTTTTTCCCCCCCCAGAACCCATGATCACACTCTTTTCCATACTCATGGCCAAACACTCCCTTCCTTACCAATGTCCGACACCACTTCCCCACGATGTGCCCACCTCTCTTTCCATCACGATTACCACACTCGCTTCCAGACCCATGGACACATTCTCTTCCACACCCATGACCACACTCACTTTCTTACCAATGAACACACTCACTTCCTTACCCATGACCACACTCACTTCCATACCCATTACGTTACTCACTTCTTTACCCATGACCACACTTTCTCCCACACCCATGACAACACTCACTTCCAGACCTATGACCCACTCACTTTTAATACCAATGACCACACTCACTTCCTGACCCATGAACACACTCACTTCCTTACCCATGACCACACTCACTTCCATACCCATGACCACACTCAATTCCTTATCCATGAACACACTTTCTCCCACACCCATGACCACACTCACTTCTAGACCTATGACCACACTCACATCCATACCCATTACCCCACTCACGTCCTTACCCATGTCCACACTCACTTCCTTACCCATGACTACACTCACTTCCTTACCTATGACCACACTGACTTCCATACCCATGATCACACTCACTTCCTTACCCATGACCAACGTTTCTTCTCCCACTTCCCCTGACCACACTCACTTCAAGACCTATGACCACACTCATTTCCATACAAATGACCACACTCAATTCCTTACCCATGTCCACAATCACTTCCAGACCCATGACCACACTCACTTCCAGACCCATGACCACACTCACATTCCATCCTCATGGCCACACTCACTTCCTCTCCTTTGACCATCACTCACGCTTCCAGACCCGACCTCACTCAATTCCTTACCCATTACCTACACTCACTTCCTTACCCTGACCACACTCACCTTCCCACCCATGGACCACACTCTCTTCCACATTCATGACAACACTCACTTCCTTACACATGACCACACTTACTTCCTCACCCATGACCACACTCTCTTCCACACTGATGACCACACTCACTTCTTCCCTTGACCACACTCACTTCCTTTACCCAATAACCTCTCTCACTTCATACCCATTACAACACTGTCACTTCCTTACCCATGACCACCCTCACTTCCCTAACCCATGAACACACTCTCCTTCCACACTCAATGACCTCACTCACTTCCTTACCATGGACCACACTCACTTTCCAAAACCCATGACCACACTCTCTTCCACCCTGATGACCACGACTCGCTTCCAACCCCATTTCCACATTCTCTTCCCACCCATGAACCACACTCCATTTCCTTACCCATGACACCTCACTTCCTACATTCTCACTTCCTTACCCATGACCCACACCACTTCATACTCATTACGACATCTCACTTCCAGACTATGACCCACTCACTTCCGTGCCCATGACCACACTCACTTGCTGACCCATGACCACACTCATTTCCTTTCCCATGACCACAATCACTTCAGAACCCATGACCACACTCACTTCCAGTCCATGACCACACTCACTAACCATAAAACCCATGACTCAACACTCACTCCTCTCCTATACCACACTCACTTCCTGTCCCATGACCCACACTCACTTCCTTACCCATGACCACACTCACTTCCTCACCCATGACCACACTCTTCCATACCGATTACAACACTCATTTCCAGACCATGACCAACATTCTCTTCTACCACCCATGAACCCCACTCACGTCCCTTACCATGGCCACACTCACTCCTTACCCATGACCACACTCACTTCCACACCCATACCACACTCACTTCCTTAACCCATTGACCACAACCACTTCCACACCCATGACCACACTCACTTCCTATCCATGACCACACATTTCCCAACCACCCATGACCACACTTTTCATCAAACACCCTTGACCACACTCACTTCTAACCTATGACCACAACTCACCCTCACGTACCCATTACCACACTCACGTCTTCTACCCATGACCACACACACCACTTCCTCACCGATATCACACTCTCTTTCCACCCTCATGACCACAACCACTTCCTTTAAAAAAAAAAAAAAAACCCATGACCATACTCACATTCCTCACCCATAACCACACTCTCTTCCACACCGAGACCACACACTCTCCCAGACCCATGGCCACATTCTCTTCCCCACCCATAACCACACTCACTTCCTTACACATGACCACACTCACTTTCTTACCCATGACCAAACTCTCTTCCACACCCATAACCACACTCACTTTCATACCCATGACCACACTCACTTCCTCACCCATGACCACACTCACTTCCTCACCCATGACAACACTCTCTTCCACACCTATGACCACACTCACTTCCATACCCATAATCACACTCGCTTTTATACCCATGGACACACTCACTTCCAAACCCATGATCACACTCACTTCTAGAGCCATGAACACACTCACTTCCCTACCCACGACCACACTCACTTCCTTACCTATGACCACACTCACTTCAAGACCCTTGATCTCACTCTCTTCGTTACCCATTACCACTCTCACTTCCAGTCCCATGACCTCACTCACATTCATACCCATGATCACACTCACTTCCTGACCCATGACCACACTCACTTCCTTACCCATGACCACACTCACTTCCTTACCCATGACCACAATCACTTATAGACCCATGACCACACTTCCAGACCCATAACCACACACACTGCCATACCCATGACCACACTCACATCCTCTCCCACGACCACACTCACTTCCAGACCCATGACAACACTCACTTCCTTGCTCATGACCACACTCACTTCCTCACCTATGATCACTCTCTCTTCCACACTCATGACTACACTCACTTCCTTACCCATGACCACACTCACTTCCTCACCCATCACCACACTCTCTTCCAAACCGATGTCCATTCTCACTTCCAGGCCCATGACCACATTCTCTTCCACACCCATGACCACACTCACTTCCTTACCCATGACCACTCTCACTTCCTCACCCATCATCCACACTCCTTCCCAAACCGATGTCCACTCTCACTTCCAGCCCATGACCAATTCTCTTCCACACCCATGACCACACTCACTTCCTTACCCATGACCACTCTCACTTCCTCACCCATCACCACACTCTCTTCCAAACCGATGTCCACTCTCACTTCCAGGCCCATGACCACATTCTCTTGGCCCACCCATGACCACACTCACTTCTTACCATGACCGACACTACACTCATTCCTTACCCATACCACACTCACTCCATACCATGCCACACTCACTTCCTTATCATGACCACAATTTTTCCACCACACCCATACCACACTCCTTGACCTATTGACCACATCACATCCCATACCCATTACCGCCTCACGTCCTTACCATGACCCACACTCACTTTCTCACCCATGATCACACTCTCTTTCCACACTCATGAACCACACCACTTCCCCCTTACCATGACCACACTCACTTCCTCACCCATGACCACATTCTCTCCACACCCATGCAATGACCACACTCACTTCCTCACCCATGACCACACTCACTTCCTGTCCCATGACCACACTCACTTCCTTACCCATGACCACACTCACTTCCTCACCCATGACCACACTCTTCCACACCGATGACAACACTCATTTCCAGACCCATGACCACATTCTCTTCTACACCCATGACCACACTCACTTCCTTACCCATGGCCACACTCACTTCCTTACCCATGACCACACTCACTTCCACACCCATGACCACACTCACTTCCTTACCCATGACCACACTCACTTCCACACCCATGACCACACTCACTTCCTTATCCATGACCACACTTTCTCCAACACCCATGACCACACTTTCTCAAACACCCATGACCACACTCACTTCTAGACCTATGACCACACTCACATCCGTACCCATTACCACACTCACGTCCTTACCCATGACCACACTCACTTCCTCACCGATGATCACACTCTCTTCCACACTCATGACCACAACCACTTCCTTACCCATGACCATACTCACTTCCTCACCCATAACCACACTCTCTTCCACACCGATGACCACACTCTCTTCCAGACCCATGTCCACATTCTCTTCCCCACCCATAACCACACTCACTTCCTTACACATGACCACACTCACTTTCTTACCCATGACCAAACTCTCTTCCACACCCATAACCACACTCACTTTCATACCCATGACCACACTCACTTCCCCCACCCATGCCACACTAACTTCCTCACCCATGACAAACACTCCTTCCCCACCATGACCACACTCACTTCCATCCCATAATCACACTCGCTTTTTTTACCCCAAAGGACACACTCACTTTTCCAAACCCCTGAAAAACTCACTTCTAGATTATGAACACACTAACTTCCCCACCCCCACCCATCACTTTCCCTTTCCTATGACCCACTCACTTCAAGACCTTGATCTCACTCTCTTCGTTACCATTCCACTTCACTTCCGTCCCAGACCTCACTCACATTCATACCCTGATCACACTCACTTCCTGACCCTGCCACACTCCTTCCTTACCCATGACCCCCTCCTTCCCTTCCCCTTTACCACAATCACTTATAGACCCAAGACCACCTTTCCAGACCCAAAACACAACTGCCCTTACCTGACCACACTCATTCCTCTCCCACGACCACACTCACTTCCAACCCATGACAACACTCAATTCCTTGCTCAAGACCACACCCCTTTCCCCACCTAGATCACTCTTTTCCCCCACCTGACAATCACTTCCTTACCCATGACCCTCCACCCTACCCACACCACACTCTCTTCCAAAACCCATGTCCCCTCCCCTTCCAGGCCCAAAGGACCACATTCCTTCCACACCCATCCACACTCACTTCTTTTCCCCTGACCACACCACTTTTCCCTTTCCCAGACCACACCCCACTTCCAACCCTGCCCCACACCACTTTTTTATCCTGACCAATTTTCACCCACACCCATGACCACACTCCTTGACCTATACCCAAAATCACATCCCTACCCATTCCCCCACTCACGTCCTTTCCCTGACCCACTCACTTCTCACCCAGATCCACTCTCCCACACTCTGACCACAAAACCCCTTTCCCTTCCCATGACCACCCATTCCTCACCCATGGGCCCATTCTCTTCCCACCCATAACCCCACTCCTTCCTTTCCCATGACAACACACTCCCTTTTTTTACCCATGGGCCCCACTCTCTTCCACACCCATAACCCCACTCACTTTCAACCATGCCAACCACTTCCTTACCAGCCACACTCATTCCCCCCCATCAACACTCCTTTTTCCCCACCCATGACCACACTCACTTCCCTACCCATGATCACACTCACTTCTATACCCATGGGCCCATCACTTCCACAACCATGTCACACCACTTCCAACCCTAACACACTCACTTTCCCCACCCTGCCACGTTCAATTTCCGACCGAAAACCCACACTCATTTCAGATCCATGACCAAACTCACTTCCATCCCATGACACACTCACTTCCATATCAGACCACACTCACTTCCATACCCTGAACAAAACCTCACTTTCAAACCCAGACCACACCACTCCCTTACCCATCACCACATCCTTCCTTTCCCATGACCCACACTCACTTCCAACCCCCATCACACTCCTTCCTTTCCCATGACCACACCACTTCCAGACCCCATGACCACACTCACTTTTAGACCCATGACCACACCACTTCCAGACCCATTTCACCTCACTTCCAGTCCATGGCCAAGTCACTTCCATACCCATGATACACTCACTTCCAGACCCATGCCCCACCTCACTTCCAGATCCTTGAAAAACACTCATTTCCCTGACCAAAGCCCCCACTCCTTTTTGATCCTAAAACCACAACAAACTTCCTCACCCAAGACCACACTCTCTTCTACCCCCGGGCCTCACTACTTCCTCACCCATGACCACATCCTTAAACACCCATGACCACACTTTCTTCTACACCCATGCCCCTTCCTTCCCTTACCCATGACTACCGATTTCCATACCCTGATCCCCCTCACTTCCATCCCCATGACCAAAATTCACTTCCAGCCCTTGCCCCAAAACCATTTGCATCCCCATGACACACCACTTCCAGTCCCATGACCACACTTCCCCTTTTCCCATGACCACACCACTTAAAAACCCCATGACCACACTCATTTCCTTACCCATGACCAAATCCTTCCAGACCCAACCCCCCCCACTTCCACTCCATGACCACATCACTTCCTTATCATGACCACACCACTTCCGCACCCATGACCCACTCATTTTCCTTACCCATGACCACACTCTTTTCCCAACCCAACCACACTCACTTCCTTTACCCAACCACACTACTTCCACACCCATGACCACTTCACTTTTTTCACGCATGCCTCAAATCACTCAATACCATTGACCCAATTATTTCCCCACTCCCACCCCAACCCTACACTCTTCCCCCATTCCCACTTCCACACTTATGCCCACTCCTTCTTCCCCCAAATGCCCACCACTACCATTCTAATGCCCACACGCAATTCCACAGCTATGCTCTCACTCACTCCGTCTCCCATAACAAAGAGGTTTCTTGAACTGACAGTAATTTAACTCTCACAGACAGTGTGCGTACGAAGTGATTCACACTCAAGCAAACAAGCGTACCTGCACACACGCACACGCACACAGAAGAATGCAAAAGGAAATGCAGTGGGAGGATGAAAGGAAGATGTCAGTTTTTGTTTATGGGCTCTTGGAAGCTGAAGGGAAACTTATAAATCAGGAAGACAGGGGGAGAGTAAAGCGATTGAAAGTTCGTATTATGAAAACCATAGGTGAGGATGACATGACCCAACTGACAAATTTTCTGAGAATAGCGGTGTTTGCAGGAGGAAAAAAGCGTCTGCTCAAAGTGATTTTCAAGGTGGAATCAGCTCGAAACAGAATCCTGCAGGAGGAAGCCCAACTAAAGGACTTATCAGCATACCGGAGAGTGTACCTCATCTGTGACAGAACACAAGAAGAAGGGTACTAAGACACAAGGAGGAAAGAGTATCAAAGACGGAGTTGAGCAGTAGAGCCCAGACTCAGGAGGAAGATCACATACAACCTCTCTCAGAATTAACCACAGAAGGACCTCAACCACGACAATGCCAATGCTGCCAAACAATCTAAAGTATTAGGAATTATATTGTGACAGAGCTTAAAACTGCAAAGTACTTCTCAGTGTCAGTTGATTCAACAGCAGACCTGGTTCATGTTGACCAGGCTCTCACAAGGCTGAAGTGCTGTCTGCTTCTCTGCTACGATTTCAAGAAAAAGTAGGTATTTATATTGAAGACTGCAGAGTGCAGTCCTACACCAATGGCAGTAATTTGTCTGCTTGCTACACAGGAACGCAGACCAGACTTAAAAATAAAAATTGAGCAGCAGTTTTTATTCTCTCTGTTGCTCACTCACTGAATCTTGTAGGACAAACTTTGTCTAGGATTTAGATTTAGATTATTTGAGATGTAGGCTCTGACATGTCATGTACGTGGTTCAACATTCTATTGTATTTTTGTTAATGTATTTTGTTATTAAATAAAGTTTACATTGAACATGTAATATTGGGGTTGGTAGGAGAAGAAAATATTTAAATAACTCATGGGAAAATCTTGAGCTTTCTCTGAAGTAAGTTTATTCAATTTTCTGAGGATGAGGATCTCCAGTCTTGTTCCATAGGTGGTTCTCCCCTCTATATATATATATGTATATATAAATATATATATATATATAAATATAAAATATATATATATATATATATATATATATATATATATATATATATATATATATATATATATATATATATATATATATATATATAATATATAAACATTGTCCCTACAGCCCATGATGACACTCTTCAGGACACTTGTTCTATCTAGGCTGGAATATTGCTGCACACTAACAGCACCTTTCAAGGCAGGTGAAATTTCTGACCTAGAAAATGTACAGAGAACTTTCACGGCGCGCATAACGGAGATAAAACACCTCAATTACTGGGAGCGCTTGAGGTTCCTAAACCTGTATTCCCTGGAACGCAGGAGGGAGAGATACATGATTATATACACCTGGAAAATCCTAGGGGGACTAGTACCGAACTTGCACACGAAAATCACTCACTACGAAAGCAAAAGACTTGGCAGACGATGCAACATCCCCCCAATGAAAAGCAGGGGTGTCACTAGCACGTTAAGAGACCATACAATAAGTGTCAGGGGCCCGAGACTGTTCAACTGCCTCCCAGCAAACAAAAGAGGGATTACCAACAGACCCCTGGCAGTCTTCAAGCTGGCACTGGACAAGCACCTAAAGTCGGTTCCTGACCAGCCGGGCTGTGGCTCGTACACTGGTTTGCGTGCAGCCAGCAGCAACAGCCTTGTTGATCAGGCTCTGATCCACCAGGAGGCCTGGTCACAGACCGGGCCGCGGGGGCGTTGACCCCCGGAACTCTCTCGAGGTAAACTCCAGGTAAACAGCTGGAAAATGGAAGAAGGAATGGTTCCGTTTCTGCACATAGAAATCACTCCCCTCTAAAGTAAAAGACTGGGTAGGCGATGCAAAATACCCCCAATTTAAAGTAGGGGCGCCATTGGTACACTAAGAGAAAACACCACAAGTGTCCGGGGCCCAAGACTGTTCAACAGCTTCCCACCATGCATAATGTGAATTACCAATAGACTCATGGCTGCTTTCAAGAGGGAACTGGACAGACACTTAAAGTTGGTGAAGTAGACTCTAGGTAGACTAGCAGTAGACTCCAGGTAGACTCCCAGAAGACTTCAGGTAGACTCCAGATAGACTCCCAGTAGACTCCCAGTAGACTACAGGTAGACTCCCAGTAGACTCCAAGTAGACTCCCAGAAGACTCCAGTTAGACTCCCAGTAGACTCCTGGTAGACTCCCAGTAGACTCAAGGTAGACTCCAGCTAGACTCCCAGTAGACTCCCAGTAGACTTCAGGTATACTCCAGGTAGATTCCCAGTAGACTCCAGGTAGACTCCAGGTAGACTCTAGGTAGACTAACAGTAGACTCCAGGTAGACTCCCAGTAGACTCCAGGTAGACTCCCAGTAGACTCCAGGAAGACTCCAGGTAGACTCCGAGTAGACTCCTAGTAGACTACAGGTAGACTCCCAGAAGACTCCAAGTAGACTCCCAGTAGACTCCCACTATACTTCAGGTAGACTCTAGGTAGACTCCAGGTAGACTCCCAGTAGACTCCAGTTAGACTCCAGGTAGACTCCAGGTAGACTTCCAGTAGACTCCAGGT
>NC_069492.1:7734810-7759414 GCF_026875155.1 Cherax quadricarinatus | reverse complement strand
ACCCCAACCACTTTCCTTTCCCTCCCCTTCCTCCCCCCCCACCCCCCCCCCCCCCCCCCCCCCCCCCCCCCCAAAAAAAAAAAAAAAAAAAAAACCCATGACCACCATCATTTCTAGACCTATGACCCCACTCACATCCATTACCCCCTTACCCCCACTCACTCCCTTAACCCATGACCACACACACTTTCCCACCCATGAATCAAAACTCTCTTCCACACTCATGACCACACTCACTTTCCCTTTCCCATGACCACACACACTTCCTCACCCATGACCATACTCTCTTCCACACCGATGACCACGCTCACTTCCAGACCCGTGACCACATTCTCTTCCACATCCATAACCACACTCACTTCCTTACCTATGACCACACTCACTTTCATACCCATGAAAACACTCACTTCCTCACCCATGACAACAAATCACTTCCTCAAACCCCTGACAACACTCTTCCAAAACCCAATGCCCACCAATCACCTTCCATAACCATGATCCCCTCTCACTTCTATAAACCCCTGGCCACCCCTCACTTTCCACACCCTTGATCACACTCACTTCCAGACCCATGAACACACTCACTTCCTTACCCATGACCACGCTCACTTCCAGACCCATGACCACACTCATTTCCAGATACATGACCACACTCACTTTCATTCCCATGATTACACTCACTTCCATACTCATGACCACACTCTCTTCATTACCCATGATAACACTCACTTTAAGACCCATGAACACACTCACTTCCTTCCCCATGACCACACTCACTTCCTTACTTATGACCACACTCACTTCCTTACCCATGACCACACTCACTTCCAGACCCATGATCACACTCTCTTCCTTACCCATGACCAAAGTCAGTTCCAGACCCATGACCACACTCACTTCCAGATCCATGGCCACAGTCACTTCAACCCATGATCACACCCCCACTTCCAACCCTCACCCACACTCACTTCCTTACATATGACCTCACTCACTTCCTCACCCATGGCCACACTCACTTCCACTCCCATGATCACACTCTCTTCCACGCCCATAACCACACTCACTTCCAGACCCATGACCACACTCACTTCCCATCCCATGATTTACACTCACTTTCATACCCCTTTTGGCCCACACTCACTTTCCACACCCATGATCACACTCACTTCCAGACCAATGAACACACTCACTTCCTTACCCATGACCACACTCACTTCCAGACCCATGACCACACTCACTTCCAGATCCATGACCACACTTCCACTTCCATTCCCAGGATCACACTTTACTTCCCAAATCCAGAACCACACTACTTTCCACAACCCATACCCCACTCACTTCCAGAGCAATGAAACCACACTCACTTCCTTACCCATGACCACACTCACTTCCAGACCCATGACCACACCCCTCATTCCATATCCATGACCACACTCACTTCCATTCCCCATGAATCACACTCTTCTTCCTTACCCCAAAGACCACAACACACTTCCTTACCCATGACCACACTCACTTCCTTACATAAACCACACTCACTTCAAACCCATTTCACACTCTTTTCCTACCCATTCCACACTCACTCAGACCCATGACCACACTCACTTTCATTCCCATGATCACACCTCACTTTCTAGACTCATGACCACACTCACTTTCCTTACGGATACCACACTCACTTCCTCACCCTTTATCAAAATCACTTCCTCATCCATGACCACACTCACTTCCATGCACATGACCACACTCGCTTTCAATACACATGACCACAATCACTTGCCTCACGCCTACACACTCAGTTCCATACCCACGAATACACTCACATTCCTCATCTCCATGATCAACACTCACTTCCTCACTCATTACCACACTCAATTCCACACCCATGACCACATTCACTCCTCTCCCATACCACACAAACTCACTTCATCACCCAAGACACACTCACGTTCCTCCCCAATGACCACACTCACTTCTCACCCATGACCTCACTAGCCCTTCCTCACAATGACCACACTCCATTCCTCACCCATGACCACACTCCAACTTCCTCACTCCATGAACCACACTCACTTCCCCACCCAAGACCACTCACAACTTCCATACTCATGACCAAATACACTTCTCTCACCCATGAACACACTCACTTCCTCTCTCCATGACCACAGTCACTTCCTCACACCATGCCAAACTCACTTCCTCACCCATGCCACACTCACTTCCTAACCAATGACCACACTCACTTCCTCACACCCATGACCACACGTCACTGGTCACACCCATGACCACTACTCAACTTCCTAACCAATTAACCACACTCCTCCTCACCAATGACCACACTCACTACCCACCCATGACCACTCACACTTCCATACTCTATGACCCACACTCACTTCCATACCCATGTACCGCACTCCCTTCCACACCCAGACCACACTCACTTTCCTATCCATGACCACACTTTCTTCTATACCCATGACCAAACTCACTTCCCGACCCATGACCACACTCACTTCCTGACACATGACCACACCCACTTCCTTACCCTTGACCACACTCTCTTCCTTACCAATGACCACACTCACTACCCATACCCCATGATCACACTCACTTCCTTACCCATGACCACACTTACCTCCCCACACCCAAGACCACACTCACTTCCCATAACCAGACCACACTCATTCTTGTCCCACGACCACACTCACTTCCTTACCCATGGCCACAATCAATTGCAGACCCATCACCACACTCACTTCTAGACTATGACCACAATCACTTCCATACCCATGGCCACACTCACTTCCTCTCCCATGACCATACTCCCAGACCCGTGACTCACGCACGTGCTTCCTTACCCATTACCACACTCACTTCCTTACACCATGACCATACTCACTTCCGTCACTCCATGATCACACTCTCTTCCACACTCATTACCACACTCACTTCCTTACCCTTGTAACCACACTCACTTCCTCACGCCATGACCACACTCCCTCCACCCCGATGACCTCACTCGCTTCCAGACCCATTGGCCACATTCCTTCCACACCCATGACCACACTCACCTTCCTTACCATGACCACACTCACTTCCTACCCAAGACCACAACTCATTTCCATACCCATTTACAACACTCACATTCCTTACCCATGACCACACTTTTCTCCACACCCAATGACAACACTCACTTCCAGTCCTATGACCCACTCACTTCCATCCCATGACCACACACCCTTCCTGACCCTTGTAGCACACTACCTTTCCTTACTTATGACCACAATCAACTTCAACCCATGACCACAACTCACTTCCTTATCCATGACCACACTCCTTCCTCACTTATGCCGCACTCTCTTCCACACTGAATGACCACACCCTTCCAGACCCATGACCACATTCTCTTCCCCACCCATGGCCACACTCACTTCCTTACCCATGTCCACACTCCATTACCCATGACCAGACACTCACATACCAGACCCATGACCACACTACTTCCTTACCACTTGACCACACTCACTTCCCTCACCTATGATCACACTCTCGTTCCACACCGAGGACCACACTCACTTCCAACCCTTGACCTCATGCTCGGCCCCATCCCATGACCACACTCCACTTCCTTACTCCATGAACCACACTCACTTCCTTACCCATGACCACACTCACTCCGTACCCCATGACCACACTCACTTCCTCATCCATTCAAACTTTCCTCCACACCCATGACCACACTCACTTCAAGCCTATGACCACACTCAAATCCAAACCATTACCACATCTCTCGTCCTTACCCATGACCAACTCATTTCCTCACTCATGATCACACCTCTTGCCACTTCCTGACCACACTCACTTCTTACCCATGACCACACCACTTTCCTCACCCATGACCACACTCACGTTCACCCCGATGACCACACTCATCTTCCAGACCATGAACCACATTCTCTTTCACACCCATACCACACTCCTTCCTTACCCATGGCCAACACTCACTTCCTTACCCATGACCACACACTCACTTCCATACCCATGACACAGTCCACCTTATATCCATGACCTCACTTCTCACACACAATGACCACACTGAGCACTTCCAGACCTCATGACCACATTCCCTTTCCCAAACACCCATTGCCACACTCACGTCCTTACCCATGACCAACTCACTCCCCTTACCATGACCACACTCATTTCATAACCATTACAACACTCACTTCCTTACGCATGACCACTACTTATTCTCCCCACCCATGACACACACCCACTTCATGACCTATGACCACACTCACTTCCTTACCCATGACCACAAACACTTCCAAACCCATGACCACTTTCACTTCCAGAACCCATGACCACACTCACTTCCATACCCATGGCCTACCTCACTTCCTTCCCATGACCAACTCACTCCAGACCCGTAACCTCACTCACTTCCGACCCATTACCACACTCACTTCCTTACTCATGACCACCACCTCACTTCCTCACCCATGATCACACTCTCTTCCAAACATTCATGACTCACACTCACTTCCTTACCCATGACCACACTACTCCCTACCCATGACTCACCCTTCTCTTCACTTCCGATGACCACACTCGCTCCAGACGCCATGGCACATTCTCTTCCCTACACTCCATGACCACACTCACTTCCTACCCAAGACCACACACACTTCCATACCATGACCACACCACTTCAATACCCATTACAACACTCACTTCGTTTACCCATGACCACAACTTTCTCCCACAGCCCAGACAACACTCACTTCCAGACCTATGACCCACTCACTTCTATTCCCATGACCACACTCACTTCCTGACCTGATGACCACACTCACTTCCTTACCAATGACCACAATACTTCCAGACCCATGACCACACTCAACTTCCAACCCATGACCACACTCCACTGCCATACCATGACCACACTCACTTCCTCTCGCCATGACACTCTCAACTTCCTTCACACCATGACCACACTCACTTCCTACCCATGACCACACACACTCATCACCTATGATCACACTCTCTTCCACACCTCATGACCAACCACTCACATCCTGAAACATATTCACACTCACTTCCCACACCTGACCACATTCTCTTCCACACGATGACCACACTCACTTCCGACCCATGACCACATTCTCTTTCCACACCCTTGACCACACTCACTCCTTACCCATGACCAACTCACTTCCTTACCCATGACCACACTCACTTCCATACCCCTGACCACACTCACTTCCTTATCCATACCACACTCTCCCACACCATGACCACACACACTCTAGACCTATTACCACACTCGCATCCATACCCAATACCACACCACGTCCTTACACATGACCACACTTCACTTCCCATACCCATTACAACACTCACTTCCTTACCCATGGACCCCACTTTCCTCCCACACCATGACAACACCCACTTCCAGGCCTATGACCCCTCACTTCCATACCATTGCCACACTCACTTCCTGACATATGACCTCACTTCACTTCCTTACCTGACCACAATCAACTTCCAGACCCCATGACCACACGCACATTCCAGACCCATGACCCCAGTCCGCTGCCATAACCCTTGACCACACTCACTTCAGACCATGACCACTACTCACTCTATTCCTTACCCATGACCACAATGAGCACTTCTCCCCTAGGATCACTCTCACTTCCACACTCCTGATCAATCACTCACTTCCTTACCCCATGACCACACTCAACTTCCTCACCCCATGACCTCCCTCTCTTCCACACCGATGACCACACTCACTTCCAGACCCCTGACGCGACATACTCTCCACAACCCATGACCAACACTCACTTTCCTACCCATAACCACACTCACTGTCATTACCCATGACAACACACACTTCCATTACCCATGAACCACACTCACTTCCTTATCCATGACCACACTTTCCACCCACACCATGACCACACTCATTTCTAACCTATTACCACACTCACACCATACCCATTACCACAGCCTGCACGTCCCTTACCCAAACCACACACAACTTCCTCACGCCATGATCACACTCCTTCCACACTCATGAACCACACACACTTACTTCACCCATGACCACACCACACCTTCCTCACCCATGAACCATACACTCTCCACACCCGATGGACCACGTCACGTCCAACCCAATGACCCACATTCACTTCCACATCCATAACCTACACTCACTACCTTACCTATGACCACACTCACTTTCATACCCCATTACCACACTCACTTCCACACCAATACCACACTCACTCCATACATGATCACTGATTACTTGTCTATAACCCATGGCCACACTCATTTCCACACCCTGATCACACTCACTCCAGACCCATGAACACACTCTCTTCCGTAACCCATGACACCTCACTTTCAGACCCATGACCCCACACTCATTTCCATATAATGACCACACTCACTTTCATTCCCATGATTACACTCACTTCCATACTCATGACCACACTCTCTTCATTACCCATGATAACACTCACTTTAAGACCCATGAACATACTCACTTCGCTGACCCATGACCACCCTCACTTCCTACTTATGACCACACTCACTTCCTTACCCATGACCACACTCACTTTCCAGACCCCGTGACACACTCTCTTCCTTACCCATGACCACACTCACTTCCAGACCATTGACCACACTCACTTCCAGATCCATGGCCACAATCACTTCCAAACCCATGATCACACTCACTTCCAAACCCTCACCCACACTCACTTCCTTACCCATGGCCACACTCACATCCATCCATGAACCCACACTCTTCCCAGCCTTAACCACCCTCACTTCCAGACCCATGACTACACTCACTTCCATACCCAAGATCACACTCACTTCCAGACCAATGAACACACTCACTTTCCTTACCCAGACCACACTACTTCCAATCCATGACCACAACTCAGCTTCCCGATATCCCCAAGACCACACTCACATTCCATTACCATGAACACACTCACTTCCATACACATGACCACACATCCCTTCACCACCCATGATCACACTCACTTCCAGACCAATGAACACACTCACATCCTTACCATGACCACACTCACTATCCAGACCCATTGACCACACCCACTTCAGATCCATGACCAACACTCACTTCATTTCACAAGATCACACTCACTTCCTTACCCATGACCACAATCACTTCCTTACCCATGACCACACTCACTTCCTTACATATAACCACACTCACTTCAAGACCCATTATCTCACTCTCTCCTTACCCATTACCACCTCACTTCAGACCCATGACCCACACTCACTTTCATTCCCATGATCACACTCACTTCTAGACTCATGACCACACTCACTTCCTTACCCATGACCACACTCACTTCCTCACCCTTTATCAACCATCACTTCCTCATCCCATGACCACCCGCTTTCATACACATGACCACACTCACTTCCTCCACTCCAATGACACAACACAGTTTCCATACCCACGAATACACCACTTCCTCTCCCAAGACACACTCA
Organism: Cherax quadricarinatus; assembly: GCF_026875155.1. Taxonomy (NCBI): domain Eukaryota; kingdom Metazoa; phylum Arthropoda; class Malacostraca; order Decapoda; family Parastacidae; genus Cherax; species Cherax quadricarinatus. The sequence continues at coordinate 7,751,869 of NC_069492.1, read as the reverse complement.
CTTCCTCACATTACCACACTCACTTCCACACCCTGACCACATTCACTTTCCTCACCCATGACCACACTCACTTCCTCACCCAGAACCACACTCGCTCCTCACCAATTACCACACCTCACTTCCTCACCCATGACCACACTCTCATTCCTCACCCAAGACCACACTCGCATCTCACCAATGACCACACTCACTGTCCTCACCATTGACCACACTCACTCTCCCCCCATGAACCACACTCACTTCTCACCCCATAACCTCACTCACTTTCCCCACCCATGACCAACTAACACTTCCTTACCATGACCACATTCACTTCCTCACCCATGACCACACTCACTTCCTCACCCATGACCACACTCACTTCCTCACCCATGACCACACTCACTTCCTCACCCATGACCACACTCACTTCCTAACCAAGTGAACACACACACTTATATCCTCACCCATTGGACCACACTCACTACCTCACCAATGACCACACTCACTTCCTCACCCATACCACACTCACTTCACTTCACCCATGACTACACTCACTTTCCCCACCCATGACCACTCACACTTCCTTACTCATGACCACACTCACTTCCATTCCCATGAACGCACTCACTTCCACACCCATGACCACTCTCACTTCCTTATCCATGACCACACTTTCTTCTTTACCCATGACCAAACTCACTTCCCGACCCATGACCACACTCACTTCCTTACCCATGACCAATATTTCTCGTACACCCATGTCCACAACTCTCGTTCCTGACACATGACCACACTCACTTCCTTACCCTGACCACACTTCTACTTTCCTATACCAATGATCCACACTCACTTCCAAACCATGATAACACTCACTTCCTTACCCATGACCACACTTTCTGTTTCTCCACACGCCAAGCCCACATCAATTCCAGACCTGTGACCACACTCCTTTCCATACCAAGACCACACTCACTCTTGTCCCACCGACCACACTCACTTCCTTACCCATGACCACAATCAATTCCAGACCCCTTACCCAACACTCACTTCCATGAACTATGACCACAAATCACTCCCATACCCATGGCCGCACTAACTTCCTCTCCCTTGGACCATACTCCAGACCCGTGACCTCACCACTTTCCTTACCCATTACCACACTCCAACTTCCTTTACCCATGATCCCATCATTACTCACTTCCACACTGGCCATGATCAACACTCTTACCACACTCATGACCACACTCCACTTCCTTACCTATGACCACACTCACTCCTCACGCCATGACCACACTCCTCTCCACACCGATGAACCTCACTCCGCTTCCAGACCCTTGCCCATTCTCTTCCACAACCCAAGACCACAGTCTGTTTTCACTTCCTTACTTATGACCACACTCACATCCTTACCACATACCACACTCATTTCCATACCATTACAACACTCACTTAATACCCATGACCACACTTTCTCCACAACCTTGAACACCACTTACTTCCAACCTATGACTCCACTCACTTCCATACCCATGACCACACTTACTTCCTGACCCATGAGCACACTCACTTCCTTACTTATGACCACAATCACTTCAGACCCATGACCACACTCACATCCTTACCCATGACCACACTCACTTCCCTCACTTTTGACCACACTCTCTTCCACATCTGTGACCACACTCACATTCAGACCCATACCCACATTCTCTTCCCCACCCATGACCACACTCACTTCCTTACCCATGACCACACTCACTTCCTCACCTATGATCACACTCTTCCACACCGATGACCACACTCACTTCCAGACCCTTGACCACATTCTCTTCCCCACCCATGACCACACTCACTTCCTTACCCATGACCACACTCACTTCCTTACCCATGACCACACTCACTTCCATACCCATGACCACACTCACTTCCTTATCCATGTCCACACTTTCTCCCACACCCATGACCACACTCTCTTCAAGACGTATGACCACACTCAAATCCATACCCATTACCACACTCCCGTCCTTACCCATGACCACACTCATTCCCACCAAATGATCACACTCTCTCGCACTCCAAGACCACACTCACCTTCCTTACCCATGACCACACTCACTTCCTCACCCATGACCACACTCTCTTCCACCCCGATGACCACACTCACTTCCAGACCCATGACCACATTCTCTTTCCACTACCAAGACCACCAATCACTTCCTTCCCATTGGCCACACTCACTTACTTACCCTGACCACACTCACGTCCATACCCATGACCACACTCACTTCCTTATACATGACCTCACTTTCTCCCACACCCATGACCACACTCACTTCTAGACGAATGACCACACTCGATCCATTACCCATAACCACACTCACGTCCTTACGCATGACGACACTCACTTCCTTACCCAATACCAAACACTCATTTTCATACCCATTACAACACTCACTTTATTCCCCATCCCTACCCATGACACACTTTCTCCCCCACCCATGACCACACTCACTTCCAGACCTATGACCACACTCACTTCCATACCCATGACCACTCTCACTTCCTGACCCATGACCACACTCACTTCCTACCCCATGACCACAAACCCTTCCAAACCCATGACCACAACTCACTTCCAGACTCCATGACCACGACTCACGTTCCATACCCATGAAACCACACACACTTCCAGACCCATGACCACACTCACTTCCTTACCCATTGACCACACTCACTCCTCACCTATGATCACACACTCTTTCCACACAGATGACCCAACTCACTTCAGACCCTTGACCACACTCTCTTCCCACCCATGACCACACTCACTTCCTTACGCCATGACCATACTCAATCTTCCTTACCCATGAACCACATTCTCACATCCCAAAACCCCATGACCACACTCACTTCCTTAACCAGGTCCACACATTCACCTACACACACCCAAATGACCACACACCCTCATGACGTATGACCACCAGCTCACATTCCATACCCATTACCACACTCCCGTCCTACCCATGACCACACTCATTTCCTCACTCATTAATCACACTCTCTTGCACACTCATGAACCACACTCACTTCCTTACCCATGCCACAGCTCCTTTCCTCACCCATGACCACACACTCTTCACCCCGATGACCACACTCACTTCCAGACCCTTGACCATCATTCTCTTCCACACCCATGGACCAAAATCACTTCCTTACCCATGGCACACTCACCATTACTTACCCATGATGACCACACTCACTCCAAACCCATGAACCACACTCACATCCTTATTACATGACCTCACTTTTCTCCCAACAGAACCCATGACCACACTCAACTTCTAGACGAATACCACACTCGATCCATACCCTTTACCACACACCCGTCCTTACCCATGACCACACTACTCACTTCCTACTCCATGACCACACTCAATTCCATACCCATTTACACAACCATCACTTCCCTACCCATGACCACACTTCTCCCCACGCCATGACCCACACACACATTCCTGACCTATGACCTACACTCGTCACTTCCTACACATGACCACTTCAATTCCTGACCCATGACCCACACTCACTATCCTTAACCCATGACCACAATCACTTCCAAACCCATGACCACACTCACTTCCAGACCCATGACCACACTCCACTTCCATACCCATGGACCACACACACTTCCAGACCCATGGATGACCCCACTCACTTCCTTAACAAGACACACTCACTTCCTCACCTATGACCACACGCTTCACACCGATGACCACACTCACTTCCAGACCCTTGACCACCATTCTCTCCCCACCCATGACCACAGGCCACAGTCACTTCCTTACCCATGAGACCAACCACTTCCTTACCCATGACCACACTCACTTCCATACCCATGACCACACCAACTTCCTTATCCATGTCCAACCTTTCTCCCCACACCCATGACCACACTCTCTTCAAGACGTATGACCACACTCAAATCCATACCCATTACCACACTCCCGTCCTTACCCATGACCACACTCATTTCCTCACTCATGATCACACTCTCTTGCACACTCATGACCACACTCACTTCCTTACCCATGACCACACTCACTTCCTCACCCATGACCACACTCTCTTCCACCCCGATGACCACACTCACTTCCAGACCCATGACCACATTCTCTTCCACACCCATGACCACAATCACTTCCTTACCCATGGCCACACTCACTTACTTACCCATGACCACACTCACTTCCATACCCATGACCACACTCACTTCCTTATACATGACCTCACTTTCTCCCACACCCATGACCACATTCACTTCTAGACCAATGACCACACTCGGATCCATACCCTTTACCACACTCACGTCCTTACCCATGACCACACTCACTTCCTTACCCATGACCACACTCATTTCCATACCCATTACAACACTCACTTCCTTACCCATGACCACACTTTCTCCCACACCCATGACCACACTCACTTCCAGACCTATGACCACACTCACTTCCATACCCATGACCACTCTCACTTCCTGACCCATGACCACACTCACTTTCTTAACCCATGACCCAATCACTTTCCAAACCATGACCACACATCACTCAGACCATGACCACACTCACTTCCATACCCATGACCACACTCACTTCCAGACCCATGACCACACTCACTTCCTTACCCATGACCACACTCACTTCCTCACCTATGATCACAGATCTCATCTTCACACCGATGACCACACTCACATTCCAGACCCTTGACCACATTCTCTTCCCCACCCATGACCACACTCACTTCCTTACTTATGACCACACTCCCTTCCTTACCCATGACCACACTCACTTCCCATACCCATGACCACACTCACTTCCTTATCCATGTCCACACTTTCTCCCACACCCATGACCACACTCACTTTCATTCCCATGATCACACTCACTTCTAGACTCATGACCACACTCACTTCCTTACGGATGACCACACTCACTTCCTCACCCTTTATCAAAATCACTTCCTCATCCATGACCACACTCACTTCCATGCACATGACCACACTCGCTTTCATACACATGACCACACTCACTTCCTCACCCTGACACACTCAGTTCCATTCCCACGAATACACTCACATCCCACACATATCACAATCACTTCCTCACCCATTACCCCACAACTTCAGGTTTCCACACCCATGACCACATTCACTTCCTCTCTCCATGACCACACTCACTTTCCTCAACCAAGACCAGCACTCACTTCCCCCCAATGACCACAGCTCACTTGTCCTCACCCATGACCTCACTCACTTCCTCACCATGACCACACTCACTTCCTCACCCATGACACACTCACTTCCTCCCCATACCACACCACTTCCCCACCCATGACCACTCACACTTCCTTACTCATGACCACATTCACTTCCTCACCCATGGACCACACTACTTCCTCTCCCATGACCACATTCCACTTCTCTCACCCAAGACCACACTTCAATCTTCCTCACCCATACAGCACACTCACTCCTAACCAATGACCACTACTCACTTCCTCACCCATGACCACACTCACTTCCACCACCCATGACCACACGCACTTCCTAACCAATGACCACACTCACTTCCTCACCCATGCCACTACTCACTACCCCCATCCCATGACCAATCACACTTTCCACTCATGACATACACTCACTTCCATACCCATGACCGCACTCACTTCCACACCCATGACCACACACATTCCTATCCATACCCTGACTTTCCTTCTATACACCATGACGCAAAACTCACTTCCCCCACCCATGACCACACACACTTCCTACACATTACCACACCCACTTCTTACCCTTGACCACGACTCTCTTCCTTAACCATGACCCACACCCAGCTTCATACCCAGATCACACTCACATCCTTACCCATGACCAACACTTTCTCCCACACCCAAGAACCACACTCACCTTCCATAACCATGACCACACCTCACTCTCCTTGTCCCACGACCACACTCACTTCCTTCCCCCATGGCCACAATCAATTCAGCCCCCATCACCACAACTATCTCACTTCTAGACCTATGACCACAATCACTTCATACCCAGGTCCACACACACTACCTCTCCCATGACCATACTCCAGGACCCGTGGACCTCACTCACTTCTACCCATTCCCACACTCACATCCTTACCCATGACCATACCACTCCTCACCCATGAACACACTCTCTTCCACACTCATGACCACACTCACTTCCTTACCCATGACCACACCACTTCCACACCCATGACCACAACACGCCCAACCCCTCCCCCCAACAAAAACGATGACCACTCACGCTTCCAGACCCATTGCCACTTCTCTTCCACACCCCATGACCACCTCACTTCCATACCCATGACCAAACACCTCACTTCCTTACCCATGACCAACACATTTCCTACCCCATTACAAACACTCACTTCCTTACCCATGACCACACTTTCTCCACACTGCGTTCAATGACAACACTCACTTCCAGTCCCATGACCCACTCACTTACACTTCCATACCCATGACCACACTCACTACCTGCCCATGAGCACACTCACTTCCTTACTTATGACCACAATCACTTCAGACCCATGACCACACTCACTTCCTTACCCATGACCACACTCACTTCCCTCACTTATGACCGCACTCCTCTTTCCCACACTGAGACCACACTCACCTTTCCAACCCGTTACCACATTCTCTTCCCCACCCATGGCCACACTCCACTATTTCTTACCCATGTGCCACACTCACTTCTTTACCCCATGACCACACACACTTCCTGAACACATGACCACACTAACTTCCTTACCCTTGACCACACTCACTTCCTCACCTATGATCACACTCGTCTTCCCACACCGATGACCACACTCACTTCCAGACCCTTGACCATCATCTCCTTCCCCCACGCCATGACCACATCACACACTTCTTACCCATGACACACTCACTTCTACCCATGCCACACCACTTCCGTACCCATGACCACTACTCACTTACTTATCCAGTCCAAACTTTCTCCCACACCCATGAACAACCTTCACTTCAAGACCTATGACAACTCACATCCAAACCCATTAACACACTCCGTCCTTACGCCATGGACCACACCATATCTCACTCATGATCACACTCCTCTTGCCCACTCCTGACCACACTCACTTCCTACCCATGACACAACTCACTAACTTCCTCACCCATGACCACACTCTCTTCCACACCGATGACCACACTCACTTCCAGACCCATGACCACATTCTCTTTCACACCCATGACCACACTCACTTCCTTACCCATGACCACACTCACTTCCTTACCCATAGACCACACTCACTCCATACCACTGACCACAGACACTACTTATCCATGACCTCACTTTCTCACACACACATGACCACACTCACTTCCAGACCCATGACCACATTCCCTTCCACACCCATGACCACACTCACGTCCTTACCCATGAACCCAAACTCACTTCCTTACCCATGACCACAACTCATTTCATACCAGTTACAACACTCACTTCCTTACCCATGACCACACTTTCTCCCACACCCATGACCACACTCACTTCCAGACCTATGACCACACTCACTTCCTTACCCATGAACCAAACACTTCCAAACCCATGACCACATTCACTTCCAGACGCCATGACCACACTCACTTCCATACCCCATGGCCCCACTCACTTCCTCTCCCCATGACATACTCACTTCAAGACCCGTGACCGTCACTCACGATTTCCTTACCCATACCACACGTCTCACTTCTTACCTCATGCCCACACTCACTTCTCACCCAAGGGTGATCACACTCTCTTCCACACTCATACCACACTCACTTCCTTACCCATGACCACACTTACTTCCTCACCCATGACCACACTCTCTTCCACTCCGATGGACCACATCGCTTCAGACCTGGCCACATTCTCTTCCACACCCATGACCACACTCACTTCCTTACCCAATACCACACACACTTCCTTACCCACGACCACACTCACTTCCATACCCATTACAACACTCACTTCGTTACCCATGACCACACTTCTCCCCACACGCCATGGACAACACTCACTTCAGACCTATGACCCACTCACGGTTGGCTAAACCCGATGACCACACCACTTCCTGACTGCGATGACCACACTCACTATCCATCACCATGACCCCAATCACTTCCAGAACCCAGACCACACTCACTTCCAGACTCCATGACCACCCTCACTGCCATACCCATGACTACACACACTCCTCTCCCATGACCACTCTCACTTCTTCACCCCATGAGCACACACACTTCCTTACGCCTGACCACACTCACTTCCCACCTATGATTCACACTCTCATCCACACTCATGACCACACTCACTTCCTTACCCATGATCAACACTCACTTCCTCACACATGACCACATTCTCTCCACACTGATACCACACTGCACATCCAGACCCATGACCCATCTCCCTTTCCACACCCATGACCACACTTCACTTCCTTAACCATAACCACACTCACTTCCCTTTACCCATGACCAACACCACTTCCATAACCCCTGACCACACGCACTTCCCTATCCATACCACCCTTACTTCTCCCCACACCCATGACCCACACACACTCACTTCTAGACCTATGACCACACTCGCATCCGTAGTCCCATTACCAACACTCACGCCTTACACATTAGACCACACTCACTTCCATACCCATTACAACACTCACGTTCCTTACCCCTGACCACACTTTCTCCCACACCCATGACAACACTCACTTCCAGGCCTATGACCCACTCACTTCCATACCCATTGCCACACTCACTTCCTGACATATGACCTCACTCACTTCCTTACCCATGACCACAATCACTTCCAGACCCATGACCACACTCACTTCCAGACCCATGACCACACTCGCTGCCATACCCATGACCACACTCACTTCCAGACCCATGACCACACTCACTTCCTTACCCATGACCACAATCACTTCCTCTCCTATGATCACTCTCTCTTCCACACTCCTGATCACACTCACTTCCTTACCCATGACCACACTCACTTCCTCACCCATGACCTCCCTCTCTTCCACACCGATGACCACACTCACTTCCAGACCCCTGACCACATTCTCTTCCACACCCATGACAACACTCCACATTCCACCCATGACCACACTCACTTCCCTTATTTTTAACAATGACAACACACACTTCCCATACCCATGACCACACTCAATCCTTTCCATGACCACACTTTCAAGCTACACCACACTCGCCAGACCACACTCATTTCTAGACCTATTACCAACACTCACTATCATACCCATTGACCAAACTCACTTCCTTACCCATGCCACACACACTTCCTCACCCATGAACACACTCTCTTCCACAACCACATCTCATTTGGCAGAAACCATGACCACACCACCTTTCATTCCCATGATTACACTCACTTCCATACTCCATGACCACACTCTCTTCATTACCCATGATAACACTCACTTTAAGACCCATGAACACACTCACTTCCTTTCCCCATGACCACACTCCCTTCCTTACTTATGACCACACTCACTTCCTTACCCATACCAACACTCACTTCCAGACCCATGAATCACACTCTCTTCCTTACACCATGACCAAAGTCAGTTCCCGACCCATACCACACTCACTTCCAGAGTCCATGGCCACGTCCACCTTCCAATTCCCATGATCACACTCACTCCAGACCCTCACCCACACTCACTTCCCCTTACATTTGCCTCACTCACTTCCTCACTCCCATGGCCACACTCACTTCACTCCCTGATCACACTCTCTTGTCCCACGCCCATAACCACACCTCTCTCCAGACCCATGACCACACTCACTACCATCCCATGATTCACACTCACTTTCAAAACCCAGTGGCCACACTCACTTTCCACACCCATATCACAACCTCCATCCAGACCAATGAACACACTTCACTTCCTACCCATGACCACACTCACTTCCAGACCAGACCACACTCACTTCCAGATCCATGACCACCTCACTAGCTTCCATTCCCAGGATCACACTCACTTCCAAACTCCATGAAACCACACGCACGTTCCACACCCAACACACTCACTTCCAGAGCAATGAACACACTCACTTCCTTACCCATGACCACACTCACTTCCAGACCCATGACCACACTCTCTTCCAGATCCATGACCACACTCACTTCCATTCCCCATGAATCACACTCACTTCCTTACCCATGACCACAACACCCACTTCCTTACCCATGACCACACTCACTTCCTTACATAAACCACACTCACTTCAAACCAATTTCACACTCTTTTCCTTACCCATTACCACACTCACTTCCAGACCCATGACCACACTCACTTTCATTCCCATGATCACACTCACTTCTAGACTCATGACCACACTCACTTCCTTACGGATGACCACACTCACTTCCTCACCCTTTATCAAAATCACTTCCTCATCCATGACCACACTCACTTCCATGCACATGACCACACTCGCTTTCAATACACATGACCACAATCACTTGCCTCACGCCTACACACTCAGTTCCATACCCACGAATACACTCACATTCCTCATCTCCATGATCAACACTCACTTCCTCACTCATTACCACACTCAATTCCACACCCATGACCACATTCACTCCTCTCCCATACCACACAAACTCACTTCATCACCCAAGACACACTCACGTTCCTCCCCAATGACCACACTCACTTCTCACCCATGACCTCACTAGCCCTTCCTCACAATGACCACACTCCATTCCTCACCCATGACCACACTCCAACTTCCTCACTCCATGAACCACACTCACTTCCCCACCCAAGACCACTCACAACTTCCATACTCATGACCAAATACACTTCTCTCACCCATGAACACACTCACTTCCTCTCTCCATGACCACAGTCACTTCCTCACACCATGCCAAACTCACTTCCTCACCCATGCCACACTCACTTCCTAACCAATGACCACACTCACTTCCTCACACCCATGACCACACGTCACTGGTCACACCCATGACCACTACTCAACTTCCTAACCAATTAACCACACTCCTCCTCACCAATGACCACACTCACTACCCACCCATGACCACTCACACTTCCTTACTCATGACCACACTCACTTCCATACCCATGACCGCACTCACTTCCACACCCATGACCACACTCACTTCCTTATCCATGACCACACTTTCTTCTATACCCATGACCAAACTCACTTCCCGACCCATGACCACACTCACTTCCTGACACATGACCACACCCACTTCCTTACCCTTGACCACACTCTCTTCCTTACCAATGACCACACTCACTTCCATACCCATGATCACACTCACTTCCTTACCCATGACCACACTTTCTCCCACACCCAAGACCACACTCACTTCCATAACCATGACCACACTCACTTCTTGTCCCACGACCACACTCACTTCCTTACCCATGGCCACAATCAATTGCAGACCCATCACCACACTCACTTCTAGACCTATGACCACAATCACTTCCATACCCATGGCCACACTCACTTCCTCTCCCATGACCATACTCCCAGACCCGTGACCTCACTCACTTCCTTACCCATTACCACACTCACTTCCTTACCCATGACCATACTCACTTCCTCACCCATGATCACACTCTCTTCCACACTCATGACCACACTCACTTCCTTACCCATGACCACACTCACTTCCTCACCCATGACCACACTCTCCTCCACACCGATGACCTCACTCGCTTCCAGACCCATTGCCACATTCTCTTCCACACCCATGACCACACTCACTTCCTTACCATGACCACACTCACTTCCTACCCAAGACCACAACTCATTTCCATACCCATTTACAACACTCACTTCCTTACCCATGACCACACTTTCTCCCACACCAATGACAACACTCACTTCCAGTCCTATGACCCACTCACTTCCATACCCATGACCACACACCCTTCCTGACCCTTGTAGCACACTACCTTTCCTTACTTATGACCACAATCAACTTCAACCCATGACCACAACTCACTTCCTTATCCATGACCACACTCCTTCCTCACTTATGCCGCACTCTCTTCCACACTGATGACCACACTCACTTCCAGACCCATGACCACATTCTCTTCCCCACCCATGGCCACACTCACTTCCTTACCCAGTCCACACTCCATTACCCATGACCAGACACTCACATACCAGACCCATGACCACACTACTTCCTTACCACTTGACCACACTCACTTCCCTCACCTATGATCACACTCTCGTTCCACACCGAGGACCACACTCACTTCCAACCCTTGACCTCATGCTCGGCCCCATCCCATGACCACACTCCACTTCCTTACTCCATGAACCACACTCACTTCCTTACCCATGACCACACTCACTCCGTACCCCATGACCACACTCACTTCCTCATCCATTCAAACTTTCCTCCACACCCATGACCACACTCACTTCAAGCCTATGACCACACTCAAATCCAAACCATTACCACATCTCTCGTCCTTACCCATGACCAACTCATTTCCTCACTCATGATCACACCTCTTGCCACTTCCTGACCACACTCACTTCTTACCCATGACCACACCACTTTCCTCACCCATGACCACACTCACGTTCACCCCGATGACCACACTCATCTTCCAGACCATGAACCACATTCTCTTTCACACCCATACCACACTCCTTCCTTACCCATGGCCAACACTCACTTCCTTACCCATGACCACACACTCACTTCCATACCCATGACACAGTCCACCTTATATCCATGACCTCACTTCTCACACACAATGACCACACTGAGCACTTCCAGACCTCATGACCACATTCCCTTTCCCAAACACCCATTGCCACACTCACGTCCTTACCCATGACCAACTCACTCCCCTTACCATGACCACACTCATTTCATAACCATTACAACACTCACTTCCTTACGCATGACCACTACTTATTCTCCCCACCCATGACACACACCCACTTCATGACCTATGACCACACTCACTTCCTTACCCATGACCACAAACACTTCCAAACCCATGACCACTTTCACTTCCAGAACCCATGACCACACTCACTTCCATACCCATGGCCTACCTCACTTCCTTCCCATGACCAACTCACTCCAGACCCGTAACCTCACTCACTTCCGACCCATTACCACACTCACTTCCTTACTCATGACCACCACCTCACTTCCTCACCCATGATCACACTCTCTTCCAAACATTCATGACTCACACTCACTTCCTTACCCATGACCACACTACTCCCTACCCATGACTCACCCTTCTCTTCACTTCCGATGACCACACTCGCTCCAGACGCCATGGCACATTCTCTTCCCTACACTCCATGACCACACTCACTTCCTACCCAAGACCACACACACTTCCATACCATGACCACACCACTTCAATACCCATTACAACACTCACTTCGTTTACCCATGACCACAACTTTCTCCCACAGCCCAGACAACACTCACTTCCAGACCTATGACCCACTCACTTCTATTCCCATGACCACACTCACTTCCTGACCTGATGACCACACTCACTTCCTTACCAATGACCACAATACTTCCAGACCCATGACCACACTCAACTTCCAACCCATGACCACACTCCACTGCCATACCATGACCACACTCACTTCCTCTCGCCATGACACTCTCAACTTCCTTCACACCATGACCACACTCACTTCCTACCCATGACCACACACACTCATCACCTATGATCACACTCTCTTCCACACCTCATGACCAACCACTCACATCCTGAAACATATTCACACTCACTTCCCACACCTGACCACATTCTCTTCCACACGATGACCACACTCACTTCCGACCCATGACCACATTCTCTTTCCACACCCTTGACCACACTCACTCCTTACCCATGACCAACTCACTTCCTTACCCATGACCACACTCACTTCCATACCCCTGACCACACTCACTTCCTTATCCATACCACACTCTCCCACACCATGACCACACACACTCTAGACCTATTACCACACTCGCATCCATACCCAATACCACACCACGTCCTTACACATGACCACACTTCACTTCCCATACCCATTACAACACTCACTTCCTTACCCATGGACCCCACTTTCCTCCCACACCATGACAACACCCACTTCCAGGCCTATGACCCCTCACTTCCATACCATTGCCACACTCACTTCCTGACATATGACCTCACTTCACTTCCTTACCTGACCACAATCAACTTCCAGACCCCATGACCACACGCACATTCCAGACCCATGACCCCAGTCCGCTGCCATAACCCTTGACCACACTCACTTCAGACCATGACCACTACTCACTCTATTCCTTACCCATGACCACAATGAGCACTTCTCCCCTAGGATCACTCTCACTTCCACACTCCTGATCAATCACTCACTTCCTTACCCCATGACCACACTCAACTTCCTCACCCCATGACCTCCCTCTCTTCCACACCGATGACCACACTCACTTCCAGACCCCTGACGCGACATACTCTCCACAACCCATGACCAACACTCACTTTCCTACCCATAACCACACTCACTGTCATTACCCATGACAACACACACTTCCATTACCCATGAACCACACTCACTTCCTTATCCATGACCACACTTTCCACCCACACCATGACCACACTCATTTCTAACCTATTACCACACTCACACCATACCCATTACCACAGCCTGCACGTCCCTTACCCAAACCACACACAACTTCCTCACGCCATGATCACACTCCTTCCACACTCATGAACCACACACACTTACTTCACCCATGACCACACCACACCTTCCTCACCCATGAACCATACACTCTCCACACCCGATGGACCACGTCACGTCCAACCCAATGACCCACATTCACTTCCACATCCATAACCTACACTCACTACCTTACCTATGACCACACTCACTTTCATACCCCATTACCACACTCACTTCCACACCAATACCACACTCACTCCATACATGATCACTGATTACTTGTCTATAACCCATGGCCACACTCATTTCCACACCCTGATCACACTCACTCCAGACCCATGAACACACTCTCTTCCGTAACCCATGACACCTCACTTTCAGACCCATGACCCCACACTCATTTCCATATAATGACCACACTCACTTTCATTCCCATGATTACACTCACTTCCATACTCATGACCACACTCTCTCATTACCCATGATAACACTCACTTTTAAGACGCCATGCACATACTCACTTCGCTGACCCATGACCACCCTCACTTCCTACTTATGACCACACTCACTTCTTACCCATGACCACACTCACTTTCCAGACCCCGTGACACACTCTCTTCCTTACCCATGACCACACTCACTGCCAGACCATTGACCACACTCACTTCCAGATCCATGGCCACAATCACTTCCAAACCCAAGATCACACTCACTTTTCCAAACCCTCACCCACATCTCACTTCTTCAGCCATGGCCACACTCACATCCATCCATGAACCCACACTCTTCCCAGCCTTAACCACCCTCACTTCCAGACCCATGACTACACTCACTTCCATACCCAAGATCACACTCACTTCCAGACCAATGAACACACTCACTTTCCTTACCCAGACCACACTACTTCCAATCCATGACCACAACTCAGCTTCCCGATATCCCCAAGACCACACTCACATTCCATTACCATGAACACACTCACTTCCATACACATGACCACACATCCCTTCACCACCCATGATCACACTCACTTCCAGACCAATGAACACACTCACATCCTTACCATGACCACACTCACTATCCAGACCCATTGACCACACCCACTTCAGATCCATGACCAACACTCACTTCATTTCACAAGATCACACTCACTTCCTTACCCATGAACCACAATCACTTCCTTACCCATGACCACACTCACTTCCTTAACAATAACCACACACACTTCAAGACCCATTATCTCACTCTCTCCTTACCCATTACCACCTCACTTCAGACCCATGACCCACACTCACTTCATTCCCATGATCACACTCACTTCTAGACTCATGACCACACTCACTTCCTTACCCATGACCACACTCACTTCCTCACCCTTTATCAACCATCACTTCCTCATCCCATGACCACCCGCTTTCATACACATGACCACACTCACTTCCTCCACTCCAATGACACAACACAGTTTCCATACCCACGAATACACCACTTCCTCTCCCAAGACACACTCACTTCCTCACATTACCACACTCACTTCCACACCCTGACCACATTCACTTTCCTCACCCATGACCACACTCACTTCCTCACCCAGACCACACTCCTTCCTTAACCCTGACCACACTCACTTCTTCACCCATGACCCCACTCAAAATTCCCTCCCATGATCACACCTTTTCCGCCCATGACCCCACTCATTCCAGACCATTATCACACCCACTTCCAAACCAGATAAAACTCATTTTATCCCATGGCCCACCCTCACTTCCCCTACCTGATCACACCCTTTTCCCGACCCCCTGAAAAACACTCACTTCCTTTCCCCTGACCCACTCACTTCCAGACACCTGACCCATCACTTCCGATCCCGACCACACTCACTTCCTTCCCTTGTCAAATCCTTCCAGACCCTTGAACCACTCACTTCCCTTTCCCCTGATAAAACCTCACTTCCCGACCCAAAGAACACACTCACTTCCTTACCTATGACCACACTCCTTCCTTACCCATGACCACATCACTTCTTACCCCTTTACCAACCACTTTAGACTATGACTCACTCTTTCCTTTCCCTTACCACACTTTACTTCCCACCCTGACCCACTCACTCCCCCCCATGATCCCAAACCCCTTCCAGACCCATGAACACATACTCCTTACCCCGACCACACTCCTTCCAGAAAACCGCCCCAAATCACTTCCAGATCCTTCCCCATTCCCCCC
The DNA here is from genome assembly GCF_026875155.1 of Cherax quadricarinatus. NCBI lineage: Eukaryota > Metazoa > Arthropoda > Malacostraca > Decapoda > Parastacidae > Cherax > Cherax quadricarinatus. Next base: position 7,734,811 of record NC_069492.1, on the reverse strand, counting down.
C
>NC_069492.1:7708167-7728167 GCF_026875155.1 Cherax quadricarinatus | reverse complement strand
GAAAGTGACCACTCTCTTCAGGATTAGATGTGACCCTCATAGTATAATAATGACCACTTGGATTATGATGTGGGGGGGGGTGACCCACATCAGAGTATGATGTGACCACTCCCGAGTATGATGTGACCACCCGTCGCAGATATGATGTTAGACCATCTCAGAGTATGATGTTGACACAACACATATAATTGACTACTCAGAACATGATGTGACCAACTCAGAAATATGATGCGACCTCTCCTCCTGAATATGATGTGGACCACTCTCAACTGACTAAGTAGACCTCTCTCTTCAAAATATTTATGTGACCACCTCTCTCAAGGATGATGTGACCACTCTCTCCAGTGCAAGAAGTGAACCACTCAAGTATGTGGGCCACTCAAATATAATGGACCACTCAGAGTATGAATGCGACACACTCCCGAGATGAGTGAACCACTCTCCTCAAATAAGATGGTGACCATTTCTCCTAGTATGGTGGAGAACTTCTGTCTCAGAGTTAAGATGTGACCACATCTATAGTAAGATGTGACTCTCTCAGAGTATGTGACCACTCAGAGTAGATGTGACCCACTCATAATAAATGTGAACCACTCTCTCAGAGTAAAGTGATGTGACCCACTCATATATTGATGGGACCAGTCATAGTATGTGACCACGTCAGAATACAACGAAGTGACCACTCTCTTCAAGTAATGATTGACCACTCAGAGTATGTTGTGATCACTTGAGTATGATGTGACCACACAAGAGTATGAAATGTGACCCTCGTCAGAGTATGATGTGACCAGTTATATATAATAAGACCGCTCATGGTATATGACCACTCGGAATTGGATGTGACGAATTCTCTCAGAAAATGATGTGACACCACTCTCTCCGAGAATGATTGTGACCCACTCAGAGTATATATTGACGACTCTTTCTGAGTTATGTGACCACTCAGAGTATTAGGGACCACTCAGGGTATGAGTACCACTCACATATGTGGCCGCCCTCAGAGTAAGATGTACACACAGAATATTGATGTGACCACTCTCACAGAGTATGGAATGTGACCACAGCAGAGTGTTAAGTGACCACTCAAAGTAATGGTGTGACTCACTCAAGACATAATGATGTGACTCTCTCAGATAAGGATTTTTTTTTTGACCACACACGTATGCTTGACCGCTTGGAGTATGATTGCGGACCACTCAGAGTATGATGTGACCACTCAAAGAGTCCCTGATGTGGCCCCATCTCTCTCAGAAGTAAGAATCTACCACACTCTCGGAGTAAGATGTGACCCCTCAGAGCATGAATGTGACCACTCATATATTGATGTGACCAGAGTAATGATGGTACCCATCATAGTATGAGACCATGAATCAACATCATAGTATGATTTAGCCACCTACCCATAATAATGATTGTGACCACTCCACTCAGCGTAATGTGACCACTCAGAGTATGTGACCACTCAAATAAGAAGTGACCAGCTCACTAAGAGTGTTAAAGTGTTCCAATCTGAATAAGAATGTGACCACTCTCTCAGAGTAGGATGTGACCACTCAGAGTATATTTTTAATCACTTGGAGTAATAAATGTGACCATAGCACGTTAGAGTATGATGTGACCTTTCTGAGTATGATATGACCATCATAGTATAAATAATACCACCTCAGAGTAAATAAACCACTCGGAATGTGATGTGACGACACAGAGAAAGATTGACCACTCTCTCCGAGTTATGAATGAAGACCACCCTCTCCGAGTATGATTTTACCACCAGATTAATTTATGTGACGACTCTCTCTGAGTGTGAAGTGATCAACTTTTCTCAGAGTATGATGTTTACCACTCAGAGTAAGGATGTGACACTCCATATTAAGATGCCACTCAGAGTTGTGATGTTGACACACTCAGAATATGATGATGACCCACTCCTCGAGTATGATGTGACACTCCAGATTAATGATGTGACTCACTCAAAGTAAAATTACTCTTCCTCATAGGTATGAAATTGTGGCCATTCTCACCTGAGTTATGATGTGACCACTCACGTAGATGTGACCGCTTGTAGTTAAGAATGCGACCACTCAGAGTATGATGTGACCACTCAGATTCTGATGTGAAAATCCTCAGAGTATGATACGACCACTCTCTCGGAGTAATGAAAGTTGACCCCTCAGAGCATGATGTTGACCTCTAGAGTATGATTCAGCCCACTCTCTCAGAGTATGGAATGTGACCACTCAGAGTATGAATGTGAACCACTCAGAGTTAGACGTGACTCACTCATAGTATGATTGTCCACTTTCAGAGTATTATGATGACCACTCACTCAGTGTATGATATGACCACTCCATAGTATGAAGTGACCACTCCAAGTAATGACCAGTCAAAATATGAAGTGACCACTCCCTCAGAAAAAGATAACCATTCTCTCTGACTAAAAAAATGGAATGTGACTACTCTCACAAAGCACGTTTAGACCACTTCCTTGAGCATGATTGACCTCTTCAGTATTATGTGACCACTCTGAGTATGATGTGAACACTGAGAATAATGATGTGACCACTCCTCTCAGATGGATGTACCACCCTTTCTGGTATGATTGACCCAACTTGAGTAGCATGTTGACCACTCAGAGCATGATGTAATTACTTGGAGTATGATGTGGACCACTCAGAGTATGATGTGACCCCACTCAGAGTAATGTGACAACTCTCTCAGATGAATATGGTTACCACTCCTCTCAAGTAATGAACTGACCTCTCTCTCAGAAGTATGATTGGAAACCTCAGAGTATGATTGTTACCACTCAGAATATGGATGTGACCTCTCTCTCGAGTATGATTTGAATCAATCTCTTCGTGATTATGAATTTGCCACTCAGAGTATGGGATGTGACCACTCAGAGTATGAATGTGACCCACTCAGAGTATGATGTGACCACTCCTCGTCGAAGTATGATGTTTACCCCTCCTTTCAGATTATGACGTGACCTCTCTCTCAAGGAAAATGATGTGTGACACTCAGAGTAATGATGCGACCCCTCAGAGTATGGAACGTTACCACTCAATTATGTGAGCACCACTCTCAGAGAAATGGTGTGACCACACCAGAGTAATGATTGCACCACTGGAGTGAGATGTGACCACTCAGAGGATGGAAGTGACCTTTCAGAGTGTGATGTTAGCTCCACTTCAGAGAATTATGTGACCTCCTCAGAGTATAATTGACCACTCTCTCAATTTATGAGTGACCACACCACAGTAGATGTGACCAACTCACAGAGAATGTGTTACCAAACAGAGTATGATGCTAACCACTTGGAGTGTGATGTGACCACTCAGAGGATGAGTGACCTTTCAGAGTGTGATGTTAGCCCACTTTCAAGAATTATGACCTCCAGAGTATGATGCGACCACTCTCCGCGCCATGAATGTCACACACTCTCAGAGAATTGATGTGACCACTCAGAGTATGATGTAACCACCTCCTCAGAGAATGATGGGACCTTTATCTCAGAGCATGATGTGACCATTTCTCTCTGCGTAATGAAGTGACCAATCTCTCAGAGAATGATGTGACCACTCAGAGTATGAAGTGACCACACTATCAGATTACCGATGTGGACCACCTCAGAGTATGAGGTGAACCACTCAAGTATGATGCGACACACTCAGAGTATGAATGTAGACCTCCTCAGAGATATTGAAATGTGACCTTCTCAGAGCATGATGTGACTTACTCAGTGTACAATGTGACCTCTCAGAGTATGATTGTTACCACTCATAGTATGATGGGGAACCACTCTCTCAGACAATTGATGTACCATCTCTTAGAGTCTGATGTGGCCACTCCAGAGTATGAAGTGACCCACTCTCTCAAGTATGATGTGACTACTCCTCTCCCAAGAGTATGATGTGACCACATCTCGCAGTTTATGATTGTGACTACTCCTCTACAGTGTATGATGTGAAACCACTCTGATCAAGTATGATTTGAGCACTTGGAGTATGGGATATGACCACTCAGAGTATGAAGGTGTGACCATCAGATTAAGAATGTGACCAACTTATCTTAGAGTATGAATGTACCACTCAGAATATTGGAACCTCTCCTCCCAGGAATAAGAGTTACCACACTCCTCTGAATATTGAATGTGACCCTCCTCCTCCTCAGAATATCTGTGACCACTCTCACAGAGAATGAGTACCACTCAGTGTATGATGTGACCACTCCAGTAGTATGATGTGACCAGAATTTTGACCACACAGAATATAATGTGACCACTCAGATATGATTGTGCCACTCAGAATATGATGTTACCACTTCTCTGAGAATAAGAAGTACCATTCTCTCTGAGTATGGTGTGACTACAGTCTCATAGAAAGATGTGACCACACATAGTATGTGACCACTCAGCGTATGGATGTACAACTCAGAATATGATGTGACCACTCAGATATGATGTGACCACTCTCTCAGAGTATGATGAGACCACTCAATAATGATGTTGACCAGTCATAATATGTGACCACTGAACTCAGAGTATGAATGTGAAAACCACTCAAGTATGTGAACTCACTAAGAGTATGATGGTGACCACTTCAGAAATATTATGTTGACCACTCTCTCAGAGTATGATGTGACCCCACTCTAGTATGATGTGACCACCAGAGTATGATTGACCGCTTGAAGGTATGTATGTGAAACCACACAGAGCCATGATGTGACCACTCCAGAGTATGATGTGATCCACTCATAGCATTATGTTAACCACACTGAGTATGAATGTGACCTCTCAGTGTATGATGTGACCACTCATAAGTATGATGAGACCTACTCATCAGGGTATGATGTGACCACTCAGAGTATGATGTGACCACGTCCAGAGTAAGATGTGACCACTCAGAGTATATGTGACCACACAAGAGTATGATGTGACCACATCCCACAGAGTATGAATGGACCACACCCTCTCAGAGAATGATTGTGATCCAGAGTATGGTGGTGAACCAGCTCTCTGAGCATTTAATGTGAACCACACTCTCAGAGTATGATGTGATCACTCAGATATGATGTTACCCCACTCTTTAGAGTAAGTGACCAATTCACTCACGTAAAGATGTGACCCACTGTCTCCCAGAGTATGATATGACCCATTCAAGTATGAATGAACCACTTATCCTCTCAGAGTATGAGGTGACCAATCTCTCAGCGTATGTGAACCACACTCAGATTTATGAATTGTGACCACTCAGAGTATTATTGCGAACTCCACTCAGATATGATGTGACCTCTCAGAGTTTGATGTGACCCTCTTCAGGAGTATGATGTGACTACTCAGTGTACAATGTGACCTCTCAGAGTATGATGTGACCACTCTCTCAGAGCATGATGTGACCACTCTCTTAGAGTATGGTGTAACCACTCTATCAGAGTATGATGTGACCACTCTCTCAAAGAATGATGTGACCATTCTCTTAGAGTCTGATGTGGCCACTCAGAGTATGATGTGACCACTCTCTCAGAGTATGATGTGACCACTCAGAGTATGATGTGACCACTCTCTCAGAGTATGATGTGACCACTCTCCCAGAGTATGATGTGACCACTCTCTCAGAGTATGATGTGACCACTCAGAGTATGATATGACCACTTGGATTATGATGTGACCACTCAGAGTATGATGTGACCACTCAGAGTATGATGTGACCACTCTCGCAGAGTATGATGTGACCACTCTCCCTGTGTATGATGTGACCACTCTCCCTGTGTATGATGTGACCACTCAGAGTATGTGACTACTCAGAACATGATGTGACCACTCAGAATATGATGCGACCTCTCTCCCTGAATATGATGTGACCACTCTCTCTGAATATGTGACCTCTCTCTCAAAATATGATGTAACCACTCTCTCAGAGGATGATGTGACCACTCTCTCAGTGTATGATGTGACCACTCAGAGTATGTGGCCACTCAGAATATAATGTGACCACTCAGAGTATGATGTGACCACTCCGAATATGATGTGACCACTCTCTCAGAATAAGATGTGACCATTCTCTCTGAGTATGGTGTGACTACTGTCTCAGAGTAAGATGTGACCACTCATAGTATGATGTGACCTCTCAGAGTATGTGACCACTAAGAGTATGATGTGACCACTCAGAATATGATGTGACCACTCTCTTAGAGTATGATGTGACCACTCAGAGTATGATGGGACCAGAGTATGTGACCACTCAGAGTATGATGTGACCACTCAGAATATGATGTGACCACTCTCTCAGAGTATGATGTGACCACTCAGAGTATGTGATCACTTGGAGTATGATGTGACCACTCAGAGTATGATGTGACCTCTCAGAGTATGATGTGACCAGAGTATAATATGACCACTCAGAGTATAATATGACCACTCGGAATGTGATGTGACGAATCTCTCAGAGAATGATGTGACCACTCTCTCCGAGTATGATGTGACCACTCAGAGTATTATGTGACGACTCTTTCTGAGTGTGATGTGATCACTCTCTCAGAGTAAGATGTGACCACTCAGAGTATGATGTGACCACTCATAGTATGTGGCCGCTCAGAGTATGATGTGACCACTCAGAATATGATGTGACCACTCTCTCAGAGTATGATGTGACCACTCAGAGTGTGATGTGACCACTCAAAGTATGTGACCACTCAGAGTATGATGTGACCACTCAGAATATGATGTTACTCTCTCAGAGTATGATGTGACCACTCACGTTTGATGTGACCGCTTGGAGTATGATGCGACCACTTAGAGTATGATGTGACCACTCAGAGTCTGATGTGGCCACTCTCTCAGAGTATGATGCGACCACTCTCTCGGAGTATGATGTGACCCCTCAGAGCATGATGTGACCACTCAGAGTATGATGTGACCACTCTCTCAGAGTATGATGTGACCACTCAGAGTATGATATGACCACTCAGAGTATGATGTGACCACTCAGAATATGATGTGACCACTCTCTCAGAGTATGATGTGACCACTCAGAGTATGTTGTGATCACTTGGAGTATGATGTGACCACTCAGAGTATGATGTGACCTCTCTGTGTATGATGTGACCAGAGTATAATATGACCACTCAGAGCATAATATGACCACTCGGAATGTGATGTGACGACTCTCTCAGAGAATGATGTGACCACTCTCTCCGAGTATGATGTGACCACTCAGAGTATGATGTGACCACTCATTGTATGTGGCCACTCAGAGTATGATGTGACCACTCAGAATATGATGTGACCACTCTCTCAGAGTATGATGTGACCACTCAGAGTATGTTGTGATCACTTGGAGTATGATGTGACCACTCAGAGTATGATGTGACCTCTCTGTGTATGATGTGACCAGAGTATAATATGACCACTCAGAGTATAATATGACCACTCGGAATGTGATGTGACGACTCTCTCAGAGAATGATGTGACCACTCTCTCCGAGTATGATGTGACCACTCAGAGTATGATGTGACCACTCATTGTATGTGGCCACTCAGAGTATGATGTGACCACTCAGAGTGTGGTGTGACCACTCAAAGTATGTGACCACTCAGAGTATGATGTGACCACTCAGAATATGATGTGACTCAGCGTATGATGTGACCATTCTCTCTGAGTATGATATGACCACTCACGTATGATGTGACCGCTTGGAGTATGATGCGACCACTCAGAGTATGATGTGACCACTCAGAGTCTGATGTGGCCACTCTCTCAGGGTATGCGACCACTCTCTCGGAGTATGATGTGACCCCTCAGAGCATGATGTGACCACTCAGAGTATGATTCTGACCACTCTCTCAGAGTATGATGTGACCACTCAGAGTATGATGTGACCACTCAGAGTATGATGTGTCCACTCTCTCAGAGTATTATGTGACCACTCTCTCAGTGTATGATGTGACCTCTAAGAGTATGATGTGACCACTCAGAGTATGTGACCACTCAGAATATGATGTGACCACTCAAAGTATGATGTGACCACTCAGAATATGATGTGACCACTCTCTCAGAATAAGATGTTACCATTCTCTCTGACTATGATATGACTACTTTCTCAAAGCACGTTGTGACAACTCTGAGCATGATGTGACCTCTCAGAGTATGTGACCACTCAGAATATGATGTGACCACTGAGAATATGATGTGACCACTCTCTCAGAGTGTGATGTGACCACCCTCTCTGAGTATGATGTGACCACTCTGAGTATGATGTGACCACTCAGAGTATGATGTAATTACTTGGAGTATGATGTGACCACTCAGAGTATGATGTGACTACTCTCTCAGAGAATGATGGGATCACTCTCTCTGAGCAAGATATGACCACTCTCTCAGTGTATTATGTGACGACTCTCTCCGAGTACGATGTGACCACTCTCTCAGAATATGATGTGACCTCTCAGAGTATGATGTGACCACTCTGAATATGATGTGACCACTCTCTCAGAGCATGATGTGACCACTCAGAGAATGATGTGACCACTCAGAATATGATGTGACCTCTCTCAGAGTATGATGTGATCACTCTCTCTGAGTATGATGTGACCACTCAGAGTATGATATGTTTGCTTGGAGTATGATGCGACCACTCAGAGTATGATGTTACCACTCTCAGAGAATGGTGTGACCACTCAGAGTATGATGTGACCACTCTCAGAGTATGATGTGACCACTCAGAGTATGATGTGACCACTCTCTCAGAGTATGATGTGACCACTCTCTCAGAGTATAATGTGACCACTCTCTCAGAGTATGATGTGACCACTCAGAGTATGATGTGACCACTCTCAGAATGGTGTGACCACTTGGAGTGTGATGTGACCACTCAGAGGATGATGTGACCTTTCAGAGTGTGATGTTAGCCCACTTTCAGAGAATGATGTGACCACTCAGAGTATGATGCAACCACTCTCTGAGCATGTCACGACACTCTCAGAGAATGATGTGACCACTTAGAGTATAAAGTAACCACTCTTTCAGAGAATGATGGGACCACTCTCTCAGCGTATGATGTGACCAATCTCTCAGAGAATGATGTGACCACTCAGAGTATGAAGTGAACACACTCTCAGATTACGATGTGACCACTCAGAGTATGAGGTGACCACTCTCAGAGTATGTGACCACTCAGAGTATGATGTGACCACTTGGAGTATGATTCGACCACTCAGAGTTTGATGTGACTACTCAGTGTACAATGTGACCTCTCAGAGTATGATGTGACCACTCTCTCAGAGTATGATGTGACCACTCTCTTTGAGTATGGTGTAACCACTCTATCAGAGTATGATGTGACCACTCTCTCAGTATGATGTGACCACTCTCTCAGTGTATGATGTGACTACTCTCTCAGAGTATGTTGTGACCACTCTGATCAGAGTATGATGTGACCACTCAGAGTATGATATGACCACTTGGAGTATGATGTGACCACTCAGAGTATGATGTGACCAGTCAGAGTATGATGTGACCACTCAGAGTATGATGTGACCACTCAGAGTATGATGTGACCTCTCTCCCAGAATATGATGTGACCACTCTCTCTGAATATGATGTGACCTCTCTCTCAGAATATGATGTGACCACTCTCTGAGTATGATGTGACCACTCAGTGTATGATGTGACCACTCAGAGTATGATGTGACCAGAATTTGTGACCACTCAGAATATAATGTGACCACTCTCTCAGAATAAGATGTGACCATTCTCTCTGAGTATGGTGTGACTACTGTCTCAGAGTAAGATGTGACCACTCAGAGTATGATGTGACCTCTCAGAGTATGTGACCACTCAGCGTATGATGTGACAACTTAGAATATGATGTGACCACTCTCTCAGTGTATGATGTGACCACTCAGAGTATGATGTGACCTCTCTCTCAGGGTATGATGTGACCACTCTCTCAGAGTGTGATGTGACCACTCAAAGTATGATGTGACCACTCAGAGTATGATGTGACCACTATCTCAGAGTGTGATGTAACCACTCTCTCAGAATTTGATGAGACCACCCTCTCAGAGTATGATGTGACCACTCCCTCAGAGTATGATGTGACCACACTCTCAGAGAATGATGTGACCACTCAGAGTATGGTGTGACCACTCTCTGAGCATGATGTGACCACACTCTCAGAGTATGATGTGATCACTCAGAGTATGATGTGACCACTCTTTCAGAGTATGTGACCAATCTCTCAGCGTATGATGTGACCACTCTCCAAGAGTATGATATGACCACTCAGAGTATGATGTGACCACTCTCTCAGAGTATGAGGTGACCAGTCTCTCAGCATATGTGACCACACTCAGATTATGATGTGACCACTCAGAGTATGATGTGACCACTCAGAGTATAATGTGACCTCTCTCTCAGAGTATGATGTGACCACTCTCTCAGAGTATGATGTGGCCACTCTCTCAGAGTATGATGTAACAACTCTCTCTAAGTATGATGTGATCACTTTCAGAGAATGATGTGACCACTCTTTCAGAGTCTGATGTGGCCACTCTCTCAGAGTATGATGTGACCACTCAGATTGTGACGTGACCACTCAGAGAATGGTGTGACTAATCAGAGTATGATGACCACTCAGATTATGACGTGACCACTCAGAGAATGATGTCACCTCTCTCTCAGAGTATGATGTGACCACTCATAGTATGTGACCACTCAGAATATGATGTGACCATTCTCTCTGAGAATGATGTGACTTCTCTCTCAGAGTACGATGTGACCACTCAGAATATGATCTGACCACTCTCTCAGAGTGTGATGTGACCACTCTCTCAGAGTGTGATGTGACCACTCTGAGTATGATGTGACCACTCCCTCAGAGTATGATGTGACCACTCAGAGTATGATGTGATCACTTGGAGTATGATGTAACCACTCAGAGTATGATGTGACCACTCAGAGTATCATGTGACCACTCTCTCAGAGTATGATGTGACCACTCAGAGTATAATATGACCACTCGGAATATGATGTGACGACTCTCTCAGAGAATGATGTGACCACTGTCTCTGAGTATTATGTGACGACTCTCTCTGAGTATTACAACCCAGGATTCCAAATGGCCTGTTATCCCGGGTGTAATGGGAGCAAAATAAACACAGCAGAAAAAGTTTAGACTTATATTATCCTTCACCAATTTAGAACAGCAATATGTACACTATGTACAGTGATAAGTATAGTGCACTCCACGGTAAGCAAGGCAGAAATAGAAGCCACAAGATAGCAGACCGTGCTTCAACCAGCTGTAGAATGGGAATGACAAGGGCAGACAGGAGAGCGGTACCCACATAACCTCTGCGATTGCCAAAACCATCTTCTTATTGGCTAGAACCTGGTCACTAGTTGAACGACGGGGCCCCATCATCAACTCTTAGCAACCTGGTTCGCTCTTTGGGGGAGATAGCCTGTAAATGAGGGTGTGTACATGCGCCGAATAAAGGTTACGTACTCTTTGCATACCAAACCCCCACCCCGAGAAGGCTCAGGATTAGCTCTGTAGGGGGGAGAGTTTAATTGGTTTAGAGTTTCCCACATCTACATCATGATAACCTAACGTACATTTTTTCGGCACATCCGAAAAAATATTAGGATATGACTGTAGAAGCTCCGTTAAATTTGTTGCTTGCGTTTCAGATAATCCCTCCATTAAAGGGCTAGGATCCTTGAGGAGGACAGAATTTGAAAGTTTAATATTAATTTCAGAGATAGAGTGCAAAGAGTCAGAGTCGTGCTCAGAGGTAGAGGACAGAGTCATTACTGGGACTTTATCTGGTGTATGGAAATACTTTAATTGATTAATGTGGTAAATTTTAGTTTTTGAGGTCTTATCAATGGGAGCTACCACATAATTTACATCAGATAATCTACTTACAATCTGCATAGGTCCTGTAAATCTAGCTTTCAAGGTGTGGCCAAGGTATAAAGGTTCCTGCACCAACACCTTGTCTCCTGGATGGAAGGAGCGGAATTGTGCACTTCTGTCATACCTCTGTTTCATCTTACTTTGAGCTGTCTAACTGACGTGCCACCTGCATCCTTGAAGACGGGTTGTAGAGTGTTGAGCTAACGTCTTCTCCCATCCATCCTTCTTTGAGCACCCGAAGAGGACCTCGTACATTGTGCCCAAAGATCAGCTCAAACGGACTATACCCTGTAGACTCTTGCACCGTCTCTCGTACTGAGAACAGCAACAAAGGTAGTGATTCATCCCAGTCTGTAGGAAAGTGCATGCAAAAAGTTCTCATCATTGTTTTTAATGTCTGATGGAATCTTTCCAAGGCGCCTTGGGACTGAGGATGATAGGCAGTGGATAAGTTGTGGATTATCCCTAACCTAATTAATACTTCCCTAAATGCTTGGCAGTGAAGTTAGTACCTTGATCACTTTGAATAGTTTTAGGAATGCCAAAAAAAAAATGAATTTGTTAAAGCTTTGAGAATAGCTTTAGTATTAATACTACGCATGGGAATTGCTTCAGGGTATCTGGTTACTTTATCCATAATCGTAAATAAATATTGATTTCCAGACTTTGACCTAGGTAGTGGACCTACACAATCTATAATTAAATCTGCAAAAGGTTCTCCATCAGCAGGTATAGGTTGGAGAGGTGCAGGTTTAATGGAATGTCCAGGTTTCCCTACTTGCTGACATTCTCGGCAACACCTAATATGATTCTTCACATCTTTCTTTAATTTTGGCCAATAAAATTATTTTGTGATTCTATACAGGTTTTTGTAATTCCTAAGTGACCTCCTAATGACGTATTATGACTATATTTAATATTTGAGGTCTAAACTTGGTTGGAACCACTAACCTGTCATACAATTGCCGGCCCTCTATCTCCTTACCAGTCTCAGTGCAGATCAAATAATCTTTTTTAACTTCATACTTGACCGGATGACCCAAAGAGGATTTACCCATGGCTGCCTCAAAAGCGAATTTTAAAGAAGGGTCCTTTCGTTGTTCCTCCCGGAAGGACAGTCCCTCGGGCATGGAAACAGAGGACATCTGGCAATCCTGCAACTGGGAATAGGAAGGCTTGATCGGGGTCTGTTCACTTGATTTACGAGGCTCCGGCCGGTGTGCCTCATAAAACAACGTGGCTATTCCGAGATCGGAGTCGTCCAAGGATAGGTCAACATTCCTCCAGACAACCCTTGGGATGTTGCCCGAGTTATGGCCAACACGGAGAAGAAATTAATCATTATAGGTTCAGGACACGAACTAACACTAGTAATGTTATTACCCAGTAATAACATGGCATCTTTCATGGGAAATCCTTTTGAGACACCTACAGTCAAGTACCCAGTGTAATATTTGCACTGTACATAAATTTTATGCAAAGGAACAGAATATATAGCTCCTCCAAATGCTTCCAATAAAACAGAGGAATTCAAGGAAGTATTCTCTGAAAGGGGTAATATTCCTTCTCTTACAAGTGAGCAATATGCTCCAGTATCTCTAAAGGTCTTTACTTCAATTGTTTCTGAGTTTTCCTGAAGGGAAATAAGACTCTTGCAATAATAAGGGGCCATGCCTTTTTCTACTTCTCTAGGGGACATGTTACTAGGGATATTAGAGATTTTCCCAATGGGTTGGGGTTTATGGGGGGCAGTTGGGACGGATGTGACCTACTTTGTTGCAGAGGAAGCAGACGACAGGCTTGCCCTTTACTCCCTGCTGACGTTGCAAATGGTGTCGTTCTGGCTGGTGTCTCTCTGGATACTGTTGTCGAGATGCACCATGAGTAGTTTGCCTCTCCGCAGGTGGACCATATGTTGAGAAGCGTGGCTCACCAGGTGGCTTAGTTGGCTGACGTAGACGTTCTCCCTCCGGCTGGCACTTCATTCTCCAAGGTTGACGATCTCTGCTCATGCCAGGCTGTTGAAAAGAGAGACGGGACCGCTCGGACAAGGAGCGGTTAGTTTCGAAGGTATCAGCCAACCTGGCTGCCTCCAATGCAGTGGTTAAGTCATGATCCTGCAGAAAGACTCGAACCTCTGGTCCCACAGACTCCAGCAGGTTATCAATCAGAATAAGCTCCACCAGCTCCTCAAAGGTAGAGACACCACTTGCTTTATACCAGCTGGTAAAAGCTTTGGTTTGCTGTCTCACAAAGTCCACTAGGGATTGACCAAGCTGTCGTCTGCCCAGCTTAAAACTTTTTTTTATATTTGGCTGGGATACACGTATATGCTCCCAACACTGTGGTCTTCACTACTTGATAATCAGAAAATTCAGCGTCATTTAATACTGACGTGAATTCCTGTGCCTTACCCAATAATGCTGTATGAACCAACGATGCCCAATGCTATTCCGGCCACCTAAAGGCTCGAGCCTAATTATCGAAGCTTTCGAAAAATTGCTCTGGTTCGGCCTCATTGAAGCGGGGAACAAGCTGTACTGCTTTTTGTAAACTAAAATCATTTACAGAATGCGAAAACTGCCTCCTTTCTCTTTCCTTATCAAATTCTTCCTTGCGAATGCTCTCTGTTCCCTAGTTTGCTCAAGATTGATTTTTGCCAGCTCAAGTGCCAACGACGCTGATTCACCCTGAGACAACCCAGCTGCACTATACTGACCATTTTGTTCCGTAGGTGTATCATCTTCCTCGTGCGAGAACATAGGAGTTTTTGCCCTAGCTCCCGTAGAGGGAGGAGTCTGATGTGCCATCTCTTCTTCTATAAGTTTGTCAGCAATCAGTGAACGCAGTTGCGCCAGCTGTGAGAGTGCGTTTGTATTTAATGCCAATGGAACGAGCAATTTGCCAACAACGCTGTAGGGACAATTTAGGTAGGTTATGCAAAGTATATGCTGACACCAGACGTCTGACTCGTCTAGGTGGCATAAGTTATTCGCTATGCACAGTACGATTGCAGAATACCCCAACGTAACACGTTAATTTGCAGAACACGCTTAGCTATGCACAGTACGATTGCAGAATACGCATACAAGCAAAGCCGACTGCAAAATTCCCCACACGAACAGGCTAGTAAAACTGACACGCAAAATTTGTAAAGCAATGCCAGACAGCTACACTGTTCTAGAAGATTGACTGTAGCGAAGCGAGCACACCGAACAAGCTAGTAGCGAGCTGTTGAACGATCACACAATAGCAAGGCTGATCATAACAAAGCAACTGACACGCAAAATTTGTAAAGCAATGCCAGACAGCAAGCTGCACAATGTTCCTGCTACGAGCTTCACCCTAAGCTCAACCGTTTCTCAAAGTCCAGCTCCAGCTCTCGGACAGGCTACCCATATTACAACCCAGGATTCCAAATGGCCTGTTATCCCGGGTGTAATGGGAGCAAAATAAACACAGCAGAAAAAGTTTAGACTTATATTATCCCTCACCAATTTAGAACAGCAATATGTACACTATGTACAGTGATAAGTATAGTGAACTCCACAGTAAGCAAGGCAGAAATAGAAGCCACAAGATAGCAGACCGTGCTTCAACCAGCTGTAGAATGGGAATGACAAGGGCAGACAGGAGAGCGGTACCCACATAACCTCTGCGATTGCCAAAACCATCTTCTTATTGGCTAGAACTTGGTCACTAGTTGAACGATGGGGCCCCATCAACAACTCTTAGCAACCTGGTTCGCTGGTTGGGGGAGATAGCCTGTAAATGAGGGTGTGTACATGCGCCGAATAAAGGTTACGTACTCTTTGCATGCCACACTGAGTATGATGTGATCACTCAGAGTATGATGTGACCACTCAGAATATGATGTGACCACTCAGAGTGTGATGTGACCACTCAGAGTATGTGACCACTCAGAGTATGATGTGACCACTCAGAATATGATGTGACCTCTCAGAGTTTGATGTGACCACTCTCTCTGAGTATGATGTGACCGCTTGGAGTATGATGTTGTTGCAACCCCTGAATGGGTTGCAATGATTATTATGTATATATATAATTATTACCTTTTCATTTAATTTTATATTGCTTATATTTGCGATAATAGCTAAATCATAAATGTATTGGTTTATATTGTTATTTGGCATAGCTTCCTTTGTTAGGTAGGATGTAACATATTATGTGCTCAGTTCAAGTCTTGATTGTCTAACTACTGTAATTATCGCTCTTTGCTCGTTAGATTGCCGGCTTCTTGCTGGGCGACTGCTGTCCACGGAGCTATCACGTGATCGAGGGGAGGGGGGGGGGTGTCCTCACATCACCTGAAGTATTCAGTCTGGTCTAGACTCTCTTGGTGGTCGGACAGATTGTCTGTCTCATTATTCTTGTTAGTTCTGTAGAACTCTGTTCACAGAACAATGTATAGACTTAGTGATTTTCGACGTTGTACTGAGGTTGTGTGTCTCATAGACACTCTAAATAACTCAGGTCCTGAGCTTTAGCTTCTCACCTAACTTGTACTGGTATCTGTGTATTATCAAAGTCGGGGATTTTCTTATGCTGAACTTAGATTCAGTAGTATGGGAGTTTTGTGACTTTTGTGGAGGATCTGCAGATGATCCCTACTTAATGTCGTTATATTATCTCCTTGTTCCTGATTCTGTGTCGCAGTTGCTTGTTATATTGCTATTGGGCTTAGCATTCTTTTCATTGTTCAAGCAGACTGTTTTGATTGCCAGTTGGTCAAGAAGTTAGTTTATTTGAGGACTTTGTCAGTCACTTGTTTAAGTCTAGTCGAGTCTTGAGACATAGCGAACTACGTAGAGCACTTACACACATACACACAAACTTACTTGTACATATTTGTAATATCTTATTAAATGTTAATGTACCAGACGGTACTTAAGAATTATAAATGTGATATGTGCTTTCAGCACAATAATATTGTACTCAAGAGAAGTGATATTATTTTGATTACTGTGATTAATTTAATATAATTTAATTTGATAATATACCTCTAGACTTAATAAATTTATAAAATTTTAATTTCTCTAGTTAGTAGCCTACCAGTTGTAATCCTTAAGCACTATTGAATCATACTGAATTCTAATGGATAATTAGTAAAGGATACTGACTACTTGTTACGAAAACCCAGTAACAGGCTGGATGCTAGAAGGGCAGTCCTTTCTAGTATTCACTGGAGATCTCTAAGCTTTTAGAATCGCGTTTTTTGTAACAGATGTGACCACTCAGAGTCTGATATGGCCACTCTCTCAGAGTATGATGTGACCACTCTCTCAGAGTATTATGTGTGCACTCTCTCAGTGTATGATGTGACCACTAAGAGTATGATGTGACCACTCAGAGTATGTGACCACTCAGAATATGATGTGACCACTCAAAGTATGATGTGACCACTCAGAATATAATGAGACCACTCTCTCAGAATAAGATGTAACCATTCTCTCTATGATATGACTACTCTCTCAGAGAACGATGTGACCACTCTGAGTATGATGTGACCTCTCAGATTATGTGACCACTCTGAGTATGATGTAACCACTCAGAATATGACGTGGCCACATTCTCAGAGTGTGATGTGACCACTTTATCTGAGTATGATGTGACCACTCTCTCTGAGTATGATGTGACCACTCAGAGTATGATGTGATCACTTGGATTATGATGTGACCACTCAGAGTATGATGTGACCACTCAGAGTATGATGTGACCACTCAGAGTATAATATGACCAATCGGAATATGATGTGACGACTCTCTCAGAGAATGATGTGACCACTCTCTCTGAGTGTGATGTGACCACTCTCTGTGTATTATGTGCCGACTCTCTCTGAGTACGATGTGACCACTCTCTCAGAATATGATGTGACCACTCAGAGTATGATGTGGCCACTCAGAGTACGTGACCTCTCAGAGTATGATGTGACCATTCAGAATATGATGTGACCACTCTCTCAGAGTATGATGTGACCACTCTCTCTGAGTATGATGTGACCACTCAGAGTATGATATGACTGCTTGGAGTATGATGTGACTCCTCAGAGTATGATGTGATCACTCAGAGTATGATGTGACCACTCTCTCGGAGAATGATGTGACCACTCTCTCAGAGTATGATGTGACCACTCAGAGTATGATGTGACCACTCAGAGTATGATGTGACCACTCTCTCAGAGTATGATGTGACCACTCAGAGTATGATGTGACCACTCTCTCAGAGTATGATGTGACCACTCAGAGTATGATGTGACCACTCAGAGTATGGTGTGACCACTCAGAGTATGATGTGACCACTTGGAGTATGATGTGACCACTCTGAGTATGATGTTAGCCTACTTTCAGAGAATGATGTGACCACTCAGAGTATGATGTGACCACTCTCTGAGCATGATGTGACGACACTCTCAGAGAATGATGTGACCACTCAGAGTATGATGTTACCACTCTCTCAGAGAATGATGGGACCTTTCTCTCAGAGCATGATGTGACCACTCTCTCAGTGTATAATGTGACCACTCTCTCAGAGAATGATGTGACCACTCTGAGTATGATGTGAACACACTCTCAGATTATGATGTGACCACTCAGAGTATGAGGTGACCACTCTCTCAGAGTATGATGTGACCACTCAGAGTATGATGTGACCACTCAGAGTATGATGTGATCTCTCAGAGTATGATGTGCCCACTCTCTCAGAGTATGATGTGACCACTCTCTTAGAGTATGATGTAACCACTCTATCAGAGTATGATGTGACCACTCTCTCAGAGTATGATGTGACCACTCTCTCAGAGTATGATGTGATCACTCTCTCAGAGTGTGATGTGACCACTCAGAGTAGGATGTGACCACTCTCTCAGAGTATGATGTGACCACTCAGAGTATGATATGACCACTTGGAGTATGATGTGACCACTCAGAGTATGATGTGACCACTCTCTCAGAGTATGATGTGACCACTTTCTCAGTGTATGATGTGACCACTCAGAGTATGATGTGACCATTCAGAGTATGTGACTACTCAGGGTATGATGTGACCACTCAGAATATGTGACCTCTCTCTCTGAATATGATGTGACCACTCTCTCTGAATATGATGTGACGACTCTTTCTGAGTATGATGTGACCACTCTCTCAGAGTATGATGTGACTACCCTCTCTGAGTATGATGTGACCACTCTCTCAGAGTATGATTTGACCACTCAGAGTATGATGTGACCACTCAGAGTATGATGTGACCACTCTTAATATGATGTGACCATTCTCTCAGAGTATGTCTCAGTAGTAGTACCAGTTCCTAGTAACCAGTTACCAGTAACCAGTGTACCAGTAGACTTCCAACCGTCTGTGTGAATCATTGACTGTATTCATATTGCTGCTGACCATAGCAGGATTTCAAACACCCTCACCCATAGGCACTATGGGTCAGTCTTAGTTAGGCAGCAGAGAGAGACAGGTCGGCTGTTGGCGCTTTCCATACTTCCCGTTATATATTATACGTACTACCAGCCTACGTGAGTATTCTTACCCCATCCACATATCGAAAACCCACATGACAAATGGTGGCACCGGTGTGGGCGTGGATTTAAGGGTATTTCAGACGTTAGAAGACTGTTTGTGGGTTGCTGGCAGGTCAGAGGTGAACCGTCTCAGCCACCTCCAGCTAGCCGCTACCCTCTCAGCCACCACCCTGTTGAAGCCGTTTTTCAAGCTTTCTGGCTTAGTTCGTGTGCTAATTGCTTCAATCTCCGAGGGGTTGACCCGGATTTTGCAATTAAGCCAGTCAATAAGCCAGACAGTGGAAGTGAGCGCTAGCCTACCATCCAGCCTGTCTCCTGTCATCCACCTGCTCCTTCATGCTGTGTACATCGTTACACGTCTTCCCGTCAGCCATTCTGTGGGTTTAAGCCAGTCAGCCAGCCCCGCTTCCTAACCCAGCTGAGAGAGAGAAGTAAGCCACGCAAGTTCCTTGAAGTATTGTTCATATATCACTTGTGCTTGGATGGGTAAGAGGGGCTTTTCTCCCTTGGGATTGTGATTTTGTTAAGCCACC
>NC_069492.1:7658719-7707667 GCF_026875155.1 Cherax quadricarinatus | reverse complement strand
CTGTAATTTTGGGGTTTTCGTAACAAGTAGTCAGTATCCTTGTCCAATTATCCATTTGAATTCAGTATGATTCAACTGGTAGGCTACTAACTAGAGAAATTAAAATTTTTATAAATTTATTAAGTCTAGAGGTATATTATCAAATTAAATTAATTAAATTAATCCCCAGTAATCAAAATAATATAAACTTCTCTTGAGTACAATATTATTGTGCTGAAAGCACATATCACTTTTATAATTCTTAATTACCGTCTGGTACATTAACTTTTAATAAGATATTACAAATATGTACAAGTAAGTTTGTGTGTACGTGTGTAAGTGCTCTACGTAGTTCGCTATGTCCCCAAGACTCGACTAGACTTAAAACAAGTGACTGAAAAAGCCCTCAAATAAACTAACTTCTTGACCAACTGGCAATAAAAAACATCTGCTTGAACAATGAAAGAATGCTAAGCCCAATAGCAATATAACAAGCAACTGCGACACAGAATCAGGAACAAGGAGATAATATAACGACACTAAGTAGGGACCATCTGCAGATCCTCCACAAAAGTCACAAAACTCCCATACTACTGAATCTAAGTTCAGCATAAGAAAATCCCCGACTTTGATAATACACAGATACCAGTACAAGTTGGGTGAGAACTAAAGCTCAGGACCTGAGTTACTCAGAGTGTCTATGAGACACAACCTCAGTACAACGTCAAAAATCACTAAGTCTATACAATGTTCTGTGAACAGAATTCTACAGAACTAACAAGAATAATGAGCAGACAATCTGTCTGACCACCAAAAAGTCAGACCAACGAATACTTCAGGTGAGGTGAGGACACCCCCCTCGATCACGTGATAGCTCCGTGGACAGCAGTCGCCCAGCAAGAAGCCGGCAATCTAACGGGCACAGAGCGATAATTACAGTAGTTAGACAATCAAGACTTGAACTCAGCACATAATATGTTACATCCTACCTAACAAAGGAAGCTATGCCAAATAACAATATAAAGCAAAACATTTATGATTTAGGTATTATCGCAAATATAAGCAATATAAAATTAAATGAAAAGGTAATAATTATATATATACATAATAATCATTGCAACCCATTCAGGGGTTGCAACAACATCATACTCCAAGCGGTCACATCATACTCTGAGTTGTCACATCATACTCAGAGAGAGTGGTCACATCAAACTCTGAGAGAGTCACATCATATTCTGAGTGGTCACATCATACTCTGAGAGAGTGGTCACATCATATTCTGAGTGGTCACATAATACTCTGAGTGTTCACACACTCTGAGTGGTCACATCATACTCTGAGTGGTCACATCATACTCTGAGAGAGTGATCACATCATACTCAGTGTGGCATGCAAAGAGTACGTAACCTTTATTCGGCGCATGTACACACCCTCATTTACAGGCTATCTCCCCCAACCAGCGAACCAGGTTGCTAAGAGTTGATGATGGGGCCCCGTCGTTCAACTAGTGACCAAGTTCTAGCCAATAAGAAGATGGTTTTGGCAATCGCAGAGGTTATGTGGGTACCGCATCTCCTGTGCTGCCTTGTCATTCCCATTCTAGAGCTGGTTGAAGCACGGTCTGCTATCCTTGTGGCTTCTATTTCTGCCTTGCATACTGTGGAGTTCACTATAACTTATCACTGTACACTAGTGTACATATTGCTGTTCTAAATGTGAAGGAAAATATAATCGAAACTTTTCTGCTTTGTTTTATTTTGCTCCCATTACACCCGGATAACAGGCCATTTGGAATCCTGGGTTGTAATATGGGTAGCCTGTCCCGAGAGCTGAGCTGGAGCTTTGAGAACGTTGAGCTAGGGTGAAGCTTGTAGCAGGAAACATTGTGCAGCTTGCTGACTGGCATTGCATTAACAAATTTTGCGATCAGTTGCTTTGTGTATGGTCAGCCTTGCTATTGTGTGATCGTTCAACGCCGCCTACAAGCTGTTCGGTGGCTCGCTTCGTAATGGACAATCTTCTAGAACAGTGTAGCTGTCTGGCATTGCTTTACAAATTTTGCGTGTCCAGTTGTTACTTAAGTCCGTTCGTGTAGGGAATTTTTGCAGTCAGCTTTGCGTGAATGCGTATTCTGCCATCGTACTGTTGCATATCTAAGCCGTGTTCTGCAATTAACGTTGTTACGTTGGGGTATTTCTGCAAATCGTACTGTGCATAAGCGAATAACTTCTGCCACCTAGACGAGTCAGAACGTCCCCTGGTGTCGCATAAACTTTGCATAACCTACCTAAATTGTCCTACCCAGCGTTTTTTGCAAATTCTCGTCCATTGGCATTAAATACAAACGCACTCTCACGCAGCACAACTGCGTTCACTTATTGCTGACAAACTTATAGAAGAAAGAGCATGCACATCAGACACCTCCCTCGACGGGAGCTAGGGCAAAAACTCCTATGTTCTTCAGCACGAGTAAGATGAAACAACTATACGGAGCAAAATGGTCAGTATAGTGCAGCTGGTTGTCTCAGGGTGGAATCAGGCGTCGTTGCACTTGAGCTGTCAAAAATCAATCTGAGCAAACAAGGGAACAGAGAACATTCGCAAGGTAAGAATTTGATAGGGAAGAGAAAGGAGGCATTTTTCGCATTCTGTAAACTGAATTTACTTTACAAAGGAGCAGTACAGCTTGTTCCCCGCTTCAAATGAGGCCGAACTCAGAGCAAATTTTCGAAAGCTTTCGAAATCAGCTCGACTTAGGTGCCGAACACATGGGGGGGGGCTAGAGGGGTGTTCATACAGCATTATTGGGTAAGGGCACAGGAATTCACGTCCAGTATTAAATGACGCTGAATTTCGAATTATCAAGTAGTGAAGACCACAGTGTTGGACATATACGTTGTATCCAGCCAAATATAAAAAAAAGTTTTAAGCTGGGCATACGACAGCTTAGGTCAATCCCTAGTGGGACTATGTGAGACAAAGCAACCAAAGCATTACCAGCTGGTATAAAGCAAGTGGTGTCTCTTACCTAGAGTATGCTGGTGCAGCTTAATTCTGATTGATATCCCTGCTGGAGTCTGTGGAACAGAGGTTCGAGTCTTATATTTATTCTGCAGGATCGTGACTAACCACTGCATTGGAGGCAGCCAGGTTGGCATGATCCTTCGAAACTAACCGCTCCTTGTCCGAGCGGGACCCGTCTCTCCTTTCACAGCTGGCATAGCAGAGATCGTCACCTTGGAGAATAAGTGCCAGCCTGAGGAGAACGTCTACGTCAGCCACTAAGGCCCCTGGTGAGCCAACGATTCTCAAACATATGGTCCCACTCTGCGGAGATGCAAACAACTCATGGTGCATCTCGACAACATATCCAGAGAGACACCAGCCAGAACGACACCATTGAAACGTCACAGGGGAGTAAAGGGCAAAGCTGTCGTCTGCTTCCCTCTGCAACAAAGTAGGTCACATCCGTTCCAACTCCCCCATAACCCCAACCCAATGGGAAAACTCTAATATCCTTAGTAACATGTCCCCTAAGAGAAGTAGAAAAAGGCAATGGCCCCTATAAAATTGCAAGAGTCTTATTTCCCTTCAGTAAAACTCAGAAACAATTGAGTAAAGACCTTTAGAGATACTGGATCATATTGCTCACGTAATAGAAGGCATATAAACCCCATACGGCAGAGAATACTTCCTTGAATTCCTCTGTTTTTATTGGAGAAGCATTTGGAGGAGCTATATATTCTGTTCCTTGGCAAGAAAATTTATGTACAGTGCAAATATGACACTGGGTACTTGACTGTAGGTGTCTCAAATAGGATATTCCATGAAAGGAGCCAATGTTATTACTGGGTATTAAACATTACAACTGATTAGTTCGTGTCCTGAACCTATAATGAATAATTCTTCTCCGGTGTTGTGCCATATATCGGCAACATCCCAGGGTTTGTCTGGGAGGAATGTTGACCTATCCAAGTAACGATCCGATCTCGAATAGCCAACGTTGTTTTATGAGGCACATGGACGCAAGCCACACCGGCCGAAGCCTCGTAAATCAAGTGAACAGACCCGATCAAGCCTTCCTATTCCCAGTTGCAAGGATTGCCCAGATGTCCTCTGTTTCCATGCCCGAGGACTGCCTTCCGGGAGGAACAACGAAAGGACCCTTCTTTAAAATTCGCTTTGAGGCAGCCCTGGGTAAATCCTCTTAGGGTCATCCGTCAGCATGAAGTTAAAAAAAAAAAGATTATTTGATCTGCACATGAGACTGTAATGAGATAGAGTGCCGGCAATTGTATGACAGGTAGTGTTCCCACCAAGTTTAGACCTCCAAATATAAAATATAGCTCATAAATCCGTCCATTACGAGTCACTTTAGGAATTGACAAAAACCTGTTATAGAATCACAAAAGAATTTTAATGGCCAAATTAAAGAAAGATGTGAAGAAATCAAATTAGGTTTGCCGAGAATGTCAGGCCAAGTAGGGAAAACCTGGACATTTCCATAAAACCTGCACCTCTCCAACAATACCTGCTGATGAGAACCTTTTGCAGATTTAATTATAGATTGTGTAGTCCACTACCTATGCAAAAGTTCTGGAAATCAATCAATAATTTACGATTATGGATAAAGTAACCAATACCCTGAAGCAATTCCCATGGCGTAGTATAATACTAAAGCTATTCTCAAAGCTTTAACAAAATTCATTTCTTGTTTTGGCATTCCTAAAACTATTCCAAGTGATCAAGGTAACTAACTAAACTGCCAAAGCAGTTAGGGAATTATTAACTAGGTAGGGATAATCCATCAACTTATCCACTGCCTATCATCCTCCAGTCCCAAGGTGCCTTGGAAAGATTCCATCAACATTAAAACAATGATGAATGACTTTTTGCATGCATCTTTCCTACAGACTTGGGAAGAATCACTATCTTTGTTGCTGTTCTACAGTACGAATACGGTGCAAGAGTCCGACAGTATAGTCCGGTTTGAGCAGATCTTTGGGCACAATGTACTAGGTCCACTCGTGTTGCTCAAAGAAGGATGATGGGAGAAACGTAGCTCACCACTTAACAATCCTCTTCAAGGATGCAGTGGCAACCTCAGTTAGCCAGGGCTAACCTAAAGACAGCTCAAAGTAATGATGAAACAGAGGTAGACAGAAGTGCACAATTTCCGCTCCTTCCTTCCCAGGAGAAAGGTGTTGGTGCAGAACCTAAACCTGGCCACACTTTGAAGCTAGATTTACGGGACCTATGCAGATTGTAAGTAGATAATCGGATGTAATTATGTGGTAGCTCCCATAGATAAGACCTCAAAAACTAAAACGAACACATTAATCAATTAAAGTATTTTCATACAACCCATATAAAGACCCAGTAATGACTCTGTCCTCTACCTCTGAGACGACTCTGACTCTTTGCACTCTATCTCTGAAATTAACATTTTTTTTTAAATAAACATTCAAATTCTGTCCTCCTCAAGGATCCTAGCCGCATTAATGGAGGGATTATCTGAAACGCAAGCAACAAATTTAACGGATGCTTCTACCAGTCATATGCCTAATATTTTTTCGGAATGTGCCGAAAAATGTACGTTAGGATTATCATGATGTAGATGTGGGAAACTCTAAACCAATTAAACTCCTCCCCCCTACAGAGCTAATCCGACCTTCTCGGGGTGGGAATTTTGGGGTATGCAAAGAGTACGTAACCTTTATTCGGCGCATGTACACACCCTCATTTACAGCTATCACCCCAACCAGCGAACCAGGTGCTTAAGAGTTGATGAAGGAGCCCCCGTCGTTCAACATTGAACCCAGGTTCTAGCCAATAAGAAGATGGTTTTGGCGCAATTCGCAGAGGTTATGTGGGTACCGCTTTCTGTCTGCCCTTGTCATACCATTGCTAGAGCTGGTTTACAGCACGGTCTGCTATCTTGTGGCTCTATTTCTGCCTCGCTTACCGAGGAGTGCACTATACATATCACTTAATAGTGTACCTATTCTGTTCTAAAAATTGTGAAGGATATATAAGTCCTAAACTTTTTTGCTTGTGTTTATTTGCTCCATTACCCCCGGGATAACAGGCAATTAGGAATCCTGTTGTAATACTCAGAGAGTTCCGTCACATAATACTCTGAGTTGTCACATAATACTCAGAGACAGTGGTCACATCATTCTCTGAGAGAGTCGTCACATCATATTCCGAGTGGTCACATGATACTCTGAGTGGTCACATCATACTCTGAGAGAGTGGTCACCTCATACTCTGAGAGAGACGCCACATCATTCTCTGAGTGGTCACGTCATAATCTGAGTGGTCACATCATACACTGAGGGGTCACATCATACTCCGAGAGAGTGGTCACATCAGTCTCTGAGAGAGTGGTCATATCATACTCTGAGAGAGTGGCCACATCAGACTCTGAAAGAGTGGTCACATCATCCTCTGAAAGTGGTCACATCATACTCTGAGAGAGTGGTCTCATCAAATTCTGAGTGTCAACATAACACTCTGATTGTCACATTAAACTCTGTGTGGTCACAAATTTCTGGTCACATCATACTCTGAGTGGTCACATCATACTCTGAGAGAGTGGTTCACACATAAATTCTGAAGAGAGAGGTCACATCATATTCAGAGAGAGAGTCACATCATATTCAGGGAGAGAGTTCACATATTCGAGT
Source organism: Cherax quadricarinatus (assembly GCF_026875155.1). NCBI lineage: Eukaryota > Metazoa > Arthropoda > Malacostraca > Decapoda > Parastacidae > Cherax > Cherax quadricarinatus. The sequence goes on along the minus strand of NC_069492.1, from coordinate 7,700,999 downwards.
GTTCACATCATACTCTAAAGAGAGTGTCTCAAATCAAACTCTGACTGTCACATCATACTCTGAGTGGTCCAAATCAATACTCCAAGTGGTCATATCATACTCTGAGTGGTCACATCATACTCAGATCAGAGTGTCACATATACACTGAGAGAGTAGTCACATCATACACTGAGAGAGTGGTCACATCATACTCCTGAGAAGAGTGGTCACATCAAACTCTGAGAGAGTGGTCAACATCATACTCTGAGTGGCCACAATCAGACTCTAGAGAGAATGGGTCACATCATTCTCTGAGAATGGACACATCATACCTGATAGAGTGGTTACAACCATACTCTGAGAAGTGTCACATCATACACTGATAGAGTGGTCACATCATACTCATGAGAGTCACATTGTACAACTGAGTATCACATCATGCTCTAGCGGTCACATCAACTCTGAGAAGGTCACATCATACTCTAGTGGTCGCATCATACTCTGGAGTGGTACACATCATAATCTGAGTGTGGTTCACATTACCGCTGAGAGATATGGTTCTACCTCATACTCTGAGAAATGGTTACACATTCATACTCTGAAATGTATATCATACGCTGGGAGAGTGGTTCACATCATCCGCTGAGAGATTGTCACATCTCTGAAAGGTGGTCACATCATACTCGTGAGTGATCACATCATACACTCTGATGAGTGTGGTCACATAATGCTCAGAGAGTGGTCACACCATACTCTGGTCACATCATTCTCTGAGAGTGTGGTCACATCATACTCTGAGGGATGGGTGGTCACGACATACTCTGAAGGTCACATCATACTCTGAGTGTCACATCATACTCTGAGGTGGGCACATCATACTCCAAGTGGTCATATCATACTCTGAGTGGTCACATCATACTCTGATCAGAGTGGTCACATCATACACTGAGAGAGTAGTCACATCATACACTGAGAGAGTGGTCACATCATACTCTGAGAGAGTGGTCACATCATACTCTGAGAGAGTGGTCACATCATACTCTGAGTGGCCACATCAGACTCTAAGAGAATGGTCACATCATTCTCTTGAGAGTGGTCACATCATACTCTGATAGAGTGGTTACACATACTCTGAGAGAGTGGTCACATCATACTCTGAGAGAGTGGTCACATCATACTCTGAGAGGTCACATTGTACACTGAGTAGTCACATCATGCTCTGAGAGGTCACATCAAACTCTGAGAGGTCACATCATACTCTGAGTGGTCGCATCATACTCTGAGTGGTCACATCATAATCTGAGTGTGGTCACATACAGCAAGAGATTGGTCACGCTATTCACTGAAAAGTGGTCCACATCATACTCTGAATGGTCTATCATACTCTGGGAGAGTGGTCCACACATCATACGCTGAAGATTGGTCACATAACTCTGAAAGAGTGGACACATCATCACTGAGAGATCACATCATACTCTGAGAGTGTGGTCACATAATGCTCAGAGAGTGGTCACACCATACTCTGGTCACATCATTCTCTGAGAGTGTGGTCACATCATACTCTGAGGGAGTGGTCACATCATACTCTGAGTGGTCACATCATACTCTGAGTGGTCACACATACTCTGAGTGCACATCATACTCTGGAGTGGTCACATCGACATCAGACACTGAGAGAGGAGGTCACATCATACTCTGAGTGGTCACATCATACACTGAGAGGTCACATCATACTCAGAGTGGTCACATCATGCTCTGAGTGGTCACATCATACTCTGAGTGGTCATATCATACTCCAAGTGGTCATATCATACTCTGAGTGGTCACATCATACTCTGATCAGAGTGGTCACATCATACGCAGGAGAGGAAGGTAGTCACATCAAACACTGAGAGATGGTCACATCAAACTCAATAAAGAAATGGTCTACATCAACTCTGAGAGAGTGGTCACATCATACTCTGAGTGGCCACATCAGACTAAGAGAATGGTCACATCATTCTCTGAGAGAGTGGTCACATCATACTCTGATAGAGTGGTTACACCATACTCTGAGAGAGTGGTCACATCATACTCTGAGAGAGTGGTCACATCATACTCTGAGAGGTCACATTGTACACTGAGTCACATCATACTCTGAGAGGTCACATCAAACTCTGAGAGGTCACATCATACTCTGAGTGGTCGCATCATACTCTGAGTGGTCACATCATAATCTGAGTGTGGTCACATACGCTGAGAGATTGGTCACCTCATACTCTGAGAAAGTGGTCACATCATACTCTGAATGGTCATATCATACTCTGGGAGAGTGGTCACATCATACGCTGAGAGATTGGTCACATACTCTGAAAGAGTGGTCACATCATACTCTGAGTGATCACATCATACTCTGAGAGTGTGGTCACATAATGCTCAGAGAGTGGTCACACCATACTCTGGTCACATCATTCTCTGAGAGTGTGGTCACATCATACTCTGAGGGAGTGGTCACATCATACTCTGAGTGGTCACATCATACTCTGAGTGGTCACATCATACTCTGAGTGGTCACATCATACTCTGAGTGGTCACATCATACCCTGAGAAAGAGGTCACATCATACTCTGAGTGGTCACATCATACTCTGAGTGGTCATATCATACTCCAGGTGGTCATATCATACTCTGAGTGGTCACATCATACTCTGATCAAGTGGTCACATCAATACACTGAGAGAGTAGTCCACATCATACACTGAGAGGAGTGGTTCACATCATACTCTGAAGAAGAGGTCCACATCATACTCTGAGAAGAGGTGGGTCACATCATACTCTGAGAGGTCACATTGTACAATGAGGTCCACATTCATACTCTGAGAGGTCACATCAAACCTGGAGAGGTCACATCATACTCAGAGTTGGTCGCATCAATACTCTAGTGTCACATCATACTCTGAGTGTGGTCACATACCTGAAGATTGGTCCAACTCCTACTCTGAGAAAGTGTCACATCATACTCTGAATGGTCATATCATAACTCTGGGAGAGTGGTCACATCATAACCTGAGAGATTGGTCACCATACCTGAAAGAGTGGTCACAATCATACTCTTGAGTGATCACATCATAACCCCTGAGAGTGGGTCACATAATGCTCAGAGAGTGGTCACAGGCAACACCATACTCTGGTCACATCATTCTCTGAGAGTGTTGTCACATCATACTCTGAGGGAGAGGTGCACACATACTCTAGTGGTCACATCATACTCTGAGTGGGCACACAACATTTAAAGGCGGCACACACAACATATTCACTTTTCATTTTTTAGTATATTTTTTACAACAAAATCTTGCGTGACGTACGACAAAAATTGCTGGCAAAAATAATGGTACACAAGTCTGCAAAAAGATCAGGGAATGAGACACTGCTGGTGTACGAAAAAAAGACACATAGAAATAAATGGATAATTTGGTCCTGGGTGAATATCACTGCATGAACTACAATGACAAATACTGGAGAATACAATGCTGAAAGAACACAAGATAAAAAAATTAATGAATTACTTCACACGGAGTGACTGACTGGTACACTACACAATAATACTTACTAAAGACATAGAGTAGCATAAAAAAAAACACAGATAAAAATTATGAGATGAGCGATAACACTGAAAAATATTGCAAAAATAATGAGTCAAAGAAATAGAGTCTACACTGAAAACACAAGGCTTAGAGTACACAAGAAATTCACTATAAATGTCTCACACACGCAAATGTCTTAAATGCAGGAAAATGTCTCTAAACAGAAAATTATCACTGAAGTCTGGAGAAGTAGACGGGATGACTAGTGATGAGGGGAAGGTTGTCCTGCGGGTGATGACGCCTCCTACACTCACACTGTCATCGGAAAAAATGCGCTTTCTAGGTGAACTCACATAACTGGCTTTATCGTTGGCGCCAGCTAAAATCTCTTGACCAATTATGTGAGCCAAAACAGTACTAGGACCCGGTACAAGGGTGGAAAAACCCCACAGGTAGATGAGGTGAATAGTGGCGGGTGGTGGTGGTGGGGGCAGAGGAACAAGCTGGCCCTGTGCGCTCTCACTGCCACGCACTTCTCACCACGCACAAGGTGGCTTAACTAAATCACAATGCCACAGGGATGATAAAGACCACTCTTACCCGCATCCAAGCACAAGGATATATGAGACAATATTCAGAGGGAAATTGTGTGGCTTACTTCTCTCTCTCAGCTGGGTTAGGAAGCTGGCTGGCTGACTGGCTTAACCCACGAGAATGGCTGACTGGAAGACGTGTAACGATGTACACAGCATGAAAGGGCAGGGGGATGACAGGAACAGGCTGGATGGTAGGCTAGCGCTCACTAATTCCACTGTCTGGCTATGACTGGCTTAATTGCAAATCCGGGTCAACCCCCCGGAGATTGAAGCAATTGCACACGAACAAGCCAGAAGCTTGAAAAACGGCTTTCCAACAGGGTGGGGGCTGAGAGGGTAGCGCTAGCTGGAGGTGGCTGAGACGGTTCACCTCTGACCTGCCGGGAACCCACAAACAGTCTTCTAACGTCTGAAATACCCTTAAATCCAACCCCCCACACACCGGTGCCAAAATTTGTCATGTGGGTTTTCGATATGTGGATGGGGTAAGAATCTCCCCGTAGGCTGGTATTTTGTATAATATATAACGGAAGTATGGAAAGGCCAACAGCCGACCTGTCTCTCTTGCTGCCTAAAGACTGACCCATAGTGCCTATGGGTAGGGTGTTTGAAATCCTGCTATGGTCACAGCAATATGAATACAGTCAATGATCACACAGACGGTTGGAAGTCATCTGGTACAAATGGTTACTGGAACTGGTTACTAGGAAATGGTACTTACTGAGACATTTCTCTGAGAGAAATGGTCACATCATATTAAGAGTTGTCACATCATACTTTGAGTGGTCACATCTCTGAGTGGTTTAAATATCATACTCTGAGAGAGTGGTCACATCATACTCAGAGAGGGTAGTCACATCATACTCTGAGAGAGGTGGTCACATCTTTAACTCAGAAAGAGTCGTCACATCATATTCAGAGAGAGTGGTCACATCATATTCAGAGAGAGAGGTCACATATTCTGAGTGGTCACATCATCCTGAGTAGTCACATACTCTGAATGGTCACATCATCCCTTTGAGTGGTCAACATCATACACTGAGAAAGTGGTCACTCATACTCTGAGAGAGTGGTCACATCATACTCTGAGAGAGTGGTCACATCATACTCTGAGTGGTCACATCATACTCTGAGTGGTCACATCATACTCTGAGAGAGTGGTCACATCATACTCTGAGTGGTCACATCATACTCTGAGAGAGTGGTCACATCATACTCTGAGAGAGTGGTCACATCATACTCTAGAGAGTGGTCACATCATACTCTGATAGAGGGGTTTTACTTTCATACTCTAAGAGAGTGGTCACATCATACTCGAGAGAGGGGGACATCATACTCTGGAGATCACTTCATACTCTGAGTGGTCACTCATACTCTGAGTGGTCACATCATACTCTGAGAGAGTGGTCCCCTCATACTCTGAGTGGTCACATCATAATCTGAGAGTGTGTTTCACATCATACCCCAGAGTGGTCACATCATTCTCTGAGTGAGTTGGTCACATTATACACTGAGAGAGTGGTCACATCATGCTCTGAGGAAAGGTCCCATCATTCTCTGAGAAGTGGTAACTTCATACTCTGAGGGTCAAATCATTCTCTGAGAGTGTCGTCACACCCATGCCCCAGAGAGTGGTCACATCATACTCTGAGTGGTCACATCATTCTCTGAAAGTAGGCTAACATCTACTCAGGGGGTTTCACATCATACTCCAAGTTGTCACATCTTTACTCTGAGTGGTCACACCATACTCTGAGTGGCCCACATCAATACTCTGGGGGGTCACATATACTCGGGAAGAGTGGTTAACATCAAACTCTGAGTGGTCACATCATACTCTGAGAGAGTGGTCACATCATACTCTGAGTGGTCACATCATACTCTGAGTGGTCACATCATACTCTGAGTGGTCACATCATTCTCTGAGAGAGTGGTCCTTTAAATACTTGAGTGATCAAAATCATACTCTGAGGAGTCACATCATACTCCAAGCAGTCATATCATACTCTGAGTGGTACTCAAAACTCAGAGAGAGTGGTCAAAATCATACTCTGAGAGAGTGGTCACATCATATTTTTAATGGTCACATCAAAACTTGAGAGGTCACGTACTCTGAGTGGCACATAAATACTCTGAGTGGTCAAACATATTCTGAGAGAGTGGTCACATCGTACTCAGAGAGAGTCGGCACATAATAAAACAGAAAGTGGTCACTCACACTCAGAGAGAGTGGTCACATCATTCTCGAGAGAGTCGTCACATCATTTTCCGATTGGTCAATTATACTCTGATGGTCCATCATACTCTGAGTGGTCACATCATACCTGAGTGGTCACATCATAATCCAAGTGATCACATCATACTCTGAGTGGTCACATCATACTCAGAGAGAGTGGTCACATCATACTCAGATAAAGGGTCACATCACACTCTGAGAATGTTGGCCACGTCATATTCTGAGTGGTTACATCTTTACTCAGATGGTCACATAATCTGAGAGGTCACATCATACTCAGAGTGGTCACATCGTTCTCTGAGAAGTAGTCATATCTTAGAGAGAATGGTTACATCTTATTCTGAGAGAGTGGTCTCATTATATTCTGAGTGTCAAAATCATACTTTGAGTGGTCAATCATATTCTGAGTGGTCACATACTCTGAGTGGTCACATCATACTCTTAGTGGTCACATCATACACTGAGAGAGTGCACACATAATACTCTGAGAGAGTGGTCACATCATACTCTGAGAGAGTGGCCATATCAGACTCTGAGTGGTCACATCTGTTACAAAAAACGCGATTCTAAAAGTTTAGAGATCCCAGTGAATACTAGAAAGGACTGCCCTTCTAGCATCCAGCCTGTTACTGGGTTTTCGTAACAAGTAGTCAGTATCCTTTACTAATTATCCATTAGAATTCATTATTGATTCAATAGTGCTTAAGGATTACAACTGGTAGGCTACTAAACTAGAGAAATTAAAATTTTATAAATTTATTAAGTTCAAGAGGTAATTATCAAAATAAAATTATATTAAATTAATCACAGTAATCAAATAATATCACTTCCCTGAGTACAATATTTATTGTGCGGAAAGCACATAATCACAATTTATAAATTCTTAAGTACCGTCTGGTACATTTTTTAACATTTAATAAGAGCTACAAATATGTACAAGTCTGTTTGTGTTATGTGTGTTAAAGTGCTCTACGTAGTTCGCTATGTCCAAGACTCGACTAACTTAAACAATTGACTGACAAGTCCTAAATAAACAAACTTCTTGACCATCTTGCAATCAAAACAGTCCTGCTTGAACTATGGAAAAGAATGCTAGCCCCATAGCAATATAACAAGCACTGCACACAGATTCAGAACAAGGAGATAAAATAACGACATTAAGTAGGGATCATCTGCAGATTCCTCCCCAAAAGTCACAAAAACTCCCATACTACTGGAATCTAAGTCAGCATAAGAAAATCCCCGACTTTGATATTACACAGATACCAGTACAAGTTAGGTTAGAAGCAAAAGCTCAGGACCTGAGTTATTTATAGTGTCTATGAGACACCCAACCTCAGTAAACGTCGAAAATCACTAATCTATACATTGTTTCTGTGAAACAGAGTTTCTACAGAACAACAAGAATAAGAGGACAGACAATCTGTCCGAACCACCAAGAGAGTCTAGACCCCAGACTGAATACTTCAGGTGATTGTGATGACACCCCCCCCCCTCCCCTCCGATCACGTGATAGCTCCGTGGACAGCAGTCGCCCAGCAAGAAGCCGGCCAAACTAAACGAGCAAAGAGCGATAATTACAGTAGTTAGACAATCAAGACATGAACTGAGCACAGAAATATGTTACAATCCTACCTAAACAAAGAAGCTATGCCAAATAACAATATAAACCAATACATTTAGATTTAGCCTATTATCGCAAATATAATCTATATAAAATTAAAATGCAAAGGTAATAATTATATATATACATAATAATCATTGCAAACCCATTCCATGGGTTGCAACATCATCATACTCCAAGCGGTCCAATCATACTCAAGATAGTGTCACAAGCAAACTCTGAGAGAGTCACATCATATTTCGAGTGGTCACATCATACTCTGAGTGTTCACAAACCTGTGGTCACATCACACTCTGAGTGGTCACATCATATTACAGAGTGGTCACAATCATACTCTGAGTGATCACCATCATACTCAGTGAGGCATGCAAAGATACGAACCTTTATTCGTGCGCATGTACACACCCTCATTTACAGGCTATCTCCCCACCAGCGAACCATTTGCTAAGAGTTTGTTGATGGGCCCCCCCATCGTTCCAACTATGACCAAGTTCTAGCCGAATAAGAAGATGGTTTTTGGCAATCGCAGAGGTTATGTGGGTACCGCTCTCCTGTCTTCCCTTGTCATTTCCATTCTAACAGCTAGGTTGAAGCACCGGTCCTGCTATCTTGTGGCTTCTATTTCTGCCTTGCTCTTACTGTGGAGTTCACTAAACTTTATCACTGTACATAGTGTACAAATGCTGTTCTAAATGGGTGAGGGATAATATAAGTCCTAAACTTTTTTTCTGCTGTGTTTATTTTGCCTCCCATTACACCCGGATAATCAGGCCATTTGGAATCCCTGGGTTGTAATATGGGTAATCCTGTCAGGGGTGGGGAATCGACGGTCTTTGAAAACGGTTGAGTCATAGGTTGATGCTCGTAGCAGGAACATTGTGCAGCTTGCTGTCTTGCCATTTGCTTTACGAAATTTTGCGTGTCCAGTTGAGGGGGTGTAGACAGCCTTGCTATTGTTGTGATCTGTTCAACAGCTCGCTACTAGCTTTTTTCGGTGTGCTCTGCTTCGCTAACAGTCAATCTTCTAGACAGTGTAGCTGCTGGCATTGCTTTACAAATTTTGCCGTGTCATTGTTACTAGCCTGTTCGGTGTGGGAATTTTGCAGTCGGCTTTGCTTGTTATGCGTATTCTGCAATCGTACTGTGCATAGCTAAGCGTTTCTGCAAATTTAACGTGTTTACGTTGGGGGTATTCTGCAATCGTACTGTGCATAGCGAATAACTTATGCCACCAAGACGAGTCCAGATCGTCTGTGTCAGCATTTACTTTGCATAACCTACCTAAATTGACCCTACAGCGTTGTTGGCAAATTGCTCGTTCCCATTGGCATTAAATACAAACAACTCTCACACTGCGCAACTGCGTTCACTGGATTGCTGACAAACTATAGAAGAAAGATTGGCACATCAACTCCCTCCCTTCTACGGAGCTAGGGCAAAACGTCCTAGTGTCTCGCACGAGGAATGATGTTACACTACGGAACAAAATGGTCAGTATATAACAGCTGGGTTGTCCACATTGTTGAATCAGCGTCGTTTGCACTTTAAGCTGGCAAAAATTAACAATTTGAGGCAAGGGATAGAGTGGTACTAGGAACAAGAGCATTCGCAAGGGAAGAATTTGATAAGGAATGAGAAAGGAGGGGTCAGTTTTCGTCATTCTGTAAATGATTTTTAGTTTACAAAAAGCAGTACAGCTTGTTCCCCTCCTTCAATGATGTGCCGAACCAGAAGCATTTTTCGAAAGCTTCGATAATTAAGGAGGCACGAAGCCTTTAGTGATGGCCGGATAGCATTGGGCATGCGTAGTCATACAGCATTATTGTTAAGGCACAGGAATTCAGTCATATATTAAATGACTGCGTGAATTTTCTGATTATCAAGTAGTGAAGACCACAGTGTCATGGGACATATACGAGTATCCAGCCAAATATAAAAAAAAAGTTTAAGCTAGGGGCAGACGACCAGCTTTTGGTCACTCCCTAGTGGCTTTGTGGAGACATCAAACCAAAGCTTTTACCAGTGGAATAAAGCCAAGTGGTGTCTCTACTTTGAGGAGCTGGTGGAGCTTATACTGATTGATATCCTGCTGGAGTCTGTGGGACCAAGGTTCGAGTCTTCTGCGATCATGAATTAACCCACTGCAATTGGAGGCAGCCAGGTTGGCAGATACCTGTCGAAACTAACCGCTCTTGTACGAGCGGTCCCCTGTCTCTCTTTTCAAACAGCCTGGGCATGAGCAAGATCGACAACCTTGGAGAATGAAGTGCCAGCCCGAGGGAAAGAACGTCTACGGTCATCCAACTAAGCCACCTGTTGAGCCACGCGTCTCAACATATGGTCCACCTGCGGAAGAAGGCATACTACTCATGGTGCATCTCGACAACAGTATCCAGAGAGACCAACCAGCCAGAACGACACCAATTTGCAGACGTCAGCAGGTAGCAAAGGTGCAAGCCTGTCGTCTGCTTCCTCCTGCAACAAAGTTAGGTCACATGTCCCACTTCCAACAGCCCCCCAAAAACCCAACCCAATGGAAAATCTCTAATATCCCTATAACATTTCCCCTAGAGAAGTAGAAAAAGGCATTGCCCTCTTATTATTGCAAGAGTCTTATTTCCCTTCGAGGAAAACTCAGAAACAATTGAAGTAAAGACCTTTAGAGATACTGTAGCATATTAGCTCACTTTGTAAGAGAAGGAATATACCCCTTTCAGAGAATACTTTCTTGAATACTCTGTTATATTTGTAAGCATTTGGAGGAGCTATATAACTGTTCCTTTGCATAAAATATATGTACAGTGCAAATATTACACTGGTACTTGAACTGTCGGTGTCTCAAAGGATTTCCCATGAAAGCAGCCATGATTTATTACTGGGTTAAAACATACTAGTGTTAGTCCTTCGTGTCCCTGACCTATAATATTAATTCTTCTCCGTGTTTGGCCATAACTCGGGCACATCCCAAGGGTTGATCTGGAGGAATTTGACCTATCCTTGACGACTCCGATCCTCGGGATATGCCACGTGTATTAATGAGGCACACCGGCCGGAGCTCGTAAATCAGTGAACAGACTCCCCGATCAAGCCTTTCCTATTCCCAGGTTGCAGGAATTGCCAGATGTCCTGTTTCCATGCCCGAGGGACTGTCTTCCGGGAGGAACAACGAAAGGACCCTTCTTTAAAAATTCGCTTTTTGAGGCAGCCATGGGTAAATCCTCTTTGGGTCTCCGGTCACGTAGAAAGTTTAAAAAAGATATTGCGATCTGCACTGAGACTGGAAAGGAGATAGAGGCCGGCAATTGTATGACAGGTAGTGGTTCCAACCAAGTTTTAGACTCAAATATTAAATGATAGCTCATATACGTTCATTAAGGAGGTCACGTAGGAATTTACAAAACCTTGTATAGAATCACAAAATAATTATAAAGGCCAAAATTAATAAAGATGTGAAGAATCATATTAGGTGATTGCCGAGAATGTCAGCAAGTAGGAACCTGGACATTCCATTAAACCTGCACCCTCTCCAACCAATACCTGCTGATGGAGAACCATTTTGCAGATTTAATTATAGATTGTATAGTTCCTCTACTAGTCAAAGTCTGGAAATCAATATTTATTTACGATTATGGATAAGAGTAACCAAGATACCTGAAGCAATTCCTCCATGCTAGTTATTAACACTAAAGCTATACTCAAAGCTTTAACAATTCATTTTTGTTTTGGCATGCAAAAACTATACCAAAAGTGATCAAGGTACTAACTTCACTGCCAAAGCATTTAGGGAAGTATTAATTAGGTTAGGGATGAAGCCATACAACTTATTCCACTGTCCTATCATCGCTCATCCCAAGGCGCCTTGGAAAGATTCCATCAGACATTAAAAACAATGATGAGAACTTTTTGCATGCACTTTCCTACAGACTGGGGTTGAGGAGATCACTACAACCTTTGTTGCCTGTTCTCAGTACGAGAGACGGTGTAAGCAAGAGTCTACAGGGTATAGTCCGTTTGCGCTGATCTTTGTGGCCACAATGTACGAGGACGCTCTCGGGTGACCAAAGAAGGATGGATGCGAGGAAGACGTTGCTCCAACGACTCTACAAACCCGTCTTCAGGAATGCAGGGAGTAAGAGCACGTCAGTTAGACCAGCTCAAAGTAGATATAGAAACAGAGGTATACAGAAGTGCACAATTCCCACCTTCCATCCAGGAGACAAGGAGTTGGTGCCGTAACCTATCCAGCCACACCTTGAAAGCTAGATTTACGGGACCTATGCAGAATTTGTAAGTAGATATCTGATGTAAAATTATGTGGTACTCCATTGATAAACCGTCAAAAACTAAACCTTACCACATTAATCAATTTAAAAGGTTAATTTCCATAACACCAGATAAAGTCCCCAGTAATGACTCTGTCTCTCTACCTCTGAGCACGACTCTGACTCTTTTGCACTCTATCTCAGAAATTAATAGAAACTTACAAATTCTGTCCCTCCTCACGGACCAGCCCTTTAATGTAGCATTATCTGAAACGGCAAGCAACAAATTTTAAACCGAGCTTCTACAGACATATCCTAATATTTTTTCGGATGTGCCGAAAAAATGTACGTTAGTTATCATGATGGTAGATGTGGGAAACTCTAAACCAATTAAACTCTCCCCCCTACAGAGCTAATCCTGAGCCTTCCTCGGGTGGGGTTTGGTATGCAAAGAGTACGTAACCTTTATTCGCGCACGTGTACACACCCCCTCATTACAGGCTAAACTCCCCCAAAACGATCCGGTTGCTAAGATTTGATGATGTGCCCCGTCGATCAACTAGTGATCAGGTTTCTAGCCAATAAGAAGATGGTTTTGGCAATCGCAGAGGTTATTGGGTACCGCTCTCTCTGTTCTGCCCTTGTCATTCCCAATTCTACAGCTGTTGAGCACGGTCGGCTATCTTGGGCTTCTATTTCTGCCTTGCTTACCGGGAGAGCACTATACTTATCACTGTACATAGTTACAGAATGCTGTTCTAAATTGGTGAAGGATAATATAATCATAAACTTTTTCTGCTGTGTTAATTTTGTTGGCTCCGCCACTTACACCCGGAAGTAACAGCCATTGGAACCTGGGTGTAATACACAGAGAGAGTCGTCCACATAAATACTCATGAACAGTGATCACATCATTCTTTGAGAGAGTCGTCACATCATATTCCGGAGTGGTCAATATTATACTTCTGAGTGGTCACATCATACTCTGAGAGAGTGTCACATGATACTCTGAGTGGTCACATACATACTCTGAGTGTTACATCATACTCGATAATTGATCACATCATACTTGAGTGGTCCACATCATACTCCTGAGGGATGGTCACATCATACTCAGAGTGGTCACATCACACCTCTGAGAGAGTGGTCAATCACACTCCTGAAGAGTGGTCAGATCATAATCTGAGTGGTCACCATCGTACTCTGAGAGAGAAGTCACATCATCCTCAGAGAGAATGGTCACATCATATTCTGAGTTGTCACTACTATGAGTGGTCACATCATACTCCTGAGAGAGATGTGACAAACATTCATCGGTGAGTGTTCACGTCAATAATCTGAAGTGTGTCATCAATACTCTGATTATCACACCATTCCTGAGTGACACGCACAATCTTAGTGGTCACATCATACTCTGAGAGATTGGCCACTTCAGACTCGAAAGAGTGTCACATCATACACCATGAAAAGTGATCACATACATACTTAGAGAGAGTTGTTACATCATACTCCTGAGAGAGTGGGCCACATCATACTCTGAGAGAGTGGTTCACATCATACTCTGAGAGAGAGGACACATTTACTCTGAGTGGTCACATCATACTCTGAGTGGTCACATCAAAATCGGAGTGAGGTCACATATGCTGAAGACTGGTCACTCAATACTCTGAGAGAGTGGTCAAAACATACTCCTGAGTGGGTCAAATCATACTCTTGGAGATTGGACACATCATACGCTGAGAGATGTGGTCACATACACTGAAAGAGTGTCACATCATACTCTGAGTGATCACAAATCATCTCTGAGAGTGGTGGTCACATCATGCTCAAGAGTGGTCCACACACCATACTCTGAGTGGACACATCAATCTCTGAGAGTGTGTCACATCATACTCTTAGGGATTGGACACATCATACTCTTAGAGGGTGGTCTCATCAAATTCCTGAAAGGTTACATCACACTCTGAAAAGTGGTCCACATCATACTCTGAGTTTGGTCAACACCAACTTTGAGTGTCACATCCACACTCTGGAGAGTGGTTCACATCATACCCTGAAGAGAGGTACACATCATACTCTGGAGGGTCACATCATACACTGAGAGAGTGGTCACATCATATTCTAAGTTGTCACATCATACCTGATTGGTCACAACTCTGAAGGTCACATCATACTCTGAGTGGTCCCACATCTTACTCTGAGACAGTATCACACCATACTCATAGAGAATGGTCATAATCTTATTCTGAGAGAGTGGTCCCATTATTATTCCTGAAGTGGTCCACAAATTCATGGCACATCATAACCCTGAGTGGTCACATCATACACTGATTGTCACATCATACTCAGAGAGTGGTCACATCCATATTCTGAGAGAGAGGTCACATCATATTCAGAGGAGATTGGTCACATACATATTCTGGAAGCGGTCACATTCATACTCTGATGGTCACATCATACTCTGATGGTCACATCATACTCCTTACCTGGCACATCATACTCCGAGTGGTCACATCATACTCCAAGTGGTCATATCATACTCTGAGTGGTCACATCATACGCTGATCAGAGTGGTCCAGCAACATACTCGTGAGGAGAGTAGTCACATCCATACACTTAGAGAGTGGTCCCACATCATACTGAGAGAGTGGTCACATCATACTCTGATATAGTGGTTACACCATACTCAAAGAGAGTGGTCACATCAAACCATGAGAGAGTGGTCACATCATACTCTGAGAGGTCACATTGTACACTGAGTAGTCACATCAACACTGAGTGTCGAATCATACTCCAAGTGGTCACTATCAAAACCTGAGTGGTCCACATACTCTGATGAGTGGTCACCTCATACTCTGAGTGGTCCACATTCGTAAATCTGGAGGAGTGTGTCACTTCATACTCTGAGTGGTCACATCATTCTCTGAGAATTGTCACATCATACCTGAGAGAGTGGTCCCATCATTCTCTGAAAGAGTGGTTACTTATACTCTAAGTGGGTCCATCATTCTCTGAGGTGTCGTGACATGCTCAGAGAGTGGTTTGCATCCTACTCTGAGTGGTCACATCATCTCCGAAAGTGGGCTAACATACCCTGAAAGGCACATCATCCTCTGAGTGGTCACATCACACTCCCAAGTGGTCACACATTCTGATAGTGGTCACATCATACTCTGAGTGGTCACATCATACTCCTGAGAGAGTGGACACATATACACTGAGAGAGTGGTCACATCATAACTCTTAGAGATGGTCCACATCATACTCTGAGTGGTCACATCATACTCTGAGAGTGGTCACATCATTACTCTGAGTGGTCACACCATTCTCAGAGAGTGAAACCTCATACCTCTGAGTGGTCGCATCTATACTCCAAGCAAGACATATCATACTCTGAAGTGGACCACATCATACTATCCAGAGAGAGTGATCACATCATACTCTGAGAGAGGTCACATCATAATCTGAGGGTCACATCATTCTCTGAGTGGTCACATCATGCTCTGAGAGAGGTCACATCATATTCAGAGTGGTCACATCATACTCTGATAGATCCACATCAATTCTGAGAGAGTGGTCACGATCGTACTCCGAAGAGTCGTCACATAATATCACTGAGAGAAGTGTCATATCTTGCTCAGAGAGAGTGATTCCCATCATTCTCTGAAGAGTAAGTCACATCATACTCTGAGTGGTCACATCATACTCCAAGTACTACATCATACTCTGAGTGTCACATCATACTCAGAGTGGTCACATTCATACTCCAGAGAGGCGGTCACGGATCACACTCTGAAGATGGTCACATCATATTCTCAGTGTTCACATCATATCGAGTGGTCACATACTCCTGAGGGGAAGGTCACATCATGCTCAGAGTGTCACAACGTGGCTTTGAGAAAGTATCATATCATAGTCAGAGAGAAATGGTAACACTTATCTGTAGATGGGGTCACATCATATTCAGATGGTCACATCAAACGTTGAGTGGTCACATCATATTCTTGAGTGGTCACATACTCTGATTGTGTCACATCATACGCTTAGAGGTCACATCATACTCCCGAAGAGTGGTCACATAATACTCTGAGAGAGTGACACATCATACTTCTGAGTGTTCACATCATACTCTGAGTGGTCACATCATACTCGAGAGAGTGGTCCAGAATACATACTCTGAGTGGTCACATCATGCTCCTGAGGTGTCACATCATACTCCGAGAGAGTGGCGCATACCCTGAATAAGTGGCCACATCAACTCTGAGTGTCACAGAACATCATACTCTGATTGGTCGCATCATACTCCAAGCGGTCACATCAAACGTGAGTGGTCATATGCATACTCAGAAGAGAATGGTCAACATCATACGCTGGATTCACATCATATTCTGATGGTCACATCATACTCTGAGTGTCCATACTTGAGTGGTCACAACCACACACCTGAGTGGTCACATCAACTGCTTAGATTGGCCACCTACAATGAGTGTTCACGATCAACTCTGGAGTGTTTCGACAACATAACTCGGTAGAGATTGGGTCACCACATGTCTCGATCTCTCTACTACCCCAGCGCCGACACTCAACCTCGATGTGAAAAACCCAAACAACATACTACTTAGCTTATTGTACCAGGCAACGAGCCTCACATACCCCTTTTAGGAAACCACCCCCTCTCGACCCGCGGGACCATCGCTTACCACCACAGGCTATGTGACTACGATTGAGGGACATACCACACCAGAGAGTGCACCCAAGGCTCCCCTAGCTCTTAGAGTTCCCCCCTCCCCCCGACGGATGCATAACTCCAAGGGATGGGATGTGGGTACACAGAGATCATATAGCCATGAGTTTCCCCATCCTACTCTAAGTTGGCCACGGAATACAATGAGTGGGTTCCCACATCATTGACTCAGATAGTGTTCAGCATCATACACGTAGATGAGTGGTCACAGGTCAGATCTCTGCGAGAGGTCCGTTCACATCACATTCCTATTGTGTCATTATTCTGCTCCTGATTGTCCATTATGTATACTCTGGTCCAACGAACATGAACGACCACAGAGAGGGTGTGGGGTGGTCACATTCAAACTCAGTAAAATATTGGTCGACATCATACTCACTAGCGATCACGAGACATACACAGCTTGTGTACAACGAACCAACTCTGAGAGAGGTTGTCACCTAGGGGAGTCGGTTGCTGAGGTCATAATCTGATGTTCACGAAACATACTCTGAGGGTCATATCTACTCTGAGTGGTCACATCATACTCGAGAAGTCGTCACATCATACTCTGATGGTCACATCATGCTATATCTGAGTGGGTTCACATCATACTCCGAGAGAGTGTTCGCATCATACTCTGTAGAGAGTGGCCACATCAGACTCTTGAGTGGTCACATCATACTCAGAGTGCGGTCACATCATACTCCAAGCGGTCCACATCCAACGTGTAGTGTCACATCCATACTCTGAGAGAGTAACATCATATTCGAGTGGACACATCATACTCTGAGTGGTCACATACTTTGAGTGGTCACATCACACTCTGAGTGGTCACATCATACTCTTAGAGAGTGGTCACATCATATTCTGAGTGTACATCATCCTCTGAGCGGCCACAAACTATGAGAGTACACATCATACTCTGAGTGGTCACATCTTACTCTGAGAGAGTGATCACATCACACCAGAAAGAGTCGTCCATAATACTCTGAGTGGTTCACATCATACTCGAGAGAGTGGTCACTTCATTCCACTGAGAGATTCGTCACATCACATTCCGAGTGGTCATAATAACTGCTCGAGTGGTCATATTAAACTCTGGTCACATCTACTCTGAGAGGTCACCATCATACTCAGAGTTGTCACATCATACTCAATGAACACATACTCTGAGTGTCAACATCATATTCTGAGAGAGTGGTCACATACTATTCTGAGTGGTCACATCATACTCTGATGGTCACATACTCTGTCCCATCATACTCTTGAGTGGTCACATCATACCAAGAGAGTGGTCACATCAGTATTCTGAGTGTCACATCATAGCTCCTTAGTGTCACATACTCTGAGAGGTCACATCATACTATGAGTGGTCACATCTACTCTGAACAGTAGTCACACCATACTCAAGAGAATGTCTCATCTTATTCCTGAGAGAGTTGGTCACATCAATTCGTGAGTGGGTCAAATCATACTCTGAGTGGTCACATTTATATTCTGAGGTGGCCACATACTCTGAGTGGTCACATCATACGCACACTGAGAGAGTGGTCACATCATCCTCTGAGAGAGTGGTTACATCATATTTTTGAAGAGAGTTCCATATTCAGAGAGAGTGGTCACCATCATATTCAGGAGAGAGGTCTCATCATATTCAGAGTGGTCACATCATGTTCTGAGTAGTCACATAACACGAGTGGTCACATCAAACACAGGTAGAGTGGCACATCATACACAGGGAAGTGGTCACATCATACTCGCGAGAGTGGTCACATCATTCTCTGAGTGGTCCACGATCATCCTCTGATGCCGTCACATCATAATCCAAGTGTCAATCATACTACTGATGGTCACAAACATACTCTGAGAGAGTGGTCACAATCATACTCAGGGATAGTGGTCACATCATACTCTGAGAAGAGGTCACATCATAACCTGAGAGGTCACATCATACTCTTGAGAGAGTGGTCACATCATACTCTGAAGTTGGCCACATCAGACTCTAAGATAATGGTCACATCATTCTTTGAGAAGTTGGTCACATCATACACTGATAGAGTGGTTATCACCAATACTCCTAAGGAAGAGGTCACATCATGCTCTGAGAGGAGTGGTCACATCATACTCTTGATAGGTCACCATTGAACACTGAGTTAAGTCACAGATCATACCTGTATGGTCCACATCAAAACCTTGTGGTGGTCCACATCATACTCCCGAGTTGACGCACATACTCCAAGTGGTCACATCATACTCTGAGTGGTTCACATCCTCTGAGAGAGTGGTTCCACCTTGCACTCCTGAGTGTCACATCATAATTGACAAGTGTTTTATACTCATGCACTGATTGTCACATCATTCTCTGAGAGAATGGTCACATCATACGCTGAGAGTGGTCACATCATGCTCTGAGAGAAAGGTCCCATCATACTCTGAGAGAGTGGTCGCATCATACTCTAGGTGGTCACATCAATCTCTGAAAGTGGGCTAACATCATCACCACTGAAATGTCATATTGTACGCGATCGCCTTGTTGGCCGTGGCGGACGTGCTGCACAGTAGCTCCTGGTTGAATTGGCTTTTGGGCAGTGTTGACGTGTACTTGGCTCTGTGAAGACCTGTTTGCGCGCTCTCTAGAATTGAAGCAAGATGTCCTCCATCGAGCAACTTTACCAACAGCTTAAGGAAGAATTGAGGATGGCGAAGATGAAGATTCTGGCGACTGACCGAGGAAAACAAAAAGAGTCGTAGTAGTCCTCCTTTTTGAGTCCTCAGGTCAAGAAAGGGAAACTGGTCAGTGGCTGGACAGCAGGGAAAGAAGTTGACGATCAAGAGACGAATGAAAGGTATGAAACATGAAGAAGAAAGAGACTGCCGTGGGAAACTGTTATGGAAACATCTAATACATCTCAGAGCAACCCGACAATGTGAGGTACGAACTACTGGAACGTCACGACGAACGTACACCAAGGATAGTACGAATATTGTTGTTGTTGGGGATACCGAAGTTAGGTTATATGATAGGGCGTCTGCTTGAAGACAGGAGTAGGAGACAGAGAGTTTGCTTTCCTGGGGCTGGGATGGAGGAGTATCGTTAGTCCGTCTGGAATGAAATCATGAGAGGTAATAGGGAGTAATCCTATTATATCTGTCTCAGTGCTGGAGTGCACGATGTTGGCAGACGTAGGAGTGGAAGTAACCTGATTAGCAGGTATAAGGTCAGCAATAGAAATAATTAGGAGGAAGGGTGGGAACCCACTCATATGTGGTAATTAGGCCAAGGAGGGGAGTTGGAAATGAATGGTTGTCCAGGGCAATTGGTGTCAATTGCTGGCTGGACCAGATACTGTAAGGAAAATGCGGTAACATTCCATTGACACACGGGAGACCTCTTCTAATGGCAGTAATGACCATTTATTCCAGGGAGGGGGTTCACGTTATCAAGGTGTGTGGGTGAGCACTGCAACAGCAGTGGAGGGAGGCAGTTAGACTTTAAACTGGAGTAGTTAGTGTATGGGTTTTGGCAGGAAACCAGTGAAGTCCCAGGTGTAGAAATATACGAGTTCTAGGGGAACTAGTATTAATAAGAAAGAGGTAGATATTGAAAAGCCAGGGACCTTTTTGATAAGGACAGTAATTGGTTAGTACGAAAAATAGAAACGAGCAGGAAAGGGTAAAGAGAAAGGAGAGTCTTTCAATGTTTTATTATGCTAGATTGCCGTAGTGCTAGAATAAGATGGACGAGTTGGATTATTTTGCTAGTGCATGTAAACATTGATGTATTTGCCTTAACTGAGACGTGGTTTAACTTCCAAAGTCGGACATGCCTGCAGAATGTCATATTCAGAGGGGGGTATTTGGGGACTAGAACATAGAAGTAATTGGAAGGGGGGTGGGTGGCATTGTATTCCGAGATCCGCCTGAACTGTTGCATAAAAACGGGATTAAGTCTGAAGTAACACATACAGAGTCTGTTTGGATAGAAGTTTTCAGAGGGGCATGAAATCTGATTTTAGGAGTGATATACCGTCCCCAAAAACTTAGATAGGGACCAAGGGAAAACTACTATTGTAGGAAATTGTATAAGGCCACAAGGCACGATAATGAAAGTAACTCTAGGAGACTTAACTTTAGTCAAGTTGATTGGATTTCTTGACTGGGAATTTAGAATCATACGACTTCTTAGAAGTATTTCAGGATTGTTTTTTGAAGCAGTTTGTGACAGAACCTACAAGGGGTAATAACCTGCTTGACTTAGTTCTGGCAAACAATGAATCCCTTGTTAATAATTTAGAAATTTCAGAGGAACTGTGTGCTAGCGACCACAAATCAATTACATTTAGCATTGAATGGAAGTATGATAGTAGCGATAACTCAGTAACAGTCCCAGATTTTCGCTTAGCAGATTACGATGGGCTTAGAGAACACTTATCATCTGTTGACTGGGGTAACGAAGAGAGCTATCAATATGACAGTTTTCTGAACACTATACATGCTGCTCAAAGAGCGTTTATCCCATATAAAGAAATTAGATCAAATAGAAATGACCCAAAATGGATGAATAATAGGCTGAAACATCTACTAGGGTATAAGAAAGGAATTTATAGGCGTATCAAAAGAGGTGAGGGTCATCTTATGAATCAGTATATTGACATTAAGAGGGACATTAAAAAGGGGATAAGAAAAGCTAAAAGGGACTATGAAATTAAAGTTGCATAGGGATTCTAAAACTAACCCAAAAAGTTTTTTCCAGTCTATAGAACAAAAGTTAGAGATAAGATAGGTCCCCTTAAAAATAACTATGGGCACCTTATGACAAAGAGAATGAAATGTGCTTGATTTTAAATAATTATTTTTTCTCAGTTTTTACACAGGAAAACACTAACAATATTCCAGTAATTAATTTTTACAGTGGGTTAGAAGAAGATAAATTATGTAACATCACAGTCACTAGTGAGATGTTGTGAAGCAGATAGACAGACTGAAGCAAATAAGTCGCCGGGTCCTGATGAGGTTTTTTCAAGGGTTCTTAAGGAATGCAAAATGAAATCTGTGGACCATTAACTAATATTTTTAATTTATCTCTTCAAACAGGTGTAGTGTCTGATATGTGGAAGATGGCTAATGTAATTCCTATTTTTAAAACAGGGGACAAGTCGATACCGTCAAATTACCGCCCAATAAGCCTGACGTCAATTGTAGGCAAATTACTAGAGTCAATTATAGCTGAGATTATAAGAAGCCATCTCGATAAGCATAGCTTGATTAATGATACTCAGCATGGATTCACAAGAGGCCGGTCTTGTCTAACTAATTTATTAACTTTCTCAGT
The DNA here is from genome assembly GCF_026875155.1 of Cherax quadricarinatus. Classification (NCBI taxonomy): domain Eukaryota; kingdom Metazoa; phylum Arthropoda; class Malacostraca; order Decapoda; family Parastacidae; genus Cherax; species Cherax quadricarinatus. The sequence continues at coordinate 7,678,682 of NC_069492.1, read as the reverse complement.
AAAGCTTTTGAGGCTGTTGACCACAATAAAGAATTTGATATTATTTACTTAGATTTAGTAAGGCTTTTGATAGAGTTCCGCACCATAGACTGTTAAAGAAAGTGGCAGCTCATGGCATTGGGGGAAAAGTGCTCTCGTGGATCGAGTCATGGCTCACTGACAGGAAGCAGAGAGTGTCCATAAATGGGGTTAAATCCGAGTGGGGATCTGTAACAAGTGGCGTTCCACAGGGATCAGTCTTGGGCCCGTTGTTGTTTATAATATACATCAATGATCTTGATGAGGGAATTACTAGTGATATGAGCAAATTCGCCGATGACACAAAGATAGGTAGGATAATTGATTCAAACGTAGATGTTATGGAACTTCAGGAGGATTTAAACAAACTCTATTCTTGGTCAGAAAAGTGGCAGATGCAGTTCAATGTAGATAAATGCAAGGTTCTGAAGCTTGGGAGTGCCCATAACCCTAGTACATTATAAGTTAAATGATGTAGAACTTAGCCATACAGATTGCGAAAAGGACTTGGGGGTTATGGTGAGCAGCAACCTTAAACCAAGACAGCAATGCCTAAGCGTACGTAATAAGGCAAATAGATTACTCGGATTTATATCAAGAAGTGTAAGCAACAGAAGTCCAGACGTCATACTGCAGCTTTATACATCATTAGTAAGGCCTCACCTAGATTATGCAGCTCAGTTCTGGTCTCCGTATTACAAAATGGACATAAATTCGTTAGAAAACATTCAGCGTAGGAGTACTAAATTAATACATAGCATTAGAAATCTTCCTTATGAAGAAAGATTGAAGACTCTTAAGTTACATTCACTTGTTAGACGAAGAATGAGGGGAGACCTGATCGAAGTGTATAAGTGGAAGATAGGTATTAATAAAGGGGATATTAATAAGGTCTTGAGGATGTCTCTCCAAGAGAGAACCCGCAGTAATTAGATAAGTTTAGATTTAGAAAGGACATAGGAAAGTATTGGTTTGGAAATAGGGTAGTTGATGAGTGGAACAGTCTACCTAGTTGGGTTATTGAGGCTGGGACTTTGGGTAGTTTCAAATTTAGGTTGGAAAAGTATATGAGTGGGAGGGGTTGGATTTGAGTGGGACTTGCACATCAGAGCTTATTTCCTGGGTGGCATTGAAAATTGGGTTGGGCAAATGTTTTGTTAGTGGGATGAATTGTAAAGTACCTGCCTAGTATGGGCCAACAGGCCTGCTGCAGTGTTCCTCCTTTCTTATGTTCTTATGTTACGTTCATATCATACTCTGAGTGGTCACATCACACTCCAAGTGGTCACATCATACTCTGAGTGGTCACACCATTCTCTGAGAGTGGTCACCTCATACTCAGAGGGTCACCCATATTCGGGAAATTCACTTTTTGGGGGTGGTCACATCTTTTTTTGGGAGTGGTAACATATTTGAGTGGCCACATCATATTCTGAGGGGAAAGAAAGAATTACTTCTTTAATGTGAGGAATGGTCACATAAATTTTTTGGAAGTGGTCACTCATATCTGGGGTACATCTTTACTCTGAGGGGTTCACCAAAATCCGGATTTGGTAAACTTCATACCCCGGGGGAAACATCATACCCCGGGGGTGGTCACATAAAACTAGGAGAGTGGTACATCTTCTCTAAGAGGAAAAATTCATATTATGAGGGGGTTTTAACATCATCTTGTGGGGAAGGCCCAATATTTTTTGGTGGCCATTTCTACTTAAGTGGTCACATCTTACTCTTGTGGTACATCATACTTGAAAGGGTTCACATCAAATTTAAATTTATCACATAAACTCTGAGGGGTCACATTTTGAGGGGTTTTGGGTAACATTCAAACTCGAGGGGGTTTGGTCAAATAACTCTAAAGGGAGTGGTCCTTTCTTTCCGGGGTGGTCCCCTTCATACTTTGGAGGGTCACTTTATTTTTGGGGAGGTCATTTCATACTAGAGTGGTAAAATCTTTTGGGAGGGTACACCACTTTCGGAGGGGGTTACTCTTTTTCTAAGTGGGTTCAAAATTATATTCTGATTTTGGAATCAAAATTTGGGGGTTGGTCAATCATACCTGAGGGGTTTACAAAATCTGAGGGGTTTTCCATCAACCGGGGGTTGGTAAACTTTACCTGAAAGAGGGGAAAAACATATACTCTGAGGGTTTCACTTTCATACCTAAAAGGGGTTTCCCATCATACCTGATTTTGGTCAACATATTCGGAGGGGGTCACATCTTTACTTGATTTGTCACACCCTACTCTGAGAGGTGCCTCACCATCTCAGGAAATTTTTTAACATCTTTTCTGAGGGGTGGTCACTCTTATTTAAAAGTGGTACTTTCTACTGAGTGGTCCTCATACTTTTTGGGGGTTGGCCCACATATTTGAGGGTTTAAACAAAATCTAAAGTGGGGTCACATCTTTCCCAAGAGAGTGGTCCCCTTCTACTTGGGGGAGGTCAATCTTTTGGGGGTGGTAACTTCATACCCCGTTTTTGGTGACCCCCTTCTCTGAAAAATGGTCACATATTTTTGGGGTGTGGTCACATATACTCGGGGGTCCCCATCATACCCCGAAATGGGTCACATAAAAACTCTGAGGGGTGGTCACTATCCCTTGGGGAGAGGGGCAAAAAAAATTTGGGAGGGGTCACCCATTACTCTGAGAAGGGGTCAATCCAGTTGGGAGTGGTCACTTTCAAATTCGGAGTGGTCACATCATATTTGGGGGTGGTCACTAATTTTTGAGTGGTCACATTACTTTGGGGTGGTCACATAATTGGTGGTCACATCATTCGAGAGGTGGCCCAATCTTTACTTGAGAGATGGTTACATCTTTTTTGGGGGTTTACATCTACTCTGAGTGGTCACATACTCTGAGGGAATTACGGTTTTCCCCTTTACTCTGGGGGGCACATACTTGGGGGTCACATCATACCAAAAAGGGGTCCATCAAACTTGAGGGGGTTCCACATAACCTGAGGGTCCACTTTCAACTCTTGGCCACAAAGGTGGGCACATTCTTTACTCGGGAGGGGTAAACATCAAAACTCTGAGGGGGTTAATCATACTCGGGGGTGGTCCCATACTCTGGGGTGGTCACTTTATACTCTGAGGGGTCACATTTACTCTGAGTGGTCAATCAATATTGAGTGGCCACAAAACTTTGAGTGGCCCCCAACAATTCTGAGGGGGTTACATCATCCCCAAGTGGCCCACATTATCTGAGGGGTAAACATTCATTACTCAAAAGATTTGGAACATCATATCTGAGGGGTACATCATACTCTAAAGATTGGTCACATCATCCCTTTTTGGAGTTGGTCACATCTATTGGATGTGGTCCCCACCCATACTCTGAGTGGTCACCCCCCCCCTCAAACCCCCTCGCTGGGGCCCATTTATGCCCCCAAAGTGGCACTTTCATACTCTGAGGGGTAATTTTAATTCCTGAGTGGGTCCCCTTTACTCTGAGGGGGTCACATCATACTCTGGGGCCTATCTATTAAATTTTCTAAGGAGTGGTCACATCTTACTCTGGATTTTAAAAAAAAACCCCCCCCCCACCAAAATTAAATGGTCACATATTATTCAAAAGAGTGGCCCACATACTCGGAAGTGGTCACTTTCATACTCTGGGGGTCACATCATACTAGAGGGGTTTAAACCATACTTGGGGGTGGTACATCTTACTCCAAAAGTGGTCCCTAATACTCTGAGTGGTCACTTTATACTTTGATTTTGGTACATATCTCGAGGGGTTTCCCCATCATACTATGAGTGGTCCCCACCCCTTAACCCCTGAGGTGGGTCCTCATTACTCTACATGAGTGGTCAATCATACTCTGAGGAAAACCGGTGGTCACAAAAACTCTGATGGTCACATCATACTTGGGGGTGGTACATCCCCCTTGAGGGGGCACATCAAAATCTGAGGGGTCACATCATACTTGGGGGTGGTCACTTATACTTTAAAGTGGTCACTCTTTTCTTTGGAGGGGTCCATATACTCTGAGGGGAGGGGTTAATCATACCCCTGAGGGGTCACTCATTTTTTGAGGGTGTTGGGGTCAAAAATTATTTTGGGATTTGGTCACATCATACTCTAAAGGGGGAAACATACCCTGAGTTTTTCCTTTCATACTCGGGAGGGGTTTACATCTTTATTCTGAGTGGTCACATCTTACTTGAGTGGTCACATATACTCTGGGGGTGGTCACTTATACTTTGAGGGGTTTCCATCATACTCTGGGGGTGGTCACATTACTCTGAGGGGTCACATCTTTTTGAGTGGGTCCATAATACTTGGGGGGGTTTCAAATCTTTACTCTGAGTGGTCACAACTCTGAGGGGGTCACTTTACTCTGAGAGGTTTCAAAATCTACTCTGAGGGTTACACTTTATCGAGTGGGGCCCAACATCATATCTGAGTGGTCACATACTCTGAGTGGTCACTCAAACTTGAGTGGTCAAATCTACTTGGGGGTGGTCACTCATACTTTGAGTGGTCACATCATACTCTGGGGGTGGTAAATCTTTCTCTGAGGGTCACTCTTTCTTTGGGGGAAATTTGGTGGTCACAAATCCCGGGGGATTTGGTCAATCTTTACTCTGGAGGTCACATCATACTCTGAGTGGTCACATACTCGAGGGGTTTCACTTTCATCTTGAGGGTTTTAACATCATATTTGGGGGGTAAACATCATACCTGATATTTAAAAAAATTTTTTCCCTAAAAAATTTTCCAAAAACAAAAACCCCCTTTTTAAAATTTTTCCCAAACCAACCCAACCCCCCAAAAATGGTCCCCCCCCTTTTCCCCTTTGTTCCCCCCCCCCCCCCATTCCAATTTTCCTGAAGGTGGTTTCCCCCCTTTAAAATACTCTGGTGGTCCCATCATACTTTTGAGGGGGTCACAAAAACTTGAGTGGTTCACATATACCTGAAGATTTGGTTAAAAATTCCAATTCTGATTGGGTAATAAAATATTTTTGATGGTCCCCCATAACTCTGCCTGCGGCCCCCCCAACCCCCCATCTTTTGAAAATTTGGCCCCCACCCCCCCCAATACCCCCTGGTGGGGCCCCCCCAACCACCCCAAACTCTAAATTGGCCCCCCTCATTCCCCCCTCGAGTCCGTCCACACCATCCCCCCCTTTGAGTGGCAAAAATTTCTGAGTGGGCCCATCTTACTCTGAGTGGTCCTTTCCCTGAGTGGTCAAATCATCTTGGTGGTAAAACATTCTTGGTGGTCCCCCATACTTGAGGGGGGTCACTTTTACTCTGAGTGGTCAATCATACTTTGAGGGGGGGTCACTTTCTTTTGAGTGGTACATCAAACTTGGGGGTTTGGGTCAAAATTCCTAGGGGGTCACATCATACTCTGTGGGTCCATACTCTGAGTGGTAACCCCCTATTGAGTGGTAACTTTCTCTGAGGGGCCCCCCACCCATACTCAAAGTGGTCACTTTCTCTGGGTGGTCACATACTTGAGTGGCCCTTTCAAAATCTTTTGGTCCATATACTCTAAGTGGCCCACATATCAGAGTGGTCCCCAACATATTTGGTGGTAATACTCTGGTGGTCACATCTTATTTGGGTTTTGGTAACATCTTACTGGACCCTTTATGCCCAAAACAGCAGGGCTTTTTGAAAATTGCCATAATGCAAAGAGGGTTTAAAACATGAACTTGAGTCTCTAAGGTGTTCCAAAAATTTCCCGACCACAGTGTTTTGTACATAAAAGGGAGGACCAACAAAATTGGGGGGAAAAATTTAGACAAACTGATAGTAAATTTTTTTAATAGGGGACGCACAGAGGAAAGTATAGAAATTAAACAAATTTAAAAAGCACATTCCAAGGAGGCCTGGGTCCTGGGGGCCTCTACTATTTACCATCCTCATATTTGCCCCATTGATAATTGCAACTTTGTTTTATCATTGGAACAATAAAAAAATTTACTTAAAAATACCGGGTAGAAGACTGAAAAAAAAATTGGGAAAAGGGGAATAAAAAAAAGATTTCCAGGGGTTTTCCCGGGGATGGGGGGAAAACTTGGGGTGCCCTTTCAGGGGGACGGGTGTATATTTTGGGGGGGGGGTTTTGTTGGATTCCATAAGGCAGGGAAGAAGGAAGTATGCTTTTTTGGCGGGTTTTCCCAATCCCCTCCTTTTTGGCCCCCAAAGGTGGCTTAGTAGTTGTGGGGTACCCAAACCCCAGTTTGCGGGGTTTTGGCTTGAATGGTAGGGTATGGCAAAATTTTCCCATGCTGCATCGGCACTCCCCAGCTGCTTTTTGAGGTTTTTCTTTGGGCATGGAATGGGAGGGTTTTTGGTTTTTTTACCAAGGGGAAACTCCCCCTCCATCCCTCCTCCTCACTTTTTTCCCTTTTTTCTAACTTTTTTTTTTTTTAAATTTAAAAAAAAAGGGACAGATTTAAAGGAGCCCCAAATCCATGTACCCCCTCCGTCCGGGCCCCCCCTTTCCCTGTAGCAGAAACCTTGGGGCCCGACCCTGCCTTGTTACCAGACCATTCTACGGGCCTTTCTACTTTCTTTGTATCTTCTGTGGGTGGCTTTTGTCTCACGCTCCAGATACAGAAGCTCAGCCTGACTCCTTTGATACCTATGACCTCCGTACATCTTTGACTATGCTTCCAACGGTTTTTGGATAGTCTGCCAACCTCAGAACGAACCACCTCTGGTCCAGTAACTAAACGACCCCGACTTTCTTCCAATGATACTATTTCGACTGACTCTCATTCTACTCAGTAAAGACCAACATAACAACCACTTCTTTTACATACTACACATCATAATACACAACAGAAGATGTTTTTTCCTCTACAACCGACATCTTCCTCAGAATAACTTTCTGATCATAGTATCAGCAAGGCACTCCTGTGCCATGTTGGTCGCAATATTCCGTTGTACAATACCTTTCTTTTCTGTCCCTTCCCAAGCTTCTTTTCAAGTTACCTCTAACCTTTCATCTCCCCCCACATTGGTAAATTCTGTCGTCACCCCAAACTGTACTCACCCTCCTCCTCCTATCTCCACTATCGCCCCACATACAACATCCTTGTCCTCTGAAACAATTGAAGCTATCTCAACTACATTGCAGAGACTAAACTTTACTCTTCTCCATCTGCACAACTCCTTTCTTCACAGTGTTTCAACTCTTTGCTGCTTGTTCATTTTCTGCTGCTTCCACATGTGGACTTTTCTAACCTTTCTAGTCTGTAGATACCTCAACCTTCCAATTTCTTGTATGGTTCTCTTTGCAAGTCATGGCTTATTTACAGTGTAATATCCGAGGGCCCAGAGGTAACTGGGGTGAGCTTCAGGTGTTGCTCTTCCAGTTTTCTTTGTTTTCTTTTTTGTTTTTTGTTTTTTGTTTTTTGTTTACAAGAACCTAAATTATGCTCTACTGTTATCCATCCCATCTCGGGCTATGTTTTATTATATTCATTGGATCCTTTTTCCGATGGAACCTCTAATGAAAGTGCACTTCTTATATTCACCAGTATACCATGCCATCAGCTCTTTGTTCATACTTCACTGCATTACAATGCAGCCCACATCCACTTGAATAAGTGGCACACAGTCTGTTTTTCCTCTCACTTTCTCAGGCATTATCTATCCTAAATGTTGCATTTGTGATTTCTTCCTTACCGCCACCCATTCTGTTACTTGGCAATTTTAATGCTAAGCATTTGCTCTGGGGGGTCTCAGTTCAGTGTGACTCTCGCAGCACTCAGTTGGAGGCTTTTCTCACTTCTCTCTCACTCCATGTTTTAAATATGGTTCCTCCCACACATTTTGATCCTTGCACTCAATCTCTCTCTTGCATCTATCTCTCGGTTTGCTGTTCCTCAACTGCACTAGACTTTACCTGGTCTATCCTCCTGGACTTGCATGACAGTGATTATTTTCCAATCATCCTTATTTCTCATTCGTACTCACCACCTCCTTACAATTTGGCTGAGCAAATTGGAACCTTTACTACCGTCAAACTGCTTTTAGTGAGGATCCTCTTTTGTCCTTCATTGATGAGCTGTTACACCTCTTTTCGACCTCAGTTTTAATTGCAGCTTCACAGTCTATACCCCAAAACTCGGGCAGGCATCTCAGAGGTGCATGCCTTGGTGGTCTCTTGCCTGTGCTTGTGTGGTATTTTTGAAATGTGCTGCATGAGACACAATAGGATCATAGAGCACCTCCTTGATTTTAAGCAGACAGGAGCAGCCATCTGCTGTGTCATCCATGAAAGTAAATGCTCTTGTTGGCAGGATTATGTTTGTACCGTCACTTCGGCTTCCTCAATAAGTGCAGTCTGGAAAAAAGTATGGAAACTGAGTGGCAAATATACTCCCAACCCAGCTCCCATCCTTCATGTTGCCAGTGTCGCTATAACTAGCCCACTTGACGTTGCCACCGAACTTGGTCATCATCTTGTCCGTGTCTCCAAGGGGCTCTATCTCTGCCCCTCGTTTCTTTCCTCCAAGTCTGCCAGAGAGTTTGAGCTCTTAGACTTTTCTTCTAGCAGAGAAGAGTCTTACAATGTTCCTTTTACGCTTCTAGAATTAGAGACAACACTCTGCTTGCCGATCATCGGCAGCTGGGTCAGATGGCATTCATGTCTGTATGCTCCAGCATTTACATCCATCAGCCCTTGCAGTTCCTTATGTCTCTTTAATCTTATTTGGTCATGAGGAGTTCTGTCTCAGCAGTGGAAATCTGCCATTGTACCTTCTTCTCGAAAACCAGGTACTTCGAGACTTGATGCCTCCCACTATCATCCCATTGCTCTTACCAGTGCAGTTTGCAAGGTGTCTGGTAAATAGACATTTGGAATGGTATTTAGAGACACACAATAGTCTCTCCATTAGTCAGCATGACTTTCGTAAGGGCTGTTCTTCTATTGACCCATAACTCCATTGAGATACATATGTACATAATGCCGTTGCCAATAGCCACTCGGTCATTGCCATCTTTTATGATCTTGAGAAGGCATATGACACAACTTAGAGATATAACATCTTTGCCCAAGCTCACTCCTTGGGACTCCGAGGCAATCTACGATTTTTCCTTAAAAACTTTTTATCTGAGAAACATTTCTGTGTTCAGGTTAATAATATGCTTTCCCTAGACTTTGTTCAGAGCTGAAGGTGTGCCCCAGGTATGTGTCCTGAGCAACACACTGATCTGGCATCTATTCTTCCATCTATGATTTGGTCATCACACTATGTTGATGACTTTGTTTTGGCTTGTGCAGGCACTGACTGCCACTTCATTGCAGTTTCTCTCCAGCAGGCAGACAACCGTGTTTCCAATTGGGCCACTGCTCATGGGTTTAAATTTTTTAGTACTATAGCACACCAAATTACTTTTATCAGACATTCTATCATCCCTGATAATCCATAGTACCTGTATGGTTAGTGTATCCCAGAACGTGATACAGTCAGGTTTCTCGGTCTTCTGTTTGACCGTTGGTTATCCTGGAAACCTCACTTTACCTCCTTAAAGGCAACTTGTCATAGCCTGCTGAACCTCCATAAAATCCTCGCTCATCTTTCATGGGGGGCTAATCGTAGAACTCTTCTTCGACTGCATTCTGCCCTAATTTTATAGAAGCTAGATTATGGCGATCAGATATAATCAGCAGCCTCTCCTGCAACTTTCTCTAGCCTTGACCCCATCCATTACCAGGGATAATGCTTATGCCTCAGTACTTTTCACTCTTCAACTGTTGAGAGCCTCTATATGCAGAGGTGAATATTCCATCCTTGACTGATCTCCATGATGTACATTGTCCCCACTATTTTGTTTGCTCTCGTGACCTTCTCAATCCTTCCAAATACATTCGCTCTTGTCTTCTCTTTGTTGCCACCTTTCTATGTTCATGTAGCATCTAACTTTTCCCTTCCCCCTTGATAAATTCTGATGGTTCATGTCTTGTTCTTCTCCACTGCCATACACAAAAGCCCAAATACCTACAGTTGCTTCTCGCTTTTTCTTAATCACTTCCAGTTTCATTCTCATGCCATTGCAGTGTACACTGATGGTTCCAAGTCTTCTGACGGTGTTGGATTTTCAGCAGTGTTCCCAGACAGCATTGTACAAAGGCATTTATTAGATTCAGCTAGCATTTTTACAGCTGAATTGTATGCAGTTTTCGTAGCACTTTTCCGTACTGCATCTATGATTATGTCACCATCTGTGGTAGTTTCAGATTCCCTTAGTGCTTTGCAGGCTATACAAAAATTTTATTCACCTCATCCCCTAGTTCTTCGTATCTAATTTGGTTACACTGTATCTCTAGCAAGCACAAAGATATTGTTTTTATGTTAAGTTCCCAGTCATGTTGACATACAGGGCAATAAACGGGGCAGACACTGCTGCACAGTCAGCAGTACGTGACCTCCCAGTTTCATATAGAGGTGTTCCATTCACAGACTATTTTCCTGTGATTTCTACCCACCTTCGCAACCGTTGGCAACAACGCTGGTCTGATCTTCTACATAAACTTCACTCTATTAAACCAAGTACGTATAGGTTTCTGGCCATCTTCTTGTCATCAGTGTCGAGGTTGGGAGGCTACTCTCTCCCATCTTCTCACTGGACACACTCAAATCATGGAGAGGAGCCCTGTTCTACTCTGTGAGAATTGTCAGGTTCCAGTTTCTGTTAGTCATATTCTGTTGGATTTCTCACTCTATCAACAAGCACACAGAATTTACCTCCGATGTTGTGACTGTTCTAATGCCCTTTATCTTCCCTTCAGTGACTTTTTGACAGCAACTGATTTACTGCACAAACTCTGATGATAATGCCTCTAGCACTCCTCACAGCTTATTCTACCTCTCTCTCTTGCTACCCTCTACCCCTGCACTATCCTCTGCCCCACTGCATAATCTAATAATTATCCCTCTCTCTCTTACTGCCCAATACACCTGCATTTTACATTGCCCTGCTGTGCTGTATGACCCTTGTAAGTTTAACTCTTCATTTTTTATTATATTAATAATGTCACACCTGAAAGTTATCTCCTTCACTTTGCTACTCGGTATATTGTAATGAATCACAATAATCACCAACTTCACCTCCACCATCGCTGCTCTCACCACCACAAGAAAAACAGTAAAGGATTCATCTGTGTGTGGCTTGCAGTTCCTACACCACGGTCACATCAGCTTCTCTCCCACAGTAAAGGTACTCACCCTCCTGCAGGTTGTAGTAGCTGGACCATTTCACATGCATTATTCACCCCAGCGTCACACACATCACTGAGGTGAAGTACAGCCATCTGTGTCTTGGGCAGTGGCACCAATATTTCTGAAGATATACCAGCTGGCACTCTCACACCTGTAATGATATACAGTGTTATCACCACCCAACATTTTCCTCATCATAGCTACATAAACACCATGAGCATTACACACACAGCATGACACAGTCAAACACTCACAGAGGAAGCCAAGCTCAGGTAACGCAGAGGTTACAGCATCGGAGAGTCGTGGCAGGAAGTGGAGAGCGTGGGCATCGTTCCCTATAGCCAGGTCTAGCTTTTCCACACTAGGGGGTAGCATAGCCAAACCATCACCACTCAGATAACCCATGAATTCTTTTAGGTAACTCCTGTAATGGGATGAAACAATTATGAACCTTGCCAAGTAATTGATTTACCAGGGTAAAATAATTCTGAATACCACCAGATCACTTTGTGTCATATAGAGTAACAACAGAATTATTAATATCAACGATAACAGTAACTCACTTATTTTGTATACGTTGCAGGACATCGTCTGAAGGGGTGGTTGTCTCCGAATGATGGTAAGGGTGGTCAAGTGTCAGTTCTGTGCAATGATGGTTGTCGAGGCCAGCTAGCAGGTTAGGCAGGCAAGGTAAGTCTGCAGTATCACTGAAGATATTAATAACAACTTTAGATGACGTGAGGTATGGTAAGAGAGCTGCGTAGCTTCTCACATTACTATCACTTATGTAAATAGTTTCTACAGGACTGATAAAGTTAGCTATTTCTTGAACGATTTCTGGGGAAATCTTTGTGTTCTCGAGGAGATCGAACCAATGGCTGTTGTTCTTCATCCCAGACTCATGCAGGAGTTCAACAATTTGCTGTGCGATGTCCTTGGGCACTTGATCTAATAAAAGGTGTACCAGCCCAGCAACATGAACCAAAACATTCTGATACTTTGTAATTTCTAAGGTGACTGCTCTGAGGGTCTGTTTTAACACCTCTCTGATACTAACAGGTGCTAATGAAACTGGCGTAGATGTAGAATGTTGTAGGTCATTATTAAGATTCACCACAATATACCGAGCAGCAAAGTAATCTTGGATTCCTTTGTGAGGAGCTGAATACTGCTCCTTGATTCCTGTCAGCGTCCATGTTGGTTTTAAACAAAGGAATGCAGACAATATCTCTTTATGAGGCAAACCCAGAGACTTACATGAGGATTTCAAATAATTGACAGTTTTTTCCTCAAGGCTTAATTGGTCACGTGAAAGACTTTCGAGAGATGTTTTGTATATTTCTCTCAAAATTTCTTCAACTTTATTTTCTAAGTCCGAGTCGTCCAAATTCTTTGTATCTTCATGTACTATCAGTCTCTCCATTAATTTCTTTGTACACAGTTGGTGAATAATATGAACGAGTTCCGTGTGAGTGACTGACATTATGCTCAGCTTGTCAGGATCATTGTCCCAGATGTATATCATAAAAATCAAATTTAATGGAAGCTTTAAGTGCTCATAAAGACCTTTTAACTTTGTCACATTCCTTACTAGTTCTTCAGTATCCCTGTTATTCCTTGTTTGTTTGGTTATCTCCTGGTGATTTAGACGCACAAACAATGGTAAATTTTGTTTAGATATACCATGTAGTGAAGCATGTATCACAGCATACTGGTGAGGAATTACTTTCCTGAAATTTTCAACTTTTTCTGGTCGTGAAGTGCAGAGAAAAGCAATATTAGAAGAACAATTAAATTCATGCAAGAGACTGATGACAAGATCTTTGGAGTTTTTATTGTCTTCATCAAGTCCGTCAATGATAATTAGGATCCTACAAAGCTTCATCATTCTCGGAAGAATGTTCCTGAATTTTAAAGATACGTCTGGCATCAGCCGGTCCAGCAGGTCCTGATAGGAGTTCATCGTTGGGTCCCTACACTGTACCCACAGCAAAAGTTCGTAGTCATTTAAGCCATTGATATTGCCTCGGTCACCATTTATCCATTCATCTATTACCAACTGCATTAAAGTGGTCTTTCCACTACCTGCTAATCCTTCAAGCAAAAGTATTTGAGGTCTTGTAGTGATACCACATTTAGGAACTGTCGGCGATGGTGATGCTGTAGTCTGAATCTGTAGCTCTGAGACATATTTTGCAAATGAGGATGATGCTGTAGGCTGGATAAGTTGAAGAAGATCTTGATGATCTATATGTTTACCTTCATCTGTACGTTTACCATGTTTGACCTCGATATCCACAAAGATTTTGTCTATTTTAAGTTGTAAGTCACTTGTGATGAAAGACAATGGATTAACATTACTTATGCTTTGGAAGATGTTCTTCAGTCTATCACAGCTGTCCTTTATTATATATTGTTTTATATCATCCCTACAATAACTCATAATATCTTCCTCTCCAAGAATGTTTTGCGTAATGTGATCCAGGTTATCATTCACTCGCTTGATCTCTCGGTCGACCACGTCCTGGTCTTGCATAAACCGTTCTCCAGATGACTTAAGACACTCACTTAACACCTTCCGAAGCCTCTCTGTCTTCTTCAAGAGATCTTCTTCAGTACTTTCAAGTTTCTTGTGAAAAACATCGTTCCTCATTTGCTTTACAGAAAAAATATAATATTCCATTTCGGTACTTACATCTTTCCATTTAGGATCATTAAAAAAGGGGGCAACGTTTTCACAAGCTAATTTAATGGGGCGTAAAAAGAAGTGTCACATAACTCTGATCCATCTGGACTCTTGCGAAATCAGCTCCTTCTGTGTGTTGTCAAATTTATACTTAATATTTTGGAATCTAAATAATCATCCAGCTTCATATTAAGAGGTTTGTGAGGGGGTTTCCCCCGAGGAATTGGTATACATAACAGGTTTAGCACACACATTAACAGCAGTGATTAACTCAGTCCATTAAGTTGTTCTTTTTGTTATTTCCTGTCATGATGTTTCAAGAAGCCGACTTTGTGATGTACTGTGATTTTAGAAGCTTCTAATGGGCTTCACAATCATGTTTTAGTATTGTAAACACTTCGATAATTCAAGCTTCTAAAGAGGCTTCACAATCATGTTTTAGTATTGTCAAAAAACTTCGATAATTCACGTTAGTCCTTAATCCTGATAAAAATAAATAGTTTTTCATAAGAGAAACATTGGAACGTATATTGAAGTTCTCTGAAGTGCTCCGTGTACTTCCACTATTCTTACATTTCAATATCAATATTATTTTGGGATGTTAAGCTTTACGTAATCTTCCCACATCTGAAAATTAAAACAAAACAAAGTTTTGTTTATTGGTATTTTTAAAAGAAGAAAACAGAGCTATAAAATGAATACTTTTACAGTTGACTGAAATAAGTTTAAAAACCCTTTTGGCACAATTATCTTGTTTTGTTCTTCTTGAGAATACAACAATGTAAGTTAAAGTTAAGTTTTGTTTAGAGACAGACAGACACACACACACACACACCCCACACAAAACACAACACACACACACAACACACACACACACACACACACACACACACACACAGAGTTGTAAGGGAGAGGAAAAGCCTAGAAAATGACGTAGTGGAGGCAGGAACCATACACAGTTTTAAGACGAAGTTTGATAAAGCTCATGGAGCGGGGAGAGGGCCCAGTAGCAACCGGTGAAGAGGCGGGGCCAGGAGCTAAGACTCGACCCCCGGCAACCACAAATAAGTGAGTACAAATAGGTGAGTACACACACACACCGCGTGGGTCCCTGGGTGCAGCGTGGACACACAAGGCTCCGAGAAACCTAGTGTTTTTAAGGGTGCAGTGACTGCTAACAGTTTGCAGTGGTAGTTTACATCGTCAGTGAGCAATAATACGAGTGATAAACTAAATTTATTAGTTAGAAAAAAATCGTGAGAAAGCCTGAAATTATCCATTATCCAAATTATCCAAACGTTTTGGTCTACTAGGCAGCGGTAGGCCTGAAGCAGTGACGTCACGACAAGTTGTGTGCCATTTACACATAAAGTGAAGTGTATATTAAAGTGAAGTGTATACTATCATAAGTGAAAAAGTGAAATCGCATGATGAACGAGGGATGTATGAGCACATGTGGTTATAATCTTCACGGAGAAGGATCTCCAAAAATAGGGATTTAGGCTACGTACGCGATACGTCATCAGCATCTGGGAAATTGGCACGACCGTTGCCAGACAAGGTATCACCTATATTGTGGTTTGCATGTCGCAGGCTTGGCTTGGCTTGGCCTTGCATCGCTGTTAGATACTGGTCACTCACTCCGCAAGCTATTACAGTAGTTATTAGTAGTAAGAATACTTAGGAAGCAAGGAAGTCCTCTCTAAACGTGAACAAGGAAAAGGATAATAACAGCAATAATTGATCTTAAATCCAGGGAAAAAACAATAAGCGAAGAGTGTGCATTTCTAGGAAAGACAGAACAGAGAGGTATAAAATGATCTACCCCCCCCCCTAACCATTCCTCCCTCACACACGCACACAAGGGCAGACACTTATTGAAGCTTTAGACCCTAGTAGCAATTATCGCTTTTTATAACCCAGAATTACTGGTATGTATTAACAGTATCTCCCCACTACCCCCCACACACACATACACACACACACATACAAAACACAATACACACACACACATACACACACAAAACATAAAACACACAACTACACACACACACACCCTACACACACACATACACACAACCCCACCTCAAAACACACACCAACACACATATACACACACACACACCACACACACACCCACATACACACACACACACACCCCCACACACACACACACAACACCACACACCCCTGTAAGTACGTGCCGGTCAAGCCCAGGAGGTTGGGGGTCAGGTCACAAGAAGTTGTGGGCAGCAAAGGACCACTGAGAAATACATTACAATGCACAAGCCCTACCTTTCAGTACATAAAAACCCACACATATTCCACACAAAATTACACACACACACCCTCCCCTCCCCCGTTCACCCAGACCCTCCCGACCCCCCCCCCATCCTCCCACATACCCCCAGTTCCTCCACTACCCCCCCCCACACTTGACATACACACTACTAACCTAACATACAGAACTACATAGGTTTCCCCCTCTGAGGCAATCAGGATAAAACAAAAATGGGTTGCCAGAGAGCAACAAGAAAAACCAAGGGACAGGAGGGGGGAAGCTGCAAAGGAAGATTTGGGGAGCAGAGCTCATAAAAAAGGGATCATGAATGGGAAAAGAAACTAGAAGAACTTAGCATGAGAATGGAAGAGAGGATGATATGGAAAGCAGGAAGTGGGAGCTGCATGTCAAAGCAGCAGAGGCTAGGATACAGAGTTTAGAAGAGGAACTGAAAAATTGAAACAGCCTAAAGAACTAAAGAACATTTTGGGATTGACAACAGAGACTGTACCTCAGCCACAAATAAGGGGACGTAGGGAAAGAAGGGGCACAACTGCATGGGAAGCTCTATCAGAGGAGACTGTAGTAAATGAAAGAGCTAAGCTTTATGTGGAGGCCCTAACAACAAACAACAGAGCCCAAGGAAAGCCGGAAGGGAAATGACAGGCCCCTGAGCCCAAGTCATTAGCCAGTGAAACGAAAAAAGGAAAGCTGCAGTGAGGAAACCAAATTAAATGAGGAATACCAGGGATACGCAGTAGGAGAATGAAAGGGTGAGGTCAGTCTTTGGTTTTATGGGCTCCAGGAAGTTGGGAAAGGGAAACATATGAAGCAAGAAAAAAAAGGGGAAAAAAAAAGCAATTGAAAGCATCATGAAAGCAATAGGAGAAGACGACATGACCCAGCTGGAAATTTTTCGGAGAATTGGGGGGTTTTGTAAAAAAAAGAACCCGGCCAGTGAAAGTGACCTTCAAGGCAGAAGCGACTCGACTAGGATCCTGCGAAGAAAGCACGATTAAGGGACATGCCGGCATACAGGAAGGTTTTATCTCGACCGCGACAGAACACAAGAGAAAGGCAGAAATTGAGGAGGAGATGGTACAAAGGGAAAAGGAGGAAGAAGAGGGGATGGAGAAGACAGCCAGGAGATCCCCGACCCAGGAAGAAGATCAAATACAGCCTCCTCACAAATTCCTTAGAAGCCTCCCAACCAGGTCAACCCCAGTGGGAACCAAACACTCTAAAATCAAAACACCCATGCCACATCCCCAAAGCCCCCAACCACTACATTACAAACTCCACCCCCACAGCAACAACCCATAGTTCCTTACCAGGTCTCCCACTTCCCCAACCCCAATATACCTCCCAGACCACAGTCTTGAAAAGAAGGGTTGAAGGGTTTGGTTTTACAAATGCGATGGAATAACAAAAAAAGTATGAGGAGTGACACGAAAGAATCAAAGAGACATCCCCAGACATAATAGCATCACGAAACAAAAACTCACCAGAATAATAAACAGATTCAAACTTTTCCCTCCGGATACCAAATCCTCAGGGAAAGGCAGAGGGAGGGAGGGGGGGGGAGGAGTTGCACTGCTCATTTAAAAACCAGTGGGATTTTGAGAAAATGGAAGGAATGGATGGGATGGGGGAAAGGGACTACTTAGTAGGTACAAACCCGTCTGAGGGACATAAGGGATAATTGCAGTAATGTACAACCCACCACGAACTGCAGGAGGCCAAGAGAGAATACAAAGAGAGCAACAGAGCAATGATCGACCACTTTGCCGTGGTGGCCCGGAGGCACACATGGGGGGAGCAAAGTTACTAGTTATGGGTGATTTCAATCAAGGAGATTGACTGGGAAAACCCGGAGCCAAAATGGGGGTCCCGAAAACATGGAGAGCCAAGATGATGGATGGGGGTAATGGGAAAACCTCATGCATCAACAAAGTTAGAGACACTACCAGAGAGAGGGAGAGGAAGAACCCGCAAGACTGGACCTTGTATTCACCATGAGTAGTTCGGACATCGAGGGTATCATGTATGAAAGGCCCCTGGGAGCTAGTGATCATGTGGTTCTGTGCTTCGACTACATAGTTGAGCTCCAAGTGGAGAGAAATAGCAGGAATAGGCTGGGAAAAACAAAACTACAAAAGGGGGAATTTTCTCAGGCATGAGGAACTTCCTTCAAGACATTCAGTGGGAGAGGGAAAATGACAGAAAACCAGTACAAGAAAAGATGGCCTTATGTAGCAACAAAATGCAAGGAGGCAGAGGAGAGGTTTGTTCCCCAAGGGAAACAGAAATAATGGGAAAAACAGAAAAGAAAATCCTTGGTTCACCCAAAAGGGGTTAGGGAGACAAAACTAGGTGTACTAGAAATGGAAAAGGTACAGAAGACAGAGAATCAGGAAAATAAAAAAATCAGCCGAAGAGCCAGAAACGAAAATGCCAGATAAGGGAAAGGGAGGCTCAGAGACAATATGGGAAAATGACATAGCATCAAAAGTTTAAAGACTGACCCGAAGCTGTTGTACAGCCACATCAGGAGGAAAACAACAGTCAAGGACCAGGTAATCAGACTGAGGAAGGGTGATGGGGAATTCACAAAAAAACGACAAAGGTATGTCAGGAGTCAACACAAGATATAAAAAGGTAAATTTTCTGGAAACCAGTAGGACTCCCGGAAATCAGAACAGGGGTGGCACACCAGCAAGTGCTGGATGAGGTACATATAACCAAGGAGGAGGTGAAGAAACTGCTATGCGAACTTGACACCTCAAGGCGGTGAACCAGACAACATTTCTCCATAGGTCCTTAAAGAGGGAGCGGAGATATTGTGTGAGCATTAACAAAAATCTTCAACACATCATTTTAAACTGGGGGAACTCCCTGAGGTATGGAAAATGGCAAATGTAGTCCCAATTTTTAAAAAGGAGACAGGGCATGAGGCACTACTACAGACCTGTATCACTAACGTGTATAGTATGCAAGGTCATGGAGAAGATCATCAGGAGGAGAGTGGTGGAGCACCTGAAAGAAACAAGTGTATAATTGACAACCAGCACGGTTTCAGGGAAGGAAAATCCTGTGGTCACAAAACCCACTAGAGTTTTATGACAAAGGTGCAGAAGTAAGACAAGAGAGAGAGGGGTGGATCGACTGCATATTTTTGGACTGCAAGAAGGCCTTCGACACAGTTCCTCACAAGAGGTTACTGCAAAGCTAGAGAATCAGGCACAAATAACAGGAAAGGCACTGCAATGGATCAGAGAATACCTGACAGAGAGGCAACAACGAGTCATGGTACGCGACGAGGTGTCAGAGTGGGCGCCTGTGACAAGAGGGGTTCCACAGGGGTCAGTCCTGGACCTGTGCTTTTTCTTGGTATATGTGAACGACATAACTGAAGGGATAGACTCAGAAGTGTCCTTGTTTGCAGATGATGCGAAGGGTTTAAAGAGAAGAATCAAATCGGAAAGAGGATTTAGGCAGGACTACAAAGAAAACCTGGACAGGCTACAAGCCTGGTCCAGCAACTGGCTCCTTGAATTTAACCCTGCCAAATGCAAAGGTCATGAAGATTGGGGAAGGGCAAAGAAGACCGCAGACACAATATAGTTTAGATGGCCAAAGACTGCAAACCTCACTCAAGGAAAAAGATCTGGGGGTGAGTATAACACCGAGCATATCTCCTGAGGCGCCCCATTAATCAGATAACCCGCTGTAGCATACGGGCGGCCCTGGCAAAAACCCACGGATAGCGTTCCGAT
>NC_069492.1:7633719-7653719 GCF_026875155.1 Cherax quadricarinatus | reverse complement strand
AACAGTGCGGAACAGGATCCTCCAAGAGAAACCACGATTGAAATACTCGGAAGAGTACAAGAGGGTATTCCTAGACAGAGACAGAACAAAATCAGAACGACAGCAGCTGAGGGAGAGGACAAAAAAGCGAAAGGAGCTAGGAAAAGAGACAAGGATGGAACCAGCAGAGATCAGTCAGAGCAGAACAGAACAGCAAGGGCAAGCACACACACAACTATTCTCAGAACCATACAACCTATCACACCATCCCAACACACACTACAATCCATACCCACAGCCTCCACCCAACACCAAGCTATAGAATCCCACAGTATGCCACCAGGTCTCCCCACCCTCACAGGCCCCCCCAAACCACAGTGTTGGAAAGGAAACTGAAGGTATGGTACACAAACACTGATGGAATAACAAATAAGTGGGAGGAGTGCATGAAAGAGTCAAAGAAGCATCACCAGACATCATAGCTCTCACAGAAACCAAGCTTACAGGTATGATAACAGATGCCATCTTTCCAACGGGATACCAAATCCTGAGGAAAGACAGAGGGAACAGGGGGGTGGAGGAGTGGCGTTGCTGATCAAAAATCGCTGGAATTTTGATGAGCTGGAGAGAGGAGACAGCGGAGAAGAAAGTGATTACATAGCGGAACACTTCACTCTGGAGGTCCCAAGGTGGTAATAGCAGTGATGTATAACCCACCACAGAACAGCAGGAGGCCAAGGCAAGAGTACGACGAGAGCAATAGAGCGATGGTTGACACACTGGCTAGAGTGGCCAAAAAGAGCTCATGCACGCAGGGCAAAACTCCTGATCATGGGTGACTTTAACCACAAGGAGATCGATTGGGAGAACTTGGACCCATGGGGGCCAAGATACAGGGAGGGCTAAGATGATGGAGGTGGTACTGGAAACTTCATGGCCAACACGTAAGGGACACTACAAAGAGAGAGGAGGGGAAATGAACCAGCAAGGCTGGACTTAGTATTCACCTTGAGTAGTGCAGATATCGAGGACATCACATATGAAAGACCCCTTGGGGCCATTTGACCATGTGGTTTTAAGCTTCGAATACACAGTAGAGCTACAAGTGGAGGGAGAAGCAGGAAGGCCAGGACGAATGAAGCCAAACTACAAGAACGGGGTTCAGTGGGACAGAGAACTGGCAGGGAAGCCAGTTAATGAGATATGGAATATGTAGCAACAAAATGCAAGGAGGCTGAGGAGATGTTTGAACCCAAGGGTAACGGGAATAATTGAAAAAGCCAGGATGAGCCCTGGTTTACCCAAGGTGCAGGGAGGCAAAAACCAAGTGTGCTAGGGAATGGAAGAAATATAGAATGCAAAGGACCCAGGAGAATAAGGAGAACAGTCGTGAGCCAGAAACGAAAATGCACAGATAAAAAGGGAGGCCCCAAAAACAATATGAAAATGAAAATAGCAGCGAAAGCCAAATCTGACCCGAAACTGTGACAGCCACATCAGGAGGAAAACCCAAAAGTCAAGGACCAGGTAATCAGGCTAAGGAAGGAAGGAGGAGAGACAACAAGAAATGACCGTGAATATGTGAAGAACTCAACAAGAGATTCAAAGAAATGTTCACAGAGGAGACAGAAGGGACTCCAGAAAGACGGAGAGGTGGGGCACACCCCCAAGTGCTGGACACAGTGCACACAACCGAGGGAAGAAGTGAAGAGGCTTCTGAGTGAGCTAGATACCTCCCAAAAGGGAATGTGGCCAGATAACATCTCCCCATGGGTATTGAGAGAGGGAGCAGAGGCGCTATGTGTACCCCTAACAACAATATTCAATACATCCCATCAAACAGGGAGATTGCCTGAGGGATGGGAAAACAGCAAATGTAGTCCCAATCTTTAAAAAGGAGACAGACATAAAGCATTAAACTACAGACCAGTGTCACTAACATGTATAGTATGCAAAATCATGGAAAAAAATTATCAGGGAAAGGTGGTGGAACACCTAGAAAGGAACGATCTCATCAACAGCAGCCAACATGGTTTCAGGGACGGAAATCCTGTGTCACAAACCTACTGATTCTATGACAAAGGTGACAGCAGTAAGACAAGAGAGAGAGGGGTGGGTGGATTGCATTTTCTTGGACTGCAAGAAGGCGTTTGACACAGTTCCCCACAAAGATTGGTGCAAAAACTGGAGGACCAAACAGGGATAACAGGGAAGGGACTACAATGGGTCAGGGAAAAACTTGTCAGGAAGACAGCAGCCCAGTCATGGTACGTGGCGAGGTGTCAGAGTGGGCACCTGTGACCAGCGGGGTCCCGCAGGGTCAGTCCTAGGACCAGTGCTGTTTCTGGGATTTGTGAACGACATGACGGAAGGAATAGACTCTGAGGTGTCCCTGTTTGCAGATGACGTGAAGTTGATGAGAAAAATTTCACTCGATCGAAGACCAGGCAGAACTACAAAGGGATCTGGACAGGCTGCAGACCTGGTTTCCAGAAATTGGCTCCTGGAGTTCAATCCACCCAAGTGCAAAGTCATGAAGATTGGGGAAGGGCAAAGAAGGCCGCAGACGGAGTACAGTCTAGGGGGTCAGAGACTACAAACCTCACTCAAGGAAAAAGATCTTGGGGTGAGTATAACCCCAAGGCACATCTCCTGAAGTGCACATCAACCAAATAACTGCTGCGCATATGGGCGCCTAGCAAACCTCAGAACAGCATTCCGACTCTTAATAAGGAATCATTCAGGACCCTGTTACACCGTGTACGTTAGGCCCATATTGGAGTATGTGGCACCAGTTTGGAACCCACACCTAGCCAAGCACGTAAAGAAAATAGAGAAAGTGCAAAGGTTTGCAACAAACTAGTCCCAGAGCTAAGAGGTATGTCCTACGAGGGAGAGGTTTAAAGGGAAATCAACCTGACGACACTGGAGGACAGGAGAGATAGGGGGGACTTTATAACGACATACAAAATACTGAGAGGAATTGACAAGGTGGACAAAGGACAGGGTGTTCCAGAGATTGGACACGTAAAAAGGGGACACAGTTGGAAGCTGAAGACACAGATGAATCACAGGGATGTTAGGAAGTATTTCTTCAGCCACAGAGTAGTCAGTAAGTGGAATAGTTTGGGAAGCGATGTAGTGGAGGCAGGATCCATACATAGCTTTAAGCAGAGGTATGATAAAGCTCACGGCTCAGGGAGAGTGACCTAGTAGCGATCAGTGAAGAGGCGGGGCCAGAAGCTCGGACTCGACCCCCGCAACCTGAACTAGGTGAGTACAACTAGGTGAGTACACAAGATAAAGCACATGGAACAGGGAGAGAGTGACCTCTTATTGACCAGTGAAAAGGCTGGGCCAGGAGCTATAACTCTTCCCTTGCAACCACAATTAGGGAATTAGGTGAGTGCACACACTCATACACACGCAGCAAGAGGAAAGCAACAATCAAGGACCAGGTAATCAGGCTGAGGAAGGAAGAAGGAGAGATCACAAGAAATGACCAAGATGTATGTGAGGAGCTCAACATAAGATTCATGAAAGTGTTCACAGAGACGACAGAAAAGACTACAGAAAAACAAAGTGGTGAGGTACACCATAAAATGATGGATACAATACATATAACCGAGGAGGAGGTGAAGAGGCTGCTAAGAGAACTAGATACATCAAAGGCAATATTGCCGGGCAACATCTCTCCGTGGGTCCTGAGAGAGAGAGTAGAGGTGTAAGTATTATATGGAACACATCCACCGAGGTGCACATCACCCTTATGAGCGCCTGGCAGACCCATGAATGTCATTTCGACTTCTCAGTAAGGAGTCATTTACAATACAATACACTGCGTGCAGAACCAGTATGGAACTCACCCTGGTCAAGCAAGTGAAGAAATTAGAGAAAGTGCAAATGTTTGTATCAATACTAGTCACAGAGTTAAGGGGTATGTCCTATGAGGAGTGGTTAAAGGGAACTCAACCTGATGACTCTAAATGACAGTAGGGATAGAGGGATATGATAACGACATACAAAATACTGAGAGGAATTGATGAATATGGCCAGAAAGCTTCAGAGATGGGATACAGCAACAAAGGGGCAGAACTGTATATTAAAAACTCAGATGATTCATAGGGATGTTAGAGTTGTCAGAAAGTGGAACAATCTGGAGAGTGAGGTAGTGGAGGCAGGATCCAAACATAGGTTTAAGAAGAGGTCTGATATGGTTCTTGGAACCGGGAGAGAGTGGAACTAGTAGCAACCAGTGATGAAGCTGTGCCGGGATCTATGAATAGACCCCTGTAGTCACATACAGATGAGTACATAGAGTACACACACACACACACACACACACACACACACACACACACACACACACACACACAATACGAAAACGACATAGCAGCGAAAGCCAAATCTGACCAAAAGCTGTTATACAGCCACATCAGGAGGAAAACAACAGTCAAGGACCAGGGAATCAGGGTAAGGAAGGAAGGAGGAGAGACAACAAGAAATAATTGTGAAGTATGTGAGGAACTCAGCATGAGATTCAAAGTGTTCACAGAGGAGACAGAAGGGACTCCAGAAAGACGGAGAGGTGAGGTACATCACCAAGTGTTGGACACAATACATACAACTGAGGAAGAAGTGAAGAGGCTGCTGTGCGAGCTAGATACCTCAAAGGTGATGGGGCCGGATAACATTTCTCCATGGGTCCTGAGAGAGGGGGCAGAGGCACTATGTGTACCACTAACAACAATATTCAACACATCTAACGAAACAGGGAGATTACCTGAGGTATGGAAGACAGCAAATATAGTCCCAGTTTTTAGAAAAAAAAGGAGACAGACATGAAGCACTAAACTACAGGCCAGTGTCACTGACATGTATACTATGCAAAGTCATGGAGAAAATTATCAGAAGAGAGGCAGAACACCTAGAAAGGAATGAGCTCATCAACAACAGCCAACATGGTTTCAGTGATGGGAAATCCTGTTTCACAAACCTACTGGAGTTCTATGACAGGATGACAGCAATAAGACAAGAGAGAGAAGGGTGGGTAGATTGCATTTTCTTGGACTGTAAGAAGGGTTGGACACAGTTCCACACAAGAGATTAGTGCAAAAACTGGAGGACCAAGCAGGGATAACAGGGAAGGCACTACAATGAGTCAGTGAATACCTGTCAGGAAGACAGCAGTGAGTCATGGTACGTGGCGAGGCATCTGAGTAGGCGCCTGTGACGAGTGGGGTTTCACAGAGGTCAGTCTTAGGAAGGAATGAACTTCGAAGTGTCCCTGTTTGCAGATGATGTGAACTTGATGAGAAGAATTCAATCGGACGAGGACCAGGCAGAACTACAAAGGGATCTGGGCAGGCTGCAGGCTTGGTCAAGCAACTGGCTCCTGAAGTTCAACCCCACCAAGTGCAAAGCCATGAAGATTGGGGAAGGGAACAGAAGACCGCAGATGGAGTACAGTCTAAGGGGCCAGAGACTACAAACCTCACTCAAGGAAAAAGATGTTGGGGTGAGTATAACACCAGGCAAATCTCCTGAGGTGCACATCAACCAAATATCTGCTGCAGCATATGGGCGCCTAGCATACCTAAGAACGGCATTCCAACATCTTAACAAAGAATCGTTCAGGACCTGTACACTGTGTATGTTAGGCTCATATTGGAGTATGCGGCACCAGTTTGGAACTCACACCTAGCCAAGCACGTAAAGAAACTAGAGAAAGTGCAAGGGTTTGCAACAAGACTAGTCTCAGAGGAGAGGTTAAAGGAAATCGACCTGACGACACTGGAGGACATGATAACATCATATAAAATACTGAGAGGAATTGACGAGTGCACAGAGACAGAATGTTCCAGAGATGGACACAGCAACAGAAGTGATCACAGAGGATGGAACAGAACAGAATGCTTCAGATGCACAGCAACAGATGTTCCAGAGAATGGGACATAGCTGAACAGATGTCCAGAGATGGACACATCAACAGAATGTTCAAGAAGGGACACATGATACAGCAATGGTTCAGAGATGGACCACAGCAGCAGACAGTCAGAAGAGTGGGACACAGCCAGAGTCTAGAGATCGGACACAGCAACCACGAACTGGTCAGAGTGGGACACAGCAACAATAAACACAATGGGAAGCATTCTGCACAGATGTCAGGAATGGAATGTTAAGAGATGGAGCAGTCCAAACAATCCTTAGAAGAGATGATAAAGTCATGGTCAGGAAGTACCCATTAGTCAGACATAGAGGTGGAAGCTATATGAATGCACCCAAGTTGGTGAGAAAACCACACCATGGTCTAAACAAGTCTGAATTAAATAGAAACACCAGTAAAGCGTTCATGATCATACACCATACTACGTCCGGACATATTGGAGATGAAACCAGTTTAACCACAGGCAAAAGTAGAAATTAAGAATGAAAAGGTTTGCAACAAACAGTCCGGACTAGAGGAATATCGTACGAAGAAAGGTTGGGAATCACCTGACGACATTGGGGGACAGGAAGGTTAGGGAAGGCATAATAACAATATAAAATACTGCGAGAAATTGGCATAATGGACAGAGACAGGATGTTCCAGAGATGGGACCAAGCAACAAGGGGTCACAATTTAGATACTGAAGACTCAGATGAATCATAGGTATGTTTGGAAGTAATTCTTCAGTCATAGAGTTGTCAGGAAGTCTAATAGTCTGGAAAGTGATGTAGTGGAGGCAGGAACCATAATTAGTTTTAAGACGAAGTTGTATTGTATTATGAGAACAGATTATCCAACTTACGAGGTGATATAAAAAAAGACCTGGAAGACCCTATCAGAAATTCTGGGAACAAAAAAGATATCACGACATAGCGAAATAAAATTAGCAAAATCAGATGAACCCCAACTCCCACCAACAGAAACAGCAAACAGACTCAATGATTTCTTCTCCACTATAGGTCAAAACCTTGCCAATAATATCCCAAGCTCAGATACCCCACCAAATGACTACCTCACTGGAAACTACCCGAACACACTGTTCCTAGCTCCGACTAACCCATACGAAGTCTCCCTTATTATCAACGCACTGAAAAACAAGGCAGGAGATTTAAATACCTTACCACCCTTTATATACAAAAAAGTGTCACAAGTACTATCACCAATCATTGCAACACTCTTTAACAAATCCATTGAATCCTCCACCTTCCCTACAGTTCTCAAAATAGCAAGGGTCACCCCGATCCATAAAGGAGGAGACCAAACAGAGTTGAATAACTATAGGCCAATATCCAACTTACACCCTCTCTCAAAAATCTTCGAAAAATTAATTCATAAACGAATCTACTCCTACCTCATCTCCCAAAACATACTCAACCCCTGCCAATTTGGATTCAGGCCTAATAAAAATACTAATGATGCTATTATACACATGCTAGAACATATATACACTGCAATAGAGAAAAAAGAAGTCCCACTGGGGATCTTCATTGACTTACGTAAAGCTTTTGATACAGTTGACCATGACTTGCTCCACGTAAAATTGTCACACTATGGTATTAGAGGGCACTCCCTCAACTACCTCAAGTCTTACCTTAGCAACAGAAGCCAATATGTGTACACAAATGGGGCAAGCTCTTTCGCACAACCAATTACAGTTGGTGTCCCACAGGGAAGTGTCCTAGGCCCTCTTCTCTTTCTCCTATACATAAATGACCTACCAAATGCTTCGCAATTACTCAAACCCACACTTTTTGCAGATGACACCACATACGTCTTCTCTCACCCGAGCCCAGTCACGCTAGCCAATACTGTAAACACCGAATTACAGAAAATATCTACCTGGATGAGGACTAACAAACTTACACTAAACATTGACAAAACCTACTTCATTCAGTTTGGTAACAGAGCTACAGATGTACCTCTTAACATAACGATAAACAGATCACCTATCACAAAGCTAACAGAAGGAAAATTCTTAGGAATCCACCTTGATAATAGACCCAAATTTCATACACATATACAACAAATTTCTAAGAAAATTTCCAAGACTGTAGGCATACTATCGAAGATACGGTACTATGTTCCACAGTCAGCCCTCCTGGCCCTTTATCACTCTCTTATTTACCCCTATCTCACCTATGGAATTTGTGCATGGGGCTCAACAACAATTAACCATCTCAGACCACTAATTACCCAATAAAAGGCTGCAGTTAGAATGATAACAAATTCTCACTACAGGCAGCACACTCCACCAATATTCAAAACACTCAACCTACTCACCATACAAAACATCCATACTTATTATTGCACTTATTACATACATAGAACACTTAACTCTGATATTAACCCTCCCCTCAAACATCTCCTTGCCAACCTCAACAGAACACATGACCATAATACAAGGCACAGATCACTCTTTGATGTTCCTCGTGTCCATCTCACGCTATGCAAAAACTCAATGCACATAAAAGGCCCTAAAATCTGGAATTCATTACCTGTAAATATAAAAGAAACACTACCTGTTTATAAATTCAAGTCTCTTCTCAAAGTTCACTTACTCACTCAAAACCAAATAAATACTGAATAACTGAACCTTATAAATTGTATATCTTAAATGTTACTCACAATTATATCACACAAATGTTAAACCTAACTTTGTTATTTTTTTAAATACACTACCAAACAGAATACTCCATTCTACTGAATGTACAACAATGCATGCAACCATATGACCTGTCTTTGTAATACTCATTTGTGCTTTATAGTTATCTGTTTACAATAATGTTTTATCACTGATTTCATCATTGCTTAGTTAATCTTAAGTTAATTTTAAGCCAGCCCGTAATGCTATGCATAGTATAAGTGGCTTTGGCATGCTGCTCTTACGTGTATTTTTTGTACCTCTGTATGTATGCTAAAATTACTAAATAAATAAATAAATAAATAAATAAATAAAGGTCATGGAGCAGGGAGAGAGAAGACCTAGTAAGAAGAGGAGGGGCCAGGAGCTATAACTTGACCACTGCAACCACAATTAGTTGAGTACATACACACACACACACACACACACACACACACACACACACACACACACACACACACACACACACACACACACACACCGTGCTTCACGAATATAAATGTTTCTGAGGGCTACCCAAGTGTACTGCAAGGGTCGCTAAGTGTGTCAGGGTAGTGAACAATCCTCAAAGCGATTTACAATTTATCTGAGCCACATAAGTGCGGGGAGAGCCACAATTTTTTAAGTGAACTAGAAAGTGATATTTGGTGGCGCATTCAGAGTTGGCAGGCCTATTGTGTTCCAGGCAACGTTGCCACGTGTCACCCAAGAAAGATAATAAAGTGAGACAAATAAGTGACCAGTGAAAGAAATACAGTGAATAGGGTACATTATATATCAAGAAGCAACAGAGGTGGATCTACGCCAGGACATCACATCGAGCTGGACAATCTACAGGCTGCTACAGGCTGTTCACAAGTATTCACCTGTGTGTGGTTGTTGGGTGTGGGTTTTGGTTTCCAATTAACCGCCAAGCTGATTGTGAACGGTCCATCTCTCCAAGTACAATAAAGAATAGGCTATCAAGTACTCAATAATGAATAGCAATTGGTAATTTATAGAACAAGGCGAGACAGGATTCTATAAGACTAGATAAAAGTAGAAACAGTATAGGTGTGAGTCAGGTCACAGGAGGGTGGGGCCAGGTAAGCCAGGTAAGGGAGCACTGAACTCCACATTCACTCTCATATACCACAATACACAATTCCCCTTAATAAATCCTCATATAGCTACACACACACACACACACACACACGTTTAAAACCACACATTCTCACACAGACTCACACACATTTTCTCCCCCCTCACCCTCCCCTGCCAATCCCCCACTCCTTCCCCTGATCCCCCTCTCTTTCTCACTCTCCTTCTCCCCTACCTCTCCCTCTTTCCCCCTTCTCCATCTCCCATTCTCCCCCTTTGCTTCTCCCTCCTCCTCACTCCCCAAATTCCCCCCTCCTTCCCCCTCCCCACCCCTCTCACATTTAGCCACTGTCTACAGCTTCCTCCTCTACCTCTCTCCCCCCACACTCGGACAAACACACCACAAAACGAACATACAGAATTACATAAGTTTTTCATTCTGTGGCAACCAAAACAAACAAAAAATGGGTTGCCAGAGTGCAGGAAGGAAAACCAAGGGACTGGAGGATGAATCTGCAAAGGAAGATTGGGCAGCAGAACTCATGAAAAGGGAACTTGAATGGGGAAAGAAGCTAGAAGAACTTAGCATTAGAATGGAACAGAGGTTAGATGCAGAAAGTAAGAAGTGGAAGATGCAAGTCACAGCAGCAGAGGCTAGGATGCTAAGATTAGAAGAGGAACTGAAAAATCTGAAACAGCCTAAAGAACTAAAGAACAATTTGGGAATGACATCAGAGATTGTTACCTCAGTCACAAACAAGGGGACTGTAGGGAACGAAGGTGTGAAACTGCATGCAGACCATTGTGGAGCCTGAGCAGAAGAGAGAAACACATCAGGAGCAATCGAGGGGTCTGTAGAAAATGATAGAACTAAGCTATATGTGGAGGCCCTAACAGACCACAGCAGAGCCCAGGGAAAGCTGAGAAGGGAAAATGACAGGCCACTTAGCCCAAGGACAATAGATAGTGAAAAAACTGACGAAAGGAAAGCTACAATGGAGGAATCTATACCAAATCAGGGGATACATAGGGATATGCAGTGGGAGAACGAAAGGGAGAGGTCAGTCTTTGTTTATGGGCTCCAGGAAGTTGAAAGGGAAACTTATGAAGCAAGAAGACAAGGGGAGAAAACTGCAATCGAAAGCATCATAAAGAGGATGACATGAGCCAGTTAGTAAATTTACAGAGAATAGGGGGGGTTGCAAGAAGGTGAGCCCGGCAAGTGAAAGTGACTTTCAAGACAGAATTGACTCAGAACAGGATCCTGCAGGAGAAAGCAAGACTAAGGGACATGCTGATATACCAGAAGGTGAATCTTGGCCACGACAGAACACAAGAGGAAAGGCAGAAACTGAGAGAGATGGCACAAAGACAAAAGGAGGAAAGAGAGGTGAGGATGGAGAAGGACAGGAGAACCCAGAATCAGCATGAAGATCAAATACATCCTCCCTCACAACCACCTACCACCAACCAGGACTACCCCAATGCAACCAAGCATTCTAACCCAAAACACATATGCCATATCCAATGCCCCCACCCACCTCATTACAAACTCCACCCCCACAGCAACCACTCATAGTTCCTCATCAGATCTCCCACTTCCCCAACCCCAACGTACCCCCCAAACCACAGTTTTAGAAAAGAAGTTGAAGGTGTGGTATACAAATGCAGATGGGATAACATATAAGTGTGAGAAGTGGCATGAAAGAATCAAGGAGACATCCCCAGACATAATAGCACTCACAGAAAAAAAGCTCACCAGGATAACAGATACAATCTTTCCACCCAGATATCAAATCCTCAGGAAAGATAGAGGGAGGAGAGGGGAGGAGGAGTGGCACTGCTCATTAAAAACCAGTGGGGATTTGAGAAAAGGAAGGAATGGATGGCATAGGCAAAAGGGACTACTTAGTAGGAACAATCCAGTCTGATGGCCATAAGGTGGTATTTGCAATAATGTACAACCTACCACAGAACTTCAGGGGGCCAAGAGAAGAATACGAAGAGAGCAGCAGAGCAATGGTCAACACACTAACAGAGGTGGCCAGAAGAACTCACATGAGGGGAGCAAAGTTACTAGTCATGGATGATTTCAGTCACAAGGAGATTGACTGGGAAAACCTGGAGCCCCATGGGGGTCCCAAAACATGGAGAGCCAAGATGATGGATGTGGTACTGGAAAACCTCATGCAACAACATGTCAGAGACACTACCAGAGAAAGAGGCGAGGATGATCCAGCAAGACTGGACCTTGTATTCACCTTGAGTAGTTTGCACATCGAGGATGTCATTTATGAAAGACCCCTAGGAGCTAGTGATAATGTGGTTCTGTGCTTTGACTACATAGTTGAGCTACAAGTGGAGAGAGTAGCAGGAATAGGATGAGAAAACCAAACTACAAAAGAGGGGACTAAACAGGCTTGAGGAACTTCCTGCAAGACATTCAGTGGCAGAGAGAAATGACAGGAAAATCAATACAAGAAATGATGGACTATGTGACAACAAAATGCAAGGAGGCAGAGGAGAGGTTTGTTCCCAAAGGAAACAGAAATAGTGGGAAGACCAGAACGAGTCCTTGGTTCACCCAAAGGTGTAGGGAGGCAAAAACTAGGTGTACTAAAGAATGGAAAAGATACAAAAGACAAAGAACCCAGGAAAACAAAGAGATCAGCCAAAGAGCCTGGAACGAATATGCACAGATAAGAAGGGAGGCTCAGCGACAGTACAAAAATGACATAGCATCGAAAGTCAAATCTGACCTGAAGCTGTTGTATAACCACATCAGGAGGAAAACAACAGTCAAGGATCAGGTAATCAGACTGAAAAAGAATGATGGGGAGTTCACAAGAAATGACCAAGAGGTATGTGAGGAGCTCAACAAGTGATTTAAAGAAGTATTTGCAATGGAAACTGGTAGGACTCAGGAAATCAGAACAGGGAGGTACACCAACAAGTGCTGGATGAGGTACACATAACTGAGGAGGAGGTGAAGAAGCTGCTATGTGAACTTGATAGCTCAAAGGTAGTGGGACCAGACAACATCTCTCCATGGGTCATTAGAGAGGGAGCAGAGACGCTGTGTATGCCACTAACAAAGATCTTCAACACATCCATTGAAACTGGGCAACTCCCTGAGGTATGGAAGATGGCAAATGTAGTCCCAATTTTTAAAAAAGGAGACAGACATGAGGCATTAATAAAACTACAGGCCTGTGTCACTAACGAGTATAGTATGCAAAGTCATGGAGAAGATCATCAGGAGGAGAGTGGTGGAGCACCTGGAAAGAAACAAATGTATAATCTTCAACCAGCACGGTTTCAAAGAAGGAAAAGCCTGTGTCACAAACCTACTGGAGTTTTATGACAAGGTGACAGATGTAAGACAAGAGAGAGAAGGGTGGACAGACTGCATTTTCTTGGACTGCAAGAAGGCCTTCGACACAGTTCCTCACAAGAGGTTACTGCAAAAGCTATAGGATCAGGCACACATAACAGGAAAGGCACTACAATGGATCAGAGAATACCTGACAGGGAGGCAACAACGAGTCATGGTATGTGACGAGGTGTCAGAGTGGGCACCAGTTACAAGCAGGATTCCACAGGGGTCAGTCCTAGGACCTGCGCTGTTTTTGGTATATGTGAATGACATAACAGAAGGGATAGACTCAGAAGTGTCCTTGTTTGCCGATGATGTAAAGTTAATGAGGAGAATTAAATCGGTCGAGGATCAGGGAGGACTACAAAGAGACCTGGACAGGCTACAAGCCTGGTCCAGCAACTGGTTCCTTGAATTTAACCCTGCCAAATGCAAAGTCATAAAGATCGGGGAAGGGCAAAGGAGACCGCAAACACAGTATAGTCTAGGTGGCCAAAAACTGCAAACCTCACTCAAGGAAAAGGACCTTGGCGTGAGTATAACACCAAGCATATCTCCTGAGGCGCACATCAATCAGATAACTGCTGCAGCATACGGGCGTCTGGCCAACCTATGGATAGCGTTTCGATACCTCAGTAAGGAATCGTTCAAGACTCTGTACACCATTTACGTCAGGCCCATACTGGAGTATACAGAACCAGTTTGGAATCCACACCTGGTCAAGCACGTCAAGAAATTAGAGAAAGTGCGAAGGTTTACAACAAGACTAGTCCCAGAGATAAGGGGATTGTCCTACGAAGAAAGGTTAAGGGAAATTGGCCTGACGACACTGGAGGGCAGAAGGGTCCGGTGAGACATGATAACGACATATAAAATACTGTGCGAAATAGACAAGGTGGACAAAGACAGAATGCTCCATAGATGTGACACAGAAACAAGGGATCACAAATGGAAGCTGAAGACTCAGATGAGTCCAAGTGATGTTAGGAAGTATTTCTTCAGTCATAGAGTTGTTCGGCAGTGGAACAGTCTAGAAAGTGACGTAGAGGAGGCGGGAACCATACATAGTTTTAAGACGAGGTTTGATAAAGCTCATTGAGCAGGGAGAGAGAGAACCCAGTAGTGAAGAGGCGGGGCCAGGAGTTATGACTCGACCCCTGCAACCACAAATAGGTGAGTACAAATAGGTGAGTACACACACAAAACACACACCACACACACACACACACACACACACCACACACATTACATTTCACGCACACACACCACACACACACACACACACACACATACATACCGCACACACACACACACACACACACCACACACACACACACACTCACACACATACATACACGCACACACACACACAACACACCCCAACACACACCACACACACACACACACACACACCCCACACACACACAACATACAAAACCCCACACACACACACACACACACACCCCACACACACACACACACAAAACACACACACACACATAAAATACACGCACACACACACACACACACACACATTTCATACACACACACACACACACACACACACACACACCACACACACCCCCACACCAACCACACACACACTACACACATACAACACGCACCACACACACCACCACACACACACACACACACCACACACCACACCAACACCACACACAACACACACATACATACACGCACCACATCCCCCTGACAAACTGGGGGACAGGGAAAAAAGGGGAACATAAAACGAATAAAAAATTGCGAGGAATTGAAAAGGGGGGACAGAGAAGGATGTTCCGAGATAAAAACACAAAAACGGGGGGGACACAAATTGGGAAAGTTGAAGACCAGATGAGCCCAAAGGGATGTTGGGGAATTTTTTCTTCCCTCATGGGTTTTCGGAAGGGGGAAACCCAATTGGAGAGTAAGGGAAAGAGAGACGGGAACCCCAAACATGTTTTAAAGAAGAGGTTGATAAATTTTTGGGATCAGGGAGGGGGGGAACTAGTAAAAAAACCAGCGAATAGGGGGGGTCCCGGAGCTGTGAACGATCCTGCAACCATAGCTAGAAAAGTGAAAAAAGGGTAAAAACACACACCCAAAAACCACACACGGGAGGGGAAGAGGGAAAAATTATTTCCCCTTTTTTAAAAAAAGGGGAGACAAAAAAGGGGCCCCCAAAAAACTATGGGCCCCTGGCTTTTAAACGTGTATGGGTTATGAAAAATTATGGAGAAAAAAATTATCGGGAGGAGGGGGGTTGGAGCCCCGGGAAAGGGAAAACCAAAGTATAAATCCCAACCAGAAACGGTTCAGGAAGGCAAACCCCTTGCCCAAAAAAACCTTTGGGGGTTTTATGATAAAAAACAGATTTTAAAGACAAGAGGAGAGGGGGTGGGTTTAAATTTGCATCTTTTTGGGACGCAAAAAGGGCCCTTTTGGGACACATTTCCCTCCCCAAGAGATTAGTCCCCGAACCCTGAGCATCAGGCCATAAAAAGGGAAGGGCCTGCAATGGATCAGGAATACCTGACAGGGAGGCAAAACGAGCATGGTATTTAAGTTTGGTTTTTCACAGGGGGCCCACCTGGGGACGAGGGGGGGCCACGGGGGTCGGTCCTAGGCCCAAGGGGTTTTTTTTTTGGTTTAAAATTGTGAACGACAGGGAGGGAAAGGGGTTTAGACTCAAAAATGCCCCGGGTTTGAATATGTAAAAGTTAATGAGGAAAATTTAAAAATCTATGAGGACCAGGCAGGACTTAAAAAGAGACCTGGACGGGACTGGACCCCCCTGGCCCCGAAAAAGGCCCTTTTCTCAAATTTAACCTGCCAAATGCAAAAATCATTTAAGATAGGGGAAGGGCACAGAAGCCCCCGACAGAGTTGGCTAGGTGGGCCAAAAACTGCAAACCCAAATCAAGGAGAAAAAATTTGGGGTGAATAACAACCGGGCATGGCCCCCCCGGAAGCAAAACCCCTCAAAACAATAACTGCTGCCGCATAGGGCGCCTGGCAAAAACCCGAGAACAGCATTTTCCCATAAACCTTTGTAAGGAATCATTCAAGACACGGTTTCACCGGGGTATGGCAGGGGCCCCCAAATGGAGTAAGGGGAGCAACCCCGTTTGGCCCCCCCTTTTATAAAAACCCCGTCAAGAAACTAGAGAAAGTACAAAAGGGTTTTCAAATGTTAGTTCCAGGCTAAGGGGAATGGCCATGAAAAAGATTAAGGGAAAAACGGGCCCGAGACATTTTGGGGGAAAGGAGGGTCCCCGGGGGGGACATGAAACGACCCTAAAAAAAATACTGCGTGGAATAGAAAGGTGGACCAAAAACAGGAGTTTCCCGGGGGGGACACCCGAAACCAAAAGGCCCCACTTGGGGAAATTTTTTGACACAAATGAAGGCAGAAAGATTTGAAAGGAAACTTTCTTCAGTCATAGAGTTTAAAAGGGAGTGGAATAGCCCAGGAAAAGGAAAGTAGTGGAGGGAGGAAAAAAACACAGGGTTTTAAAACGAGGTTTTGAAAAAAGCTCATGGGCGGGGGGGAGAGAGGGGGGCCCAGTAGCAAACCCGGGGAAGAGGGGGGGGCCAGGAGCTAGGACTGACCCCCCGGGGAACCACAAATAGGTGGGGTTTCAAAAAAGGTGATTTCACACACACACAACACACACACACACACACAAACACACCACAAAAACACACACACACACACACACACACACCACACAAAAACGGTGGGTTTTTGCAAATAGGGAGTGCTCCCCCCCACTACTTTTTTTTTTATTGGGGATCATGAAAAATGACGTTAACAAAGTCGTGATAAGAAAAGCTACAAAACCACCACCGACAACACTCTAAAACTAATTTAGTGTGTATAAACATGGGCCCCATCCCCATACACTTATTTTGTGGGGTTAAGACATGCTACAAACCCCCCAAATCAGACACCCCTTTTACACTATTTTTGGGGGTGGATAAAAAACAAGCTACAAACCACCACCCCGACAACCCTAACTAAAATTTTTGGGGTATAAGGGCAAAGCTAAAAACCACCACCAGACAACACTCTACACAAATTTAGTGTGGGCAAGACAAAGCTACATCCCCCCCCTCAACAAACACTCTAAAACTATATTTAGTGTTATAAGGGCAAAAAGCTACAAAAACCCCCACTCCGGCCCAAAACTCTACAAATATATTTGGGTGTATAAAACAAAAACATCCCCCCCTCAGCCCCAAAACCCCCCGGAAAAATATTTTTGGGGTGGGACAAAAACATGCAATCCACCCCTCAGACAAACAAAACCCCCTAAATATATTTTGTGTGTTTTAAGGAAAAATGGGTAATCCACCACTCAGAAAAAAACTCTTTCACTTATTTTGTTGTACAAAAACATGGAAAACATCCACCAAATCAACAACCCCTCTACACTATATTTTGTGTGTACAAGACATGACACCCTCCCCCACTCAGACAAACCTATACACTTTTTTAGTGTGTTTCAAGACATGACCATTCCCCCCACCAGACAAACTCTACACTAATTTTGTGGGGGGGAAAAAAGACATGACAAAATCCCCCACCAGACAACACTCTACACAAATTAAAGGGGTACAAAATGACACCCTCCCCCACTCAGACAACACTCTACAACCCATATTTAGTGGGGTACAAGAAAATTAAAACATCCACCACCCAGACAACACTCTAAAACTTTATTTTTGTGTGTTTCAAGACATCTCACCAAACCCCTCAGAAAAACACTAAATATATTTGCGTGGTTAAAAAAAAACCCTGAACCCCATTCACCCAAACAAACACAATCCTTTCACTATATTTAGTGGGGTATAAGGGCCTGGGCCCCCCACCTTTAAATATATTTGTGTGTAAAAAAGACATGCTACCCTCCCCCACTCAGAAAAAACACTCTTTAAATAAATTTAGTGTGTTTAAACTGCTACAAACCCCCACTCAGACAAACCCCTCACACAAATTTAGTGTGTTAAATAAAATGCTACAATTTCCCCCCCACTCAGACAACACTCTAGGTTTTTTTAGTGGGGGTAAAAAACAGCTACAAACCCCCACTAAAACAACACTCTAGGTTAAAAAATGTGTATAAGGGCATTTCTTAAAAAATCCACCACCAGGGCAACCTTTACACAAATTTGTGTGTTAAGACATGCTACATCCAAAAAACTCCCGACCCACTCTACAAAAAATATTTTAACGTGTACAAAAACTCTGCTACCAAAGTACAGGTTTTAGGGTTTTGGTTTAATTTTTTAAAACCAGTGGGGGGGTGCCTTTAATTTTAAATTTTAAATTTTTACTTTTTTTGACATTGGTTTTCCCTTTTCACACCCTGATATCCCTTTGGTTTTTAAACCCCCACACGGGTGGAAAACATTAAAAAATATTTTCCCCTTTCTCCTGTTGGGCCCTTTTTATCTAAATGTAATAGGTACCCGGGGGTTAGAAGATGGTGTGGGGTCGGAAAACCTGGGGGACTACCCAAACCCGGGGTCCCACCCGGGGGGTATTCCCGGGGGGTCAACCCCCCCCGGGGCCCGGTCCAAAGACCCCCAACCCCTTTTTCCCGGTTGTAGGGCCCCCTGGGGTTTCAGGGGGACTGGGTTTCTTTTTTCGCACGTAAATCCAAAGGTACGAACCAAAACCCCGGGTGAACTGGCACTGACTTTAATTTTTTTTTTCCCCCATGGCTGGGTGGGGCCCGGGGGGAACAGTTTTAGCCCC
Source organism: Cherax quadricarinatus (assembly GCF_026875155.1). NCBI lineage: Eukaryota > Metazoa > Arthropoda > Malacostraca > Decapoda > Parastacidae > Cherax > Cherax quadricarinatus. The sequence goes on along the minus strand of NC_069492.1, from coordinate 7,634,887 downwards.
GGGCACTTACTGCGTTTTTTTCTTAAGTACCACTGGGCGCCCTACTTTTCCCCGGGGGGGATATTAAAAATCCGGGCCCGAAAATTTTTTTGCTGTCAAATTTGGGGGTTGGTTTTCTGTTTTGCAACTAGGAACCCAATTCCCCCCCAGAATTTTTTCCAGGTGTAAAGGGTTTTTGTACCAAAAAAAAAGACAGGGCCAAACCCCCGATGGGGGCGCACTGAAATTTCCCCCCCCTTTCCTTACCCCTCCCTTTTCCTTTTTCTTTTTTTTTTTTTTTTTTTTACCCTTTTTTTTTTTCCCCTTCTTTTTCCTTTTTTTATTTTCCTTTTTTTAAGTTTCTTTTTCTTTCCCCCCTTTTTTTCCTCCCTTCCCCCCCCTTTATCCTTTACTTTTGTTTATTTCTCCATTTACTTTTTCCAAATTTTTTCCCCTTCCCCTTTTTTTTTTTCCTATTTTCTCCCCCCCTCCCTTCCTTTACCTTTCTCCCTTTTTTTTTCCCCGTTTTTCCTTGGGGGGGGGGGGGGCCTTTTTTGGGGGGGTTTCCAGGGGGCCCCCGGGCCCCCCCCTGGGGGGCTAAACCCCAAGGGGATTTAAAAACCAAAAATTACCTTTTCGGGAAATTCCCTTGCAACATTGGGGCTTCTGTCCCAACACCTTTTATCCAATTACCCTTTTCCCGCCCCCAACCCCATTTGTCAAAAATTAATTACGTAACAATGTTGGGGAAAAACCCACCATGCAACTTCAAGTTTTCAACACACTGGCTACTGGAACTATAAATTGGGGGGGTTTCATCACACTGATACTGCAACTTTCATGTTGCAACAATTAAAAACTCAAAAAAACAATTGACCCTTTGGGCCCCGTACCCATCATGTTGCAAAACACAAAAAACTAACTATCATGTTTCAAACACACGGACTATGCAAAAGTCCCTGTTTTCATCACCTTGAAATACTGAACTATCAGGGTTTCCCTCAAAATTGAAAAATTTAATTTAAAAAAAAAATAAAAAAATGTCATCAATTTTCTTACTGAACTACATGTTTCATCACATTTACTAAATGCAAACTTCATTGGGGTTTCAAACCAATTTACCCACTGCAAAAAATCCCTGTGCATACATTTAATACTGTAATATCAAAGTTGGAAAAAAAATTTTTCA
>NC_069492.1:7595643-7633219 GCF_026875155.1 Cherax quadricarinatus | reverse complement strand
TAACCATATATCTTCCTCTCAAGAATGTTTTGCGTAATGTGATCCAGGTTATCATTCACTCGCTTGATCTCTCGGTCGACCACGTCCTGGTCTTGCATAAACCGTTCTCCAGATGACTTAAGACACTCACTTAACACCTTCCGAAGCCTCTCTGTCTTCTTCAAGAGATCTTCTTCAGTACTTTCAAGTTTCTTGTGAAAAACATCGTTCCTCATTTGCTTTACAGAAAAAATATAATATTCCATTTCGGTACTTACATCTTTCCATTTAGGATCATTAAAAGGGGCAACGTTTTCACAAGCTAATTTAATGGACGTAAAAAGAAGTGTTACATCAAACTCTGATCCATCTGGACTCTTGCGAATCAGCTCCTTCTGTGTGTTGTCAAATTTATACTTAATATTTTTGGAATCTAAATAATCATCCAGCTTCATATTAAGAGGTTTGTGAGGGGTTCCCCAGAGGAATATGGTATACATAACAGGTTTAGCACACACATTAACAGCAGTGATTAACCTCAGTCCATTAAGTTGTTCTTTAGTTATACCTGTCATGATGTTTCAAGAAGCCGACTTTGTGATGTACTGTTGATGTTGAAGCTTCTAATGAGGCTTCACAATCATGTTTTAGTATTGTCAAACACTTCGATAATTCAAGCTTTTAAAGAGGCTTCACAATCATGTTTTAGTATTGTCAAACACTTCGATAATTCAAGCTTCTAAAGAGGCTTCACAATCATGTTTTAATATTGTCAAACACTTCGATAATTCAAGCTTCTAAAGAGGCTTCACAATCATGTTTTAGTATTGTCAAACACTTCGATAATTCAAGCTTCTAAAGAGGCTTCACAATCATGTTTTAGTATTGTCAAACACTTCGATAATTCACGTTAGTCCTTAATCCTGATAAAAATAAATAGTTTTTCATAAGAGAGAACACTGGAACGTATATTGAAGTTCTCTGAAGTGCTCTCGTGTACTTCCACGTATTCTTACATTCTCAAGTGCTCAATATATATTGGCATGTTAAGCTTTACGTAATCTTCCCACATCTGAAAATTAAAACAAAACAAAAGTTAGTTTATTGGTATTTTAAATGAAAGAAAAACAGAGCTATAAAATGAATAATTTTACAGTTGACTGAAATAAGTAAAACCGTTTTGGCACAATTATCTTGTATTGTCTTCTTGAGAATACAACAATGTTAAGTTAATGTATAAGTTTACTGTTTAGAGACAGACAGACACACACACACACACACACACACACACACACACACACACACACACACACAGTTGTAAGGCAGAGGAATAGCCTAGAAAATGACGTAGTGGAGGCAGGAACCATACACAGTTTTAAGACGAGGTTTGATAAAGCTCATGGAGCGGGGAGAGAGAGGGCCCAGTAGCAACCGGTGAAGAGGAGGGGCCAGGAGCTAAGACTCGACCCCTGCAACCACAAATAGGTGAGTACAAATAGGTGAGTACATACACACACACACACACCGCGTGGGTCCGTGGGTGCAGACGTGGGCACACAAGGCTCCGAGAATCCTAGTGTTTTTAAGGGTGCAGTGACTGCTAACAGTAATCAGTGGTAGTGACATCGTCCAGTGGCAAAATACGATTTATAACTAAAGTTATTAGTTAAAAAAAGGGTCGGAGAAACCCTGAAATTATCCTTTTACCTAAATTAAAAAACTTTTTTTGGTCTACTGGGGAAAGGGGTTTAAGGCCTGAAGCAGTGCCCGTCACGAAAGGGTTTTGTGTGCCATTATACATAAAAAAGTAAGGGTATAAAATTTTTGAAGTGTAACTATCATAAGTGAAAAAAAAAACCGCGTGATGAAGGGAGGGATGTAGGCACATTGGTTAAAATCTTCACGGATGGGATCTCCAAAATAGGGATTTAAGCACTTCGACGACTACGTCTTCAGCTTCGGGCCCAACTTTGGGCAGGGGACCTTTTTTGCCAGCAAAAAGTAGCACCTATTTTTGTGGTTTGCATGTCGCAGGCTTGGTTTGGGCTTGGCCTTCCCATGGGTTTTTGATACTGGTCCTCACCCCTTGCAAGTTTTTAAACAGTAGTTATTAGTAGAAAGAATCCCTTTAGGAAGAAAGGAATTCCTCTCAAAAAGTGAAAAAGGGGTTTGGGTAAAAAACCCCAAAAATCGATACTTAAATCCAAAAAAGGGAGAAAAAGCGAAAGATGTAGCATTTCTGGGGAAAGAAGAACAAAAGAGGTATAACGGTTTCTCCCCCCCCCTAACCATCCCCCCCTAACACCACACCCCCACACACACACACACACACACACACCCCACACCACACCACACCCCACACAAACACAAGGGCAGACACTTATTGAACCCTTTAGAGCCTAGTAGCAATTATCGTTTTTTAAAACCCAGAATTACGGGTTTATTTTTATTAACAGAAACCCCCCACATACCTCCCCCCCAAACACATACACACACACACTTACACATACCCCACCAACAACAACACAAAACATACACACACACAAAACCCCAATACATACACAAAAAAACCACCCCACATACACCCCACACCCCACCACACAAATTACACAAAACACACACTTTCCACAAAAACCACACAAAACACACCCACACCAAAACCCCAAAACCACACACAACACACACACACACACACACACACACCCCAAAATAAGTACGTGGGGGTAAAGCCCCAGGGGGGTTTGGGGGGTTTAGGTCACAAGAAGTTGTGGGCAGCAAAAAAAAACCCTGAGACTACTTTACAATGCACAAGCAACCTCCCTTTTTTCATTTACATAAAAAACCCAAAACCCCATAATTCCCCCAAAAAATTTCCCACACACCCACCCCCCTCCCCCCCCCCGTTCACCCGGGGAACCCTCCCGACCCTCCCCCTCCTTTTCCCACTTTACCAAAAGTTCCCAACCCCCAAACCCCCCCCCCCCCACACCTAACATACACACTCAAACCTAACATACAGAACTTACATTTTTTTTCCCACTTTGAGGCAATCAGGATAAAACAAAAATTTTTTGCCAGAGAGAAACAAAAAAAAAACCCGGGAAAAGGGGGAGGAAGCTGCAAAGGAAGTTTGGGCGCGAGTCAAAAAAAGGGATCATAAAGGGAAAAAAGGAAACAAAAATAACTTACCCATGGAAGGGGAAAGAGGATAGATATGGAAAGCGGGGAAATTTTGGGACCCTGCATGTCAAAGCGCAAGGCTAGAATACAGACTAGAAGGGGAAAATTAAAAAAAATCTAAAACGCCTAAAAAAAAGGGAACATTTTGGGATTAAACCAAAAGGGGGGAATGCTACCTCAGCCACAAAAAAGGGGGAAATGTGGGGAAAAGGAAGGGGGAAACGCATGGGGAAGCTCTTTCAGAGGAGACTGTATTTAAATGAAAGAGCTAAGGCTTTATGTGGGGGGCCCTAACAAAAACAAAATGAGCCCAAGGAAGCCGAAAAAGGGAAAATGACAGGCTACTGAGCCCAAGTACTTAACCCCGGGAAAAAATGAAAAAAAGGAAAGTTTGCAGTGCGGGAAAAACCAATAAAATGGGGGTTTCAAGGGTTTACGCGGGGGAAAATTTAAAAGGGTTAGGTCGTCTTTGTGTTTGGGCTCCGGGAAGTTAAAAGGGGGGAAAAACTTTTGAAGCAAAAAAACGGGGGAAAAAAAGCTTTGAAAGCATCATGAAAGAAAAAGGGAAAAACCAACCATGCCCAAAGCGGAAATTTTCCGGGGGGAATGGGGGGGTTTTTGTAAAAAAAAAAACCCGGGCCCCAAGTGAAAGGACCTTAAAGGCAAAGCGAGGGATAGGATCCTGCAGAAGAAAGCACGATTAAGGGACAGCCGGCATCCAGGAAGGTCTATCTCGACCCCCAAACAGAACACAAAAAAAAAAAAGACGGGAAAATTGGGGAGAAAAAGGTAAAAAGGGAAAAAGGGAGGAAAGAGGGGGATGGAGAAGACGACAGGAGACCCCAGACCCGGGAAAAAGGAAGATAAAAATACACCCCCCTCACAATTTCCCCTTATAGAAGCCCCCCAACCAGGTCAACCCAGAAAAACCCAAACACTCTAAATCAAAACCCCCAAGCCACATCCAATGCCCCCCCCCAAACTACATTACAAACTCCACCCCCCACGAAACCCCCATATTTTCCTTTTCCAGGTCTCCCACTTCCCCAACCCAAATATACCTCCGGCCCCCCGTTTGGGAAAAGAAGTTGGAGGGGGGTTATAAAAATTTTCCAGATGGAATACAAACAAGTATGAGGGTGCACAAAAGGGTTTCCAAAGAAAATTCCCCGGGCATAATAGCACACAAAAAACCCAAAACTCCACCAAAAATTTAACAGATTCAATCTTTCCATCCGGGATCCCCAAATCCTCGGGAAGACAGGGGGGAGGAGAGGGGGGGGGGGAGTTGCCTGCTCTTTAAAAAAACCAGTGGGATTTTGAGAAAAGGGAAAAGGAATGGATGGCATGGGCGAAAAGGGAAAAACTTTGTAGGTAAAAACCAGTCTGAGGGACAAAAGGGTGAAAAATTGCAGTAATGTAAAACCCCCCACAGAACTGCAGGGGGGCCAAAAGAAAAATTTCGAGAGAGCAACAGAAGCAATGATCAAACCCCTTTACCCCGAGGGGGCCGGGGGATTAACATGGGGGGGAAAAAGGTTCTGTTATGGGGTTTTTCAATCACAAGGATTTTTACGGGGGAAAAACCGGACCCCCAGGGGGGCCCCCAAAAAAATGGAGACCCCAAGATGATGGTTTTGGGAAGGAAAACCTAAATCCCATCAACATGTTAGAACACTACCAGAGAGAGGGAGAGGTGAACCAAAAAGACTGGCCCTTTTATTCCCCATGAGTATTTTTCGGACATCGGGGGTTTATCATGATAAAAGGGCCTTCTGGGAGCAAGTGATCATGTGGTTCGTGTTTCGACTACATAGTTGACCCTCCAAGGGGGAGGGAGTAGGGGGGGGAATAGGCTGGGAAAACCCAAATTTAAAAAAGGGGGGAATTTAACAGGCAGGAGGAATTTCCCTTAAAGGGACATTCGGGGAGGGGGAAAACTAAAGGGAAAAACCCAAATTTTCCAAAAAATGAGGGACTATTTTCCAACAAAAAGAAAAGGGGCAGGGGAAGGGGGGTATGTCCAAAGGGGAAACAAAATAAGGGAAGAATGGAACGAGCCCTTGGTTCCCCCAAAGGTGTGGGGAGGCAAAAACTGGTTTTAACTAGAGAAGGGGAAAAGGTACGAAGACAGAGAATCAGGAAAATAAAGAAATCCGGAAGAGCCAAAAAACAAATTTTGCACTTTTTAAGAAGGGGGCTCGGGGAGACAATATAAAAAATGACATAGCTTAAAAAGAAAAGACTGACCCCGAAGGTTTGTACAGCCACTTTCAGGGGGAAAAAACAACATTAAAGGAAACCAGGTATCAGACTGAAAAGGGTGGGGGGGAAATTTCAAAAGAAACGCCCAAAAGGTATGCCCAGGGGCCAACAAAGTTTTTAAAAGGGGAATTTACAGGGGAAACCAAAAGGACTCCAGGAAATAAAAACGGGGGGGCACACCAGAAAGGGGTTTGGATGAGGTACATTTTAACCCAAGGAGGATTTTGAAGAAGCTGTTTGGGCAAATTTGGGACACCTCAAACGGTGGGACCAGACAAAATTTTCCCCAAGGGGGCCCTTTAAAAGAGGGAGCGGAGAAAATTGTGTGAGGCCATTAAAAAAGATCTTAAACACATCATTTAAAGGGGAAAACCCCCTGAGGTATGGAAAAGGGCAAATGTAGCCCCAATTTTTAAAAAAGGGAACGGGACATGAGGCACTAAATTTACAGACCTGTATCACTAACGTTTATAGAATGCAAGGCAGGGGAGAAGATCTCAGGAGGAAAATTTTGGTTTGGGGCCCTGGAAAGAAAAAAGTTTTATAATTGACAACCAGCACGGTTTCGGGGAAAGGGAAAAAACCTGTGTCCAAACCAACTAGATTTTTTATGACAAGGGTGACAGAAGAAAAGGGACAAGAAAAGAGAGGGGGGGGTCGTTTAAAAAATTTTTTGGATGAAAGAAGGCCTTCGACACGTTCCTCACAAGAGGTTACTGCAAAAGTAAGGATCAGGCCAAAACATAACAGGAAAAAGGGACTGCAATGGATCAGAGAATACCCGACAAAAGAGGGGAATACGAGTCTTTGGGCGCGACGGGGTCAGAGTGGGCGCCCGTGACAAGGGGGTTTCCCCAGGGGGAGTCCTAGGGGCCTTTGCTGTTCTTGGTAAATGGGGAAAGAAAATAACTGAAGGGATAGGGGGTCAGAAGTGTCCTTTTTTGCAGATGAAACGAAATTAATTGGGGGAAGAATCAAAGCGGACGAGGGCAGGCAGGGCTACAAAGAGACCTGGAAAAGGGGTACAAGGCCTGGTCCAGCAAAATGGCCCTTGAAAATTTAAAACCCCGCCCAAAAACAAAGTCATGAAAAATTGGGGGAAGGGCAAAAAGACCCCAGACCAATATAGTTTAGATGGCCAAAGACTGCAAACCTCACTCAAGGAAAAAGATTTTGGGGGGGAGTATAACACCGAGCATATCTCCTGAGGCGACTCAAATCAGAAAAAGCGCAGCATTCGGGCGCCCGGCAAACCACCGGGTAGCGTTCCGAATTTCTCAGTAAGGATTGTTTTTTAAAATTCTTTTTTATACCCTTTTACGGGCAAAGGGCCCCCCACTGGGGAAAGCAGAAAAGTATGGAATCCACACCTGGTCAAACACGGGCAAAAAATTAAGAAAGTGCAAAGGTTTGCCCCCAAACCCAAACCCCGGGGGTTCGGGGATTGTCCCCCGAAGAAAGGGTTTAGGGAAATTTGGCCCCGAAAGCACTGGGGGGCAGGAGGGGAAGGGGGGACGGGTAACGACATATAAAAATACTGCCCGGAATAGACAAGGGGGACAAAAAACGGGAAAGTTTCCCAAAAAGGGACACAGAAACAAGAGGTTTACAATTGGAAATTGAAGACTCAATGAATCAAAGGGATTTTAGGAATTTTTTTCTTTAGTCATAGAGAGTAGGGCCCTGGAAAAAGCCTGAAAGTGACGTAGTGGAAAGGGGGGAAAAATTTCATAGTTTTAAGGCGAGGTATGATGAGCTCATGGGGGAGGGAGAAAAAAGAGGACCTAGTAGCAATCAGCGAAGAGGGCGGGCCAGGGGGGTTTTACCCCACCCCCCGGGGAACCCCCCCCCTGGTGAGTACAAATAGGTAGTACACACGCAGGAAGGGCCTTTGACACAGTTCCTCACTTTGAGATTGTGGGGAAAAACTACAGGATCAGGCTGAATAAAAGGGGAAAGGGGGCTCAAAAGAATCAGGGGGGGAAAAACCCGAAAGGGGGTCCAAAAAAACGAGTCATGGGTTTTCGTGATAGGTATAAAGTGGGCACCTGTGACGAGCAAGGGGCCCCCAGGGGTCGGTCCTAGGCCAGGGGCTAGTTTTGGTATTCGAGAATGGAAAATTTACGGAAAGGGAAAAGGGTCAGGATTCCCCCGGTCCAATGAGTGAAATTAAAAAGGGGGGGGGGGTTAATTTAGTGAGGATCAGGGGAAAGGGCTTCAGAGACCTGGACAAGTGGACACCTTTTCAAACAAATGGCTTCTCAAAAAATTTTTTTCCCGCAAATGCAAAGTCAAGAAGATCAGGGGAAAGGGGGAAAAAAGGGCTGCAGACAGAAATACAGGTTTGGGGGCTAAAAAAATACAAACACGCCAAAAAGGGAAAAATCTTGGGGTGAGTTTAACACCGAGCACCCTCTCCAGAAGCACACATCAACCAAATAACTGCTGCCTTTTGGGGGGCATTTGGGAAAATTAGAAAAAGCTTTCGGAAAACCCAAAATAAGGGTTTTTTCAAGACAGTTTAAAACCGGGTATGTCCAAACCCAAAACGGAGTATGAAACACCCGTATGGAACCCCCCACCGGGGCAAGCACATCAAGAAAAATTTTGAGAAAGTGCAAAGGTTTTCGAAAAAGGTTGGGGCCAGAACAGAATAAACCCACGAGGAAAGGGTTTAAAGGGGAAACGCCCGACGACAAGGGGGGAAAGGGTTTGTGGAGACATGATAACGACATACAAAATTTCTTCAAAGGAAAAGACAAGGTGGACAAGACAGGTTTTTCTAGAGGGGGGGACACAAGGGAAAAAAGGGGGGCACACTTGGAGGGGAAGACTCGATTAGTCAAAAAGGGGTGTTAGGGAAATAAATTTTTTCGCCTTTGGTATTCAGGAAGTGTAAAAATCTGGCGAAATGATGTATGGAGGCAGGGAAAAAAAACATACTTTAAGACGGATATTTTTTTTTAAACTCTTTAACCAAAAAACCCCAGTAGTGCCCCGGTGAAGAGGAAGGGCCCGGACTAAGTATCAACCCCCCCGCAATCACAATTAGGGGGAATACAGTTAGGTGAAATAAACACACACATACAACACATTTATAAAGCACATGGAACCCGGGGAGTTGGGGGCCCCAAAATTTCCCATGAAAGGGGCTGGGCCAGGAGCTATAACTCTTTTCCCCTTTCAACCAAAAATTTGGGAAAAAGGTTTAGTTCCACAAATCAACACCGCGCAAGGGAAAGGGAACAAAAAAAAACCAAAAACCAAAGGGGAGGGAAAGGAAAAAGGGGGAAAAACAAGAAAAGACCAAGATGTATGCGAGGGCTAAACATAAGATTCATGAAAGTTGTTTCAAAAAGAGCGACAGAAAAGACTACAGGAAAAAAAAAAGTGGTGAGGTACACCATCAAGTGATGGATTTTTTTTAATACATATAACCCAGGAGGAGGGGAAGAGGCTGCAAAAGAATAAAATAAAATCAAAGGCAATATTGCCGGGCAAAAATCTCTCCCTGGGTCCTAGAGAGAGAGTAAGGGTAAATATTATAGGGAACACATTTCCCCCGAGGTGAACATCACCCTTTTGGAAACGCCTGGAGGGCCCATTAAATTTATTTGAATTCTCATTAAGGATCATTTTTCCCTACAATACACTGCGTGGGAGAACCCGTATGGGAAATCAATCGGGGCAAGAAAATGAAGAAATTAAAAGAAAGTTTCAAATGTTTGTTCAATATTAGTCCAGGGGGTTAAGGGGTATTTTCCTATGAGGAGTGGTTTTAAAAGGGGAACTCAAACCCGATGACTCTAAAAGAAAAGTAGGGATAGAGGGATATGTAACGACATACAAAATACTGAGAGGGGAAATTTATGGAAAATGGCCAGAAAGCTTCAGAATGGGATACAGCAAAAAAGGGGGAGAACTGTATATTAAAAAATCAATTTTATTCATGGGGGGTTGAGTTGTCGAAAAAAGGGGAAAAATCTTGGGGAAATGGGGGTAGTAAAAGGAAGGATCCAAAAATAAAGGGTTTTTAAAAAGAGGGGGTTTTTATGGTTTTTGGAAACCGGGGGAAAAGGGGGAATAGTACCCCCCAGTGAGAAGCTGTGCCGGGATCTAAGGAAAAAGAACCCCCGATCACAAAAAGATAGTACAAAAGAGTACACACACAAAACACACACACCACACAAACCACAACAACACACACACCACACAAAACACAATACAAAACGACATAGCAGCGAAAGCCAAAACTGAAACCCAAAAACCGTTTTTACAGCCAAAATCAGGAAAAAAAAACAAAAAGTTTAAGGACCCGGTAATCAGGGGGGAAAAAGGGGGGAAGGAGGAACCCAAAAAGAAAAAAATTGGAAGTATGTGAGGAACTCAGCATGAGATTCAAAAAGGGTTTACAGAGGAGACAGAAAGGGGGTCCAAAAAAAGACGGAAAGGGGAGGTTTCATCAAACCCAAATGTTGGACCCAATAATTTTCCAAAAATGAGGAAGAAGTGAAGAGGCTGCCCGTGGAGCTAGAAACCCCAAAGGGAATGGGGGCCCGGGTAACATTTTTTCCACGGGTCCTGAGAGGGGGGGGCAGAGGCAAATTGTGACCCCTAACAAAAATATTCAAAAAATCAAAGAAACAGGGGGGGATTACCTGAGGTATGGAAACAAAAAATAAATCCCAAATTTTTAGAAAAAAAAGGGACAGACATGAAGCACTAAACTACAGACCAGTGTCACTGACATGTATACTATGCAAAGTCATGGAGAAAATTATCAGAAGAGTGGCAGAACACCTAGAAAGGAATGAGCTCATCAACAACAGCCAACATGGTTTCAGTGATGGGAAATCCTGTTTCACAAACCTACTGGAGTTCTATGACAGGATGACAGCAATAAGACAAGAGAGAGAAGGGTGGGTAGATTGCATTTTCTTGGACTGTAAGAAGGTGTTGGACACAGTTCCACACAAGAGATTAGTGCAAAAACTGGAGGTCCAAGCAGGGATAACAGGGAAGGCACTACAATGAGTCAGTGAATACCTGTCAGGAAGACAGCAGTGAGTCATGGTACGTGGCGAGGCATCTGAGTAGGCGCCTGTGACGAGTGGGGTTTCACAGAGGTCAGTCTTAGGAAGGAATGAACTTCGAAGTGTCCCTGTTTGCAGATGATGTGAGCTTGATGAGAAGAATTCAATCGGACGAGGACCAGGCAGAACTACAAAGGGATCTGGGCAGGCTGCAGGCTTGGTCAAGCAACTGGCTCCTGAAGTTCAACCCCACCAAGTGCAAAGCCATGAAGATTGGGGAAGGGAACAGAAGACCGCAGATGGAGTACAGTCTAAGGGGCCAGAGACTACAAACCTCACTCAAGGAAAAAGATGTTGTGGTGAGTATAACACCATGCAAATCTCCTGAGGTGCACATCAACCAAATATCTGCTGCAGCATATGGGCGCCTAGCAAACCTAAGAACGGCATTCCAACATCTTAACAAAGAATCGTTCAGGACCTGTACACTGTGTATGTTAGGCTTATATTGGAGTATGCGGCACCAGTTTGGAACTCACACCTGGCCAAGCACGTAAAGAAACTAGAGAAAGTGCAAAGGTTTGCAACAAGACTAGTCTCAGAGGAGAGGTTAAAGGAAATCGACCTGACGACACTGGAGGACAGGAGAGATAGGGGGGACATGATAACATCATATAAAATACTGAGAGGAATTGACGAGATGCACAGAGACAGAATGTTCCAGAGATGGGACACAGCAACAGATGAATCACAGGGATGTTAGGAAGCATTTCTTCAGTCACAGAGTAGTCAGGAAGTGGAATAGTTTGGGAAGCGATGTAGTGGAGGCAGGATCCATTAACAGATTTAAGAAGAGGTATGATAAAGCTCATGGTGCAGGGAGAGTGACCCAGTAGCAGACAGTGAAGAGGTGGAGCCAGGAGCTATGAATCGACCCATGCAACCACAACTTGGTGAGTACACACACACACACATGCGCCCATATGCTGCAACAGATGGGTGCCTGGCAATCCTAAGAATAGCATTCCAACACCTCAGTAAAGAATCGTTCAAGACTCAGTACACCATATACGTCAGGCACATATTGGAGTATGAAGCACCAGTTTGGAACCCACACCAGGTCAAACAAGTCAGAAAATTAGAGAAAGTGAAAAGGTTTGCAACAAGACTAGTCCCGGAGCTAAGGAGGAATATCGTACGAAGAAAGGTTATGGGAAATCAGCCTGACGACACTGGGGGACAGGAAGGTTAGGGAAGGCATAATAACAATATAAAATACTGGGAGAAATTGGCATAATGGACAGAGACAGGATGTTCCAGAGATGGGACACAGCAACAAGGGGTCACAATTTAGATACTGAAGACTCAGATGAATCATAGGTATGTTTGGAAGTAATTCTTCAGTCATAGAGTTGTCAGGAAGTCTAATAGTCTGGAAAGTGATGTAGTGGAGGCAGGAACCATAATTAGTTTTAAGACGAAGTTGTATTGTATTATGAGAACAGATTATCCAACTTACGAGGTGATATAAAAAAGACCTGGAAGACCCTATCAGAAATTCTGGGAACAAAAAAGATATCACGACATAGCGAAATAAAATTAGCAAAATCAGATGAACCCCAACTCCCACCAACAGAAACAGCAAACAGACTCAATGATTTCTTCTCCACTATAGGTCAAAACCTTGCCAATAATATCCCAAGCTCAGATACCCCACCAAATGACTACCTCACCGGCAACTACACGAACACACTGTTCCTAGCTCCGACTAACCCATACGAAGTCTCCCTTATTATCAACGCACTGAAAAACAAGGCAGGAGATTTAAATACCTTACCACCCTTTATATACAAAAAAGTGTCACAAGTACTATCACCAATCATTGCAACACTCTTTAACAAATCCATTGAATCCTCCACCTTCCGTACAGCTCTCAAAATAGCAAGGGTCACCCCGATCCATAAAGGAGGAGACCAAACAGAGTTGAATAACTATAGGCCAATATCCAATTTACACTCTCTCTCAAAAATCCTCTAAAAATTAATTCATAAACGAATCTACTCCTACCTCATCTCCCATAACATTCTCAAACCCTGCCAATTTGGATTCAGGCCTAATAAAAATACTAATGATGCTATTATACACATGCTAGAACATATATACACTGCAATAGAGAAAAAAGAAGTCCCACTGGGGATCTTCATTGACTTACGTAAAGCTTTTGATACAGTTGACCATGACTTGCTCCACGTAAAATTGTCACACTATGGTATAAGAGGGCACTCCCTCAACTACCTCAAGTCTTACCTTTAGCAACAGAAGCCAATATGTGTACGCAAATGGGGCAAGCTCTTCCGCACAACCAATTACAGTTGGTGTCCCACAGGGAAGTGTCCTTGGCCCTCTTCTCTTTCTCCTATACATAAATGACCTACCAAATGCTTCGCAATTACTCAAACCCACACTTTTTGCAGATGACACTACATACGTCTTCTCTCACCCGAGTCCAGTCATGCTAGCCAATACTGTAAACACCGAACTACAGAAAATATCTACCTGGATGAGGACTAACAAACTTACACTAAACATTGACAAAACCTACTTCATTCAGTTTGGTAACAGAGCTACAGATGTACCTCTTAACATAATAAACGGATCACCTATCACAAAACTAACAGAAGGAAAATTCTTAGGAATCCACCTTGATAATAGACCCAAATTTCATACACATATACAACAAATTTCTAAGAAAATTTCCAAGACTGTAGGCATACTATCGAAGATACGGTACTATGTTCCACAGTCAGCCCTCCTGGCCCTATATCACTCTCTTATTTACCCCTATCTCACCTATGGAATTTGTGCATGGGGCTCAACAACAACTAACCATCTCAGACCACTAATTACCCAATAAAAGGCTGCAGTTAGAATGATAACAAATTCTCACTACAGGCAGCACACTCCACCAATATTCAAAACACTCAACCTACTCACCATACAAAACATCCATACTTATTATTGCACCTATTACATACATAGAACACTTAACTCTGATATTAACCCTCCCCTCAAACATCTCCTTGCCAACCTCAACAGCACACATGACCATAACACAAGGCACAGATCACTCTTTGATGTTCCTCGTGTCCATCTCACACTATGCAAAAACTCAATGCACATAAAAGGCCCTAAAATCTGGAATTCATTACCGTAAATATAAAAGAAACACTACCTGTTTATAAATTCAAGTCTCTTCTCAAAGTTCACTTACTCACTCAAAACCAAATAAATACTGAATAACTGAACCTTATAAATTGTAATCCTAAATTTTTACTCACAATTTATCACAAAAGGTAAACCTAACTTTTTTATTTTTTTAAATACACTACCTAACAGAATACTCCATTCTACTGAATGTACAGCAATGCAAGCAACCATATGACCTGTCTTTGTAATACTCATTTGTGCTTTATAGTTATCTGTTTACAATAATTTTTTATCACTGATTCATCATTGCTTAGTTAATTTTAAGTTAATTTTAAGCCAGCCCGTAATGCTATGCATAAAGTGGCTTTGGCATGCTGCTCTTACCTGTATTTTTTGTACCTCTGTATGTATGCTAAAATTTCTAAATAAATAAATAAATAAATAAAGGTCATGGAGCAGGGAGAGAGAAGACCTAGTAAGAAGAGGAGGGGCCAGGAGCTATAACTTGACCACTGCAACCACAATTAGTTGAGTACATACACACACACACACACACACACACACACACCCCACACACACACACACACATACACACACACACACACACACACATATACACACACACACACACACACACACACACACACACACACACACACACACATACACACACACACACCCCACACACACACACACACACACACACACACCCCACACACACACACGTGAAGCAGTATCGCAAAAATAGTGCTCCCAGGATTTAGCGTTTTAGTGGCTGTCCTAAGATATTATTAGGGCCCATCGTACGTGAGTAAAATCATGAACATACCTACAAGAGTGTAATAGCTTTCAAGAGTGCGAATAATGTGATAGGATCAAGAATTTTACAATTTAAATTTGAATGAAATTTGAGTGAGGGAGGGGAGCAGTCAGCTGATCAGGCTACTGGCCGCAGTGTTTTACACAAAATATCCAAACATTAATTGGGTTAACGGTGTGATCTGAAATATTAACAAATACATATGTTTGGTTGATTATAGCACAGTGTAGTGATAAAGTCATAAAAGAGTGATTAAGTAAATACTGAAAGTAAGAAAAATAGTCAGTCCCCAGCTGTTGTGTTGTGAATGTAGCTAACATCATCAGACTTGTTATGACCATAATACTGTACTAAAGAAAAAAGAGGGGAAAACCAAGTCTTAAAAAAAAAAAGAAAATAAAAACTTGAATGCATGATAAAGTTCCTGAAGGAGTTACAAAATTGAAGGAGTTGATAGACGAAACCCGCAGGAACCTCCATTGTTGTGCAGACGACATCACTTGCCTATTTGTGGTTAATTTTGGTTAGTGTCTAAAGTCTCAAGTGTCTCGCCCTGCTGGTTTATGCTATACCATCTCTCTCTCCCCTATTTCAGTACCAGGAGATAGATGTGGTTTAGTAAATTATCTAAATATCGCCAGGTAAACTCCAGAAGAGTTGTGTATCCTAGTGAAACCCCCCCCCCCCCCCGTTTTTCTGAGGGACAAGCCCAGTAAACAAGTACGCACATACAAACACACGTGTGCACCCGTAATTATTGTTATAATAAACATTAATTGTTCGCATCGCTGTTGGGCCGTGCGGACGCACTGTGCAGTAGCTCCCACTACACCTGGTTTCTGCGCAGTTTTCACTGTTCAGACATGGGGGAGTACACCGGCAGGGGGATTAATACAGTTTGCATTGAGCTGTTGAGGGTTTTTCTGAGCCCTGCTACTATGAATGTCGTTCTACCCGCAATTATTAGGGATTTATATGGTATCCCTAATGAGGAACTGTATGGTGTGGCCCTTAATGGGATGAAACGAGTATTTGTGAAGTTCCTGAGGAATAGCTACTACAGCAGTGTGGTGGAGGAAATACCAGGAACGGGGGAATGTGTCTCAACTCGACGATGGATGTGTGCATGCATGACGTACTACCCTTCTACACGTGGGTACGAGTGAGGAATGTACCCTTCGAGGCAACTCAGTTTTTGGGATAACAGGAATTTTTCGCAAGTATGGAGTCATTCATGAAGCCAGAGGTGGGTATGGCGGGATGGACCATATGTGGGCCTCCTGGAAGGGTCATACAACATCAAAATGACTTTAAAGACGCCATACCTTCGTATGTAATGTTGCCCCGGCACCAGAAATCAGGTATATGTGTCGTATGTGGGGCCAAAGGGGAAATGTCGTCTTTGAGGCTCTTTTGACCCTTTTAGCGGCACCAATGTGCACGTAGAGAGTTGCCCGGGGGTGTCAGTCCCGGTGGAGGGAAGTCCAGCTGGCGAGTGTGGGTTGGCGGGTGGCGGAAGAATGGGACTACTCTATGGAGTGTGGAGGCTGGAGAAGGAGGGTGAAACAGATGGGGGCGTGTTTGTCACACTCCCGGTGGGGAGGAAGTTCCTTCTCAACATCTGAGGTGGTGGAGGAAGTGGTGGAATGCGAGACGACACAGGAGGTGTCCTTGGGGAGTCAGTGCTCCAGGAATTCTTGGAGGAGGCCTTGGTAGGAGAGGACATGGAAGGACGGAATCAGGTGAAAAGCAGCAATTGCAAGGCCTGAGTGAGAAGTGTAAGTAGTAGGCGCGAAACATGGAAAGGATTACACTTTTAGAGGCAGAGGTACACAGGGAGGATGTACCTGAGGAAGAGGTGGCTTTGGGATGAGCTCCTAGGAAGAGACCAGCGGGCGTTGACTGATTTGATGATGTTTTAAACACCTGGGCCAAAGACCAGGAAAGGAAGGTTTGGGCGGAGGTGGTCCGCAAATCCCCTACGGGGGGGAGTACAGGGAAAAATCGGGAGGGGGGAGGAGAAGAGGGGGGGGTAGGAGTTCTCTTAAAAAAGAGTAATAAGGGAATGTTGTAAGCAGCTGAGGGAAGTGTGTGCAAGCCACAGCGGCATAGGGGTAACCGCCTCTCCGTGACCATTAGGTGTGGTAACGATAAATGCTAATGGCTTACAAAATGAGGTTAAAAGGGTGTGGTTGGAGTGGTTCCTTCTTTAAAAGGTACGACGTTGATGTTGGTTTCCTACAGGAGCATAACTATAAGTCAGGTAGTGAGTTGAGATTGAGGGAAATAAAGTTGTTTTCTGTGCGATGGCAACGCTTTTTAAAGGGCGGGTGGCCTGGTTTCGTAAAGAAGACCTGTCCCCTTGCGGAGACATGGGGTGGGAGGAGGGGGGTGGGGAGGGCGGGTTTTGTCGGGTGGATGGGTGGTGGGGGGAGAGTAGGGTATGTTTTGTGGGAGTTGATATGCCTCGCGTTGGTTAGTAAGGAAAATCAGATTTTGTTCGTGACGTTTTGTTATATCAATCTCAGGGGTTTTATACCTGCCATAGCGATAATTGAGGTGAGTGGAATTGTGTGATTAGGCATTGTAGACGTTAGTTCCCTAGGGGGGCGGGGTGTGTGTTGGGTGTTTTAAGGGATGCATTGTGCGATGTCGGGTGGGTGGTTAGATGTGGTTGGCGGGGGGGGTATAGGTTGAGGTATACCTAGTTCAGGGGAGGTTATGAGGCAAAGGTGGATAGATTTTATGTGAGGCAGGGGATCAGGAGTGGAGATGGAGAGGATGTTAGAAAGGTAGACGTGGGTTTTTTCAGACCACCAGAGCCGTGGTTGGCTGATCTTAGGGTGGATGGTATTCCGAGAGACTATATATTAGGGCTATTGGAAATTAAAATGTGAGGCCTTTTACCGGAGAGGAGGACAAGGTCGGTCTTTTCCAGTCATGGTGGAAAGGCTTTTGGGAGGCTAGGATGAGGAGGGGGATTTGTTTAGATTGGTGGGAGTTGGCAGGCAAAGGGAAAAAATTGTAGAAGATTTTTTAGGAAGAGGGGCAGGGAATAGGCACGCTGGAGGTTTGGGATTGCGAAATATTTAGAGGGTCAGTTGAAAGATTGTTATGCGGTGAGGGGAAGGCAAGTAGGGGGCGAGGGAGGGGAAGGAGTTATGGGGGAGGAACTTAGGAGTCGTTTAGTAGAGATGCATAATGAATTGTTTTGATGCACTCAGGGTCTGGGCAGGATTGGGGAGGACGTACTAAAGGGTGATAAGCCAACGGGTTATGTTCTCAGAAAATTCAAGGACAGACAGTTGAGGGAATACGTGGCGCATATTGTTGTGGAGGGGGGGAGGGTTATGGTGTGGAGACAGGGTCTCACTGACACAGATTCTTCAGTAGGTTTGCTGATGATTGGTTTTTGGAGAAATGGAAGAGAATGGGAGGGGTACGGTGGGATAGAAACATTTTAGTGGGATTAGGGTTACCGGGGTTTATGGGGCAGAGGGATAGGGAGTTGGAGGGAGGGCCATTTACGGGGGTAGGGGAGGAGGGGGGGAAGTTTTTTTGGGGACAATGGGTGAGTCGGGGGAAGGCCACCGGGGGTTAGATGGGTTACCTAATGATTTTTACAAAAGCGCATTGGGAGGTTCATGAGGGAGAGTGCCTTGTGGAGGTTCTGAATTATATGTTGAAATGGGGCAGTATGACGCAAACACAGAGGAACTGGGGGTCGTTGTCTTGGTGCCAAAGAAGGGGAGGAGAGGAGAGAAGGGTTTGGGAGATTATCGTCCGTTGTCGTTAATGTGTACGATTACAAAATTTTTGCGAAGGTATTGTGGGAACAGATTTAAAGAAGGTAATGGGGAGTAGAGTACATCGAGGGGACAGTATGGGATTCCGGGGAAGGTCTATGAGAATGGGCATAGTGCGATAAAGGGTTTATAGAGAAACTGTCAGGGAGGGGGGGGGCGGGCGTTCTTGGGCTTGGATTGGGCTCAGGCATATGACTGTGTGAAGAGGGACTTTTTTGTGGGGATGTTTGGAGAGAAATTATTGGGTTTTGGAGGGGGGTTAGGGAGGTGGTGGCACGCTGGATGAGGGGGCTGTAATGAGGGGTGCAAGTTGATGGATAAGCTGGGGGGGGGCGGTGACGGTGGTGGTTGATGAGGAACAGGGATTAAGGCACGGGGTTGCCCGCTGTCACAGTTGCTTTTTGCATGCGTTCAACATCCTTTCTTTGAGGCTTGTGGAGAGGAATTGAGGGAGGTGGGGGGGGGTAGTATGGGGGGCCATAGTAGGTTATGGGATGATATACAGCTGTGTTAGTTACGAGTGGGGAGGGCTTTCCGTAGGGTGGGGATGAGGTCATTAGGAGCTTTGGGTATGTTCTTTGTCAGGATGGTTAGTTAATTTAGCAAAGTCTAGGTTATTGGAAGTAGGAACATGGGTTGGGGGGAGATTGGGGGAGGAGATGGGATGGACGGTTTGTGATTGAATTAAGGTTGTGTGGGATCTGGTATATGAAGCATTTGCAGGAATGTAGGAGGTTTAACTCAGAAGCAGTCACGAGTAGGGTTAGAGGCAAGTTAAAAGGTTTGTGGGCCAGTGAAGTGGGTTACAGCCAGAGGGTGTTAGTATTTAATTTCGGTGGTGTTTAGCAAGGTCTGGGGTTTGTAGCGGAGGTGGTCCCTTGGGTGCAGGCTATACAGGAAATACAGAGGAGGTGTTGAGGTTGTGTGGGGGTTTGGGAGGGCCTGGTTGTCCAAGATGTGGTCATGACGGAGGTGAAAAGGGGGGGTCTAGGTTTTTGGACTTAGGGCCCTAGGGTAATGTTTTTATATATTAAGCAGAAGGTATTTAAGGGTGGGGGGCGTAGGGAGGGGGTGTTAGAGTGGAATAGGGGTGATGAGGGAGTGCTAGAAAACTGGTGGAGTGGTAGGGTTTGTGAAGGTGAAATGTTAATAAGATTCATGGTTGGCAGTGGGGTCAGGTATAAAAAGGTTGAAGGTAAAAGCAGTGTGTGGGGTGTGGTTTTGGTGTGGTGTGGGGAAAGGGGTGCCATTGCAGTGGGGTCGCATTATACCCCAGGTTATCTGGGAGGGTCATATGGAGGGAGTTCAGGACCGCTTCGGATACAGCAAGGGTTAGGGAGTTGGGGTGGTTCGGTTTATACTGGGTTGTGGTGGCATCTAAGTATATGCTTGCATAAGATGGGGTTTGTTAGAGAGGCAAACATGGTTTTTTCTGTGGGGAAGGAAGGAGACGGGCATATCATGTGGTATATTTTGTTCATCTTTGGAAGTGTGAGGAGTCTGGATGGCGGGGGTTATTAGGCTGTTGGGGGGGGAGTTGGTCTTTTCTTAGATCGTTGTCAATGGAAGTTAGTGGGGGTAGCAGTGAGGTGGGTAGGGCTTTGATGTTATTTCATGGCAGATTATTTGCCCTGTTCTTGGGTGTATGAGGCAGATTGCAGGGCAGTTGAGGATAAAAGCGTTAGCCAGCCGAGGTTTTATAGGACATGGTGTAGGAAATAGGTTAATATTTGGGGGGAGATGGGATTCAAGTTTTTCGATAGGTTATCGTATAATTTTTCTGTGCACAGCTTCTTAGGGAACAGGGGGGGGGCAGGCAAAGGGTAGGGTTCTTTTTGTGAGGGGGGGGGGGTGTAAGGTTAGGTTGGCAGTTGTGGAAGGTGGGTGTGAGGTTGAGGATAGTGAGGGGGGGGACATATATTTATGAAATGGTTATGTTCCTGTAGAGATTTTGATATTGGACGTTCAGTACCTTGGATACTTAGTCTACTGATGCCTTGCATTACATATTTTGGTTGGGTATATTATTGCACTCACTATCGAGGGAGAGGTGGTTTAAGTGGCTGTTTATGGGCTTTTTTTTAGGCCAAGTAGGTACTGAACACGTTGAAAAAATGATGTTACCAGTGAATTATAGTATTTGTTTTTATTTAACAGTGAGAAGGGGTTTAAAATATAAATAAAGCAAGTAATACACTGTAAGTCTAGTACGTTAGTATAGAAATGAAGAGTGTTTTTTAGTAGTTTTAACGTGTAGCTGCAAGTACTTTCCATATGACCCGTTGTGGATTAGTTTTCTTTTAGATAATTAGTTATACAAGTAAACAAAAAAAATAACATTAGTATATTAATAATAAGGTATTGAGTGATGAAAAAATAATCTAGATCTTCAAAAAGTAAAGTAGCGTAAGTGTACGGGAGTCTGGGGGCCGGGCGGAGTGAGAGTTACCGGTTGGTTGTTGTGTGTAAACAACAACAATAAACAAATGTGTTAACGTAACCCCCCCCTTTTTTCAAAGGAAACGACAAGCTAGTAAACACACACCACACACAAACTCAAGTGTCCGCCCCAATTAATATTCTATGGTATATATTAGTGCATATAATAAGGAAGTTGATTGTTGAAAATTTTTTGTGATAATCTTCAAAAGAGTAGCGGGGATAGTGTGCGCACGCACAACCCACACACCCACCAAACCCACACACACGTCACACACACACCTACACACACTCACACACCACCACACTCACCCACACACCCACCTCACCCATACACCCACACACACCCACACACACCCTCACACACCCCACACACCCATCACATACCCATGCATACACACCCACCCTCCACACACCCACCACACTCCCCCACACACACCCACACCCTCACACACCCACACACCCACACACACCCACACACTCACATCACCCACACACCCACCCACACCCTCACACACCACCCACCACACCCCCCCACACACATCACCCACACACAACCCACTACACCACACACACACACACACACCCTCACACACCCCACACACCACACACTCCCTCACCACACCCACCCACACCCACCCACCACCCCCACAACACACGCAACACACACACAACACAACAACACAACACACTCATTTGCCAGACTCACCATTCAACACCCCCCCTCCCCACCCCCCATCTCACTCCTTCACCTGTTCCCTCCCTCCCTCTTTGTCACCCTCCAATCCCCACCTCTCCCTCAACCACTTACCCACTTGCCTGTCACTCTCCTCCCACATCCCTCCCCACTACTTCCCATATAGCCACAGTGCCTCCTCTACCTCCAACCCCCCACACTCTGACATATACAATACTAACCTAACATACAAGAATTAATAGGTTTTCCCACTTGGGCAAATCAGGATAAAACAAAACTGGGTTTGCCAGAGAGCAACAAGAAAAACCCAAGGGACGGAGGAGGAAACTGCAAGGAAGATTGGGCCCCAGCAGAGTCTCAAAAAAAGGGAACAAGATGGGAAAGAAACTAGAAGAACTTAGCTGAGAATGGAAGAGAGGATAGACATGGAAAGCGGAAAGTGGGAGGTTGAAAGTCAAAGCAGCAGAGGCCAGGATACAGAATTTAGGAAGAGGAAACTGGAAAATCTGAAACAGCCGAACGAACTAAAGAACATTATGGGTTTGACAACAGAGGACGCTACCTCAGCCAACAAATAAGGGGACTGTAGGGAAAGGAGGAGCAAAGAACTGCTTGTAGAAGCTCTATCAGTGAGTTTGTAGTAATGAAAAGAGCTAAAGCTATATGTAGAGGCCCTTTAAAAGACCACACACGAGCCCAGGGGAAAGCGTGAAGGGAAAATGACAGGCCACTGAGCCCATGTACTAGTAGCTAGTTGAAACTGAAGAAAGGAAAGCGGCAATGAGGATATCAAATGAATGAGGGGATTACAAGGGATTATGCGTGGGAGAATGAAAGGGTGAGGGTCAGTCTTTGTGTATGGGTACGGTGTTGAAGGGGGGGAAACACATGAGCAAGAAAACAAGGGGAAAAAAAAGCAATTGGAAAGCCATCATGAAAGTAATCGGAGAGAAGACGACATGGGACCCCGCTGGAAAATTATCGTGAGAATAGGGGGGTTGTAAAAAAAAGAACCCGCCATGTGGGAAAGTGACCTTCAAGGCAGAACTCGGACTTGGAACAGGAGTACTGCAGGAAAAAAGCACGATTAAGGGACATGCCGGCATTCCAGGAGAAGGTGTATCTGACGCGACAGAACACAAGACGAAGGCGGAAAACTGAGAGAGATGTACAAAGGCGAAGGCGAAAGGAGGAATGAGAGGGGGATGGAGAAGACAGACAGGGTGATTCCAGACACAGAAGAAGATCCAAAGACAACCTCCCTCACAGCTTCCTATAGAAGCCTCCCAACCCGGTCAACCACAGTGCAGCCAAAACACTCTAAACCCCAAAAACACCCTTGCCATATCCAATGCCCCCACCCCACCTACATGACAAACTCCACCCCCACGCAAACCACCCATAGTTCCTTATCAGGGTCTCCCACTTCCCCAACCCCAATAAAACTCCCGACCACAGTCTTAGAAAAGAAGTTGAATGTTATGGTATACAAATGCAGATGCGAATAACAAATAGTATGAGGGTGGCACGAAAGATAAGGGACATCCCCAGACTAAGAGCACTCACAGAAACAAAACGCACCAGAATAATAACAGATTCACTTCTTTCCACCAGGATATCAAATTTCAGGAAAGAGATCGGAGGGAGGAGAGGGGGGGTAGGAGGAGTTGCACTGACTCATTAAAAGCCAGTGGGGTTTTGAGAACATTGGAAGAGGAATGGAGGCTCGGGTTGATTGTGAAAGGGACTACTTGTTAGGACCAATCCAGTCTGAGGGACATAAGGTGTATTGCAGTAATGTACAACCCACCACAGAACTGCAGGAGACCAAGAGAGAATACGATTGAGGAACAGGAGCCATGGGTCGACACACTAGCGGGTGGCCAGGAGAGCACACGTTGGGGGGAGCAAGTTACTAGTTATGGGTATTTCCCAATCACAAGGAGATTGACTGGAGAAAACTGGAGCCCCTGGGGGGTTCCGAACATGGAGTGCCAAGATTGATGGATGTAGTACTGGAAAACCTCATGCATCAACATGTTAGAGGACACTACCAGAGAGGCGGAGAAGATGATGAACCAGCAAGACTGGGCCTGTATTCCTTGAGTAGTTCAGGACATCGAGGATATCTTGTATGAAAGGCCCCTGGGAGTAGTGATCATGTGGTTCTGTGCTTCGACTACCATAGGTGTAGCTCCAAGTGGAGGAGTTGGCAGGAATAGGATGGGAAAAAACCAAACTACAAAAGGGGGAACTACTAGGCATGTGGAACTTCCTTCCAAAACTTCAGTGGGAGAGGGAAACTGACAGGAAAACCAGTACAAGAAAAGGATGGATATGTGGCAACACAATGCATGGAGGCAGAAAGAGAGGTTGGTTCCTACACCCAAAGTGTAGGGAGGCAATACTAGGTGTATAGAGAATGGAAAAGCGTACAGAAGACAGAGAAACTCAGGAAAATAAAGAGATTAGCGAAGAGCCAGAAATGAATATGCACAGGATAAGAAGGGAGGCTCAGCGACAATATGAAAAAGACATAGCATCGAAAGTCAAGACTGACCCGAAAAGCTGTTGTACAGCCACATCAGGCGGAATACAACAGTCAAGGACCAGGTAATCAGACGAGGGAAGGGTGATGGGGAATTCACAAAGCAACGGACCCGAGAGGTATGTCAGAGCTCACACGAGATTTTAAAGAAGTATTTACAGGGGAAACACAGTAGGACTCCAGGAAATCAGAACAGGGGGGGTACACCAGCAAGTGCTGGATGAGGTACTATATAACAAGGAGGAAGTGAAAGAAGCTGCTCTATTGCGAACTTGACAACCTCAAAGGCGGTGGGACCAGACACTTCTCTCCGTGGGTCCTTAAAGGGGAGCAGAGATTTTGTGAGGTGCCCCTTAACAAAGATCTTCAACACATCATTGGAAACTGGGCAATCCCTGAGGTATGGACAGATGGCAAATGTAGTCCCAAATTTTTTAAAAGGGAGACAGAATGAGGGCACTAATACAACAGACCTGTATCACTAACGTGTTATAGTATGCAAGGTCATGGAGAGACATCAGGAGGACGAGTGGTGGAGCACCTGGAAAAGAAACAAGTGTATAATTGACAACAGGCATGGTTTCAGGAAGGAAAATCTGTGTCACAACCTTCTCGGTTTTAATGACAAGGTGACAGAAGAGAGACAAGAGAAGAGGAGGGGGTGGATCGACTGGCATTTTTTGGGACTGCCAAAAAGGCTTCGACACAGTTCCTCACAGAGGTTACTGAAAAAGCTAGAAGCTCAGGCACTATAACAGGAAAGGCACTGCAAGGATTCAGAGAATACCTGCAGGGAGGCATCAACGAGTCATGGTACGTGACGAGGTGTCAGAGTGGGGCTTGTGACAAGCGGGGTTCCACAGGGGTCAGTCCTAGGACCTGTGCTGTTTTTGGGTATATGTAAAACGACTAACGGAAGGGATAGACTCAGAAGTGTCCTTGTTTGCAGATGATGTGAAGTTAATGAGAAGAATCAAATCGGATGAGGATCAGGCAGACTACAAAGAGACCTGGACAGGCGCAAGCCTGGTCCAAAACTGGCTCCTTGATTTAACCCCTGCCAAATGCAAAGTCATGAAGATTGGGGAAGGGCAAAGAAGACCGCAGACACAATATAGTTTAGATGGCCAAAGCCTGCAAACCTCACTCAAGGAAAAAGATCTGGGGTGAGTATAACACCGAGCATATCTCCTGAGGCCACATAAATCAGATAACTGCTGCAGCATACGGGCGCCTGGCAAACCTACGGATAGCATTCCGATACCTCAGTAAGGAGTCGTTCAAGACCCTGATACCATTTACGTCAGGCCCATACTGGAGAAATGCAGCACCAGTTTGGAATCCACACCTAGTCAAGCACGTCAAGAAATTAGAGAAAGTGCAAAGGTTTGAAAACAAGACCAGTCCCAGAGCAACGGGGAATTGTCCTACGAAGAAAGGTTGAGGGAAATCGGCCTGACGACACTGGAGGCCAGGAGGGTCAGGGGAGACATGATAACGACATATAAAATACTGCGCGGAAAGACAAGGTGGACAAAGACAGGATGTTCCAGAGATGGGACACAGACACAAGAGGTCAAAATTTGGGAAGTTGAAGACTCAGATGAATCGAAGGATGTTAGGAAGTATTTCTTCAGTCATAGAGTAGTCAAGTCGTGGAATAGTCTAGAAAGTGAAGTAGTGGAGGCGGGAACCATACATAGTTTTAAGGCGAGGTATGATAAAGCTCATGTAGCAGGGAGCGAGAGGACCTAGTAGCAATCAGTGAAGAGGCGGGGCCAGGAGCTATGACTCGACCCCTGCAACCACAAATAGGTGAGTACAAATAGGTGAGTACACACACACACACACACACACACACCACACACACACACACACACACACACACCGTGCTTCACGAATATAAATGTTTCTGAGGGCTACCCAAGTGTACTGCAAGGGTCGCTAAGTGTGTCAGGGTAGTGAACAATCCTCAAAGCGATTTACAATTTATCTGAGCCACATAAGTGTGGGGAGAGCCACAATTTTATAAGTGAACTAGAAAGTGATATTTGGTGGCGCATTCAGAGTTGGCGGGCTATTGTGTTCCAGGCAACGTTGCCCCGTGCAACCCCAAAAAAGATAATAATAAGGAGACAAATAATGACCAGTGAAAGAAATACAGTGAAAAAGGGTACATTATATATCAAAAGCAACAGAGGGGGATCTACGCCAGGACAACACATCGAGCTGGACAATCTACAGGCTGCTACAGGCTGTTCACAAGTATTCACCTGTGTGTGGTTGTGGGTGGTGGGTTTTGGTTTGCCAATTAATTAACCGCCAAGCTGATTGTGAACGGTCCATCTCTCCAAGTACAATAAAGAATAGCTATCAAGTACTCAATATGAATAGCAATTGGTAATTTATAGAACAAGGCGAGGACAGGATTCTATAAGACTAGATAAAAGTAGAAACAGTATAGGTGTGAGTCAGGTCACAGGATGGTGGGCCAGGTAAGCCAGGTAAGGGAGCACTGAAACTCCCACATTCACTCTCAATACCACAATAACACAATCCCCTTAATAAATCCTCATATACTACACACCACACACACACACACACACACACACACACAGCACAAGACTTTTAAAACCACACATTCTCACACAGACTCACACACACTTTCTACTCCGCCCCTCACCCTCCCCTGCCAATTCCCCCACTCCTTCCCCCTGATCCCCCTCTCTTTCTCACTCTCCTTCTCGCCTACCTCTCCTCTTTCCACCTTCTCCACTCCCATTCTCCCCCGTTTGGTTTTCTTTGCTTCTTCCCTCCTCCTCACTTCCCAAATTCCCCCCCTCCTTCCCCCCTCCCCACCCCACTCACAATTAGCCACTGTCCTACAGCTTCCTTCCTCCTACTACCTCCCTCCCCCCTACACTCGGACAAACACACCACAAACGAACATACAGAATTACATAAGTTTTTCATTCTGTGGCAACCCAAAACAAACAAAAAATGGGTTGCCAAATTGCAGGAAGGAAAACCCAAGGACTGGAGGATGAATCTGCAAAGAAGATTGGGCGGAGCAGAACTCATGAAAGGAAACTTGAATGGGGAAAGTAGCTAGAAGAACTTAGCATTAGACTGGAACAGAGTTAAGATGCGAAAGTAAGAAGTGGAAGATGCAAGTCACAGCACAGAGGCTAGGATGCTAAGATTAGAAGAGGAACTTGAAAAATCTGAACAGCCAAAAGATCTAAAGAACAATTTGGAATGGACATCAGAGAATTGTTACCTCAGTCCACAAACAGGGGACTGTAGGAACGAGAAGGTGTGAAACTGCTGCAGACCATTGAGGAGCCTGACAGAAGAGAGAAACCACATCAGGAGCAACGGGGTCTGTAGAAAATGAATAGAACTAAGCTATAATGTGGAGGATGCCCCCTACAGAACCACAGCAGAGCCCAGGGAAAGCTGAGAAGGGAAAATGACAGGGCCACTGAGCCCAAGTACAATAGATAGTGAATAACTGACAAAAGGAAAGCTACAAATGGAGGAATCTATACCAAATCAGGGGATGCATAGGATATGCAGTGGGAGAAAACGAAAGGCGAGAGGTTAGTCTTTGTTTATGGGCCCAGGAAGTTGAAAGGGAAACTTATGAAGAAGAAACAAGGGAGAAAAACTGCAATCGAAGCTCATAAAGAGGATGACATGAGCCAGTTAGTAAATTTTACAGAGAATAGGGGAGTTGCAAGAAGTGAGCCCCGGCAAGTGAACGTGACTTTCAAGTCAGAATTGACTCAGAACAGGATCCTGCAGGAGAAAGCAAGACTAAAGGACAGCTGAATATACCAGAGGTGAATCTTGGCACTACAGAACACAAGAGAAAGGCAGAAACTGAGAGAGATGGCACAAAGACAAAAGGAGGAAAGAGAGTTGAGTGATGTGGAGAATGACAGGAAGTACCAGAATCAGCATAAGATCAATACAACCTCCCCACAACCATCTACCACCAACCAGGACCTACCCCAATGCAACCAAGGCAATTCTAACCAAAACACATAGGCCATAAAGCCAAAGCCCCCCACCCACCTAATTACAAACCTCCACCCCCACAGCAACCACTCATAGTTCCTCATCAGATCTCCCACTTCCCCAACCCAACGTACCCCCGCAAACCACAGTTTTAGAAAAGAAAGTTGAAGTGAGGTATACAAATGCAATGGATAACAAATAAGTGTTAGAAGTGGCATGAAGAATCAAGGGACACCCCAGACATATTAGCACTCACAGAAAAAAAAGCTCACCAGGAGAACAATACAATCTTTCCCCCAATATCAAATCCTCAGGCAAGATAGAGGGAGGAGAGGGGAGGAGGAGTGCACTGCTCATTAAAAAACCAGTGGGGATTTGAGAAAAGGAAGGGGAATGGAAAAAAAAAAAAAATGGCATAGCAAACGGGACTACTTAGTAGGAACAATCCATCGAAGGCCATAAGGTGGTTATTTGCAATAAAGTACAACCTACCACAGAACTTCAGGGGGCCAAGAGAAGAATACGAAGAGAGCAGCAGAGCAAGTGGTCAACACACTATCCAGAGGTGGCCAGAGAACTCACATGAGGGGCCAAAAGTACTAGTCATGATGATTTTCAGTTCACAAGGAGATTGACTGGGGAAAAACCTTGAGCCCCATGATGGGGGTCCCCAAACATGGGAGGCCAAGATGATGATGTGGTACTTTGGAAAACCTCATGCAACAACATACAGAGACACTACCAAGAAAGAGGCGAGGATGATCCAGCAAGACTGGACCTGTATTCACCTTGAGTAGTTTGCACACGAGGATTCATTTATAAAAGACCCCTAGAGCTAGTGATAATGTGGTTCTGTGGCTTATGACAACATAGTTTGACTACAAGTGAAGAGCGTATCATGAATAAGGATGAGACAACCAAACGTCACAAAATGGGGGGGACTAAACAGTCTTGAGGAACTTCCTGCAAGACATTCATGGCAAGAGAAATGACAGGAAAAATCAATTACCAGAAATATGGACTATGTGACAACAAAATGCAAGGAGGCAGAGGAGAGGTTTGTTCCCAAAGAAACAGAAATAGTGGGAAGACAAGAACGAGTCCTTGGTTCACCGCAAAGTGTGTAGGGAGGCCAAAAACAGGTGTACTAGAGAATGGAAAAGATTACAAAAGACAAAGACCCAGGAAAACAAAGAGATCAGCCAAAGAGCCTGGAACGACTATGCACAGATAAGAAGGGAGGCTCAGCGACAGTACAAAAAAAAATTGACATACACGAAAGTCAAATCTGACGCTGAACTGTTGAATAACCACAACAGGAGAAAACAACAGGGGAAGAATCAGGTAATCAGACTGAAAAAGAATGATCGGGGAGTTCACAAGAAATGACCAAGAGGCTTATTGAGGAGCTCAACACGTGATATAAAGAAGTAATTTTGCAATGGAAACTTTAGGACCAGAATCAGAACAGGGAAGGTACAACCAACAAGTGCTGGATGAGGTACACATAACTGAGGAGGAGTGAAGAACAGCTATTGAACTTGATACCTCAAAGGTGGTGGGACCCAGACATCTCTCCGTATGGGTCCTTAGAAGGGACAGAGACGCTTGTATGCCACTAACAAAGACTTCAACACATCCATTGAAACTGGGCAACCCTCCCCTGAGGTAAGGAAGATGGCAAAAAGTAATCCCAATTATTAAAAAAGGAGACAGACAATGAGGCATTAATAAAACTACAGCCTGTGTCAACTAACGAGTAAAGTATGCAAAGTCATGGAGAAATCATCATGAGGAGATATGGGTGGAGCACCTGGAAAGAAACAAATGTATAAATCTTCAACCAGCACGGTTTTCAAAGAAGGAAAATCCTGTGTCACAAACCTACTGGAGTTTTTATGACAAGGTGACAGATGTTAAGACAAGAGAGAGAAGGGAGACAGACTGCATTTTCTTGGACTGTAACAAGAAGCCTTCGACACAGATTCCTCACAAGAGGTTACTGCAAAAGGCTATAGGATCAGCACACATAACAGAAAGGCACTCCAATGGATCAGAGAAACTGACTAGGGAGGCAACACGATCATGGTATTGTGACGAGGTGTCAGAGTGGGCACCAATTACAAGCAGGATTCCACAGGGGTCAGTCCTAAGGACCTGCGCGTTTTATGTATATGTGAATGACATAACAGAAGGGATAGACCAGAAGTTTCCTTTGTTTGCGATGATGTAAAGTTTAAGAGAGAATTAAATCGGTCGAGGATCAGGGAGGACTACAAAGAGAGCCTGGACAGGCTACCAAGCCTGGTCCAGCAACTGGTTCCTTGAATTTAACCCTGCCAAATAGCAAAAGTCATAAAGATTGGGGAAGGGCAAAGAAGACCGCAAACACAGTATAGTCATGTGGGCCCAAAAAACTGCAAACCTCACTCAAGGTAAAGGACCTGGCGTGAGTATAACACCGAGCATATCTCCTGAGGCGCACATCATTCAATAACAGCTGCAGCATACGTCGTCTGCCAACCTATGGATATCGCGTTTCGATACCTCAGTAAGGAATCGTACAAGACTCTGAACACCATTTACGGGTCAGCCCAACTGGAGTCTACAGAACCAGTTTGGAATCCACCACCCTGGTCAAGCACGTCAAAGAATTAGAGAAAGTGCGAAGGTTTGCAACAAGACAAGTCCCAGAGATAAGGGATTGTCCAACAAAAAGGTTAAGGAAAATTGGGCCTGATGACACTGGAGGGCAGAAGGGTCCGGTGAGAACATGATAACGACATATAAAATACAGTGGCGAAATAGACAAAGGTGGACAAAGACAGAATGCTCCAGAGATTGACACAGAAACAAAGAACACAAATGGAAGCCTGAAGACTCCAGATGAGTCCAGTGATGTAGGAAGTATTTCTTCAGTCATAGAGTTGTTCGGCAGTGGAACAGTCTAGAAAGTACGTAGAGGAGGCGGGAACCATACATAGTTTTAAACGAGGTTTTGATAAAGCTTCATTGAGCAGGGAGAGAAGAAACCCTAGTGAAGAGGCGGGGCCAGAGTTTATGACTCGACCCTCAACCACAAACAGGTGATAGACAAAATAGGTGAGTTCACACACACCACACTCACACACACACACACACACCACACAACATACACGCACACCGACATCCCCACTGACAACCCTGAGGACAGGAGATACAGGGGAACATAAATAACGACATAAAAGTTTGCAAGGAATTACAAGGTGGACGAACAGGATGTTCCAGAAGAAGATAAACAGCAACAAGGGGACACAATAGAAGTTGAAGACCTCAGAATAGTCACAGGATGTTAGGAGTATTTCTTCCCTCATGGAGTTTTCAGGAAGTGGAACAATCTGGAAAGTTAAGTAGAGAGACAGGACCCATACATAGACTAAGAGAGGTATGAAGAATTTCCTGATCGGCAGCATGGTAATCTAGTAGAAACCAGCGAATTAGGCGGGATCCAGGACTGTGAATCGACTCCTGCAACCAAAGCTAGATAAGTGCAAAAAGGTAACTACACACACACACACACACCACACACACACACCCACACAACACACCCACAGATGAAGCCGCTGGGAGACTCAGTGGGAGGAGGAAAGGCGAGGTCAGTTTTTGTGTACAGGGCTCAAGAAGCCAAGGGGGGCCCAACTTTTGAAGCAATAAAACGAGGAAGAAGAAAAAAAATGATTGAAGGCATCATGAAAACAATAGGGGAGGCAATATGACCCAGTGACAAAATTTCAGAGAATTGGGTGTTTGCGAGTGGAAGGATACGGCCTGTCAGAGTAACTTTCAAGGAAGAATCAGTTCGAACCAGGATTCTCAAAGAAAGCAAGAACTGAGGGACAAAGAGGGGTCCAGAGAGATACCTCGACCGCGACAGAAACAAAAAGAAGAAAGGACTACACTGAAAGAGAGGGTACAGAGACGCAAGGAGGAACCGAGAAGCAACTGAAAATGAGCAGGACCCAGACACAGGAGGAAGGGCAAACACCCCCACAGAATCTCCCACAAAAAGACTCCAACCGCCGACAACCCAACGCAACTGAGCAACCTATACTACAACGCCACTCCACTGTTCCTCAGCCACCACCCCATATCAACAAACTCACCCCAACAGCTGTCCCTTATGGGCATTCTGACCCCCCCCCATCAAGACAAACCCCACCCTACACCACAGCCCCATATAGGCCCCCACCAAGGCTCTCGCTCCCCCAACCCCAATATTCTTGCATGACCACATGATAGAAAAAAAGAAAAAAAAAAAAAACCCCTAAAGGTTGGTACACAAACGCGGATGGAATAACGAATAAACAAGAGGAGTGGACTGAAAGAATCAGTGAAAAAATCCATCCCCAGACAGACATAGCCGTCACAGAAACAAAACTCCTGAGACAATAACAGACACAATCTTCCAACAGGATAACAGATCCGAGGAAAGATAGAAGGAGTGAGGGGGAGGAGGGTTGCACTGGCTCATAAAACACCAATGGGGAATGAGGAAAATGGAAGGCATGACATGATGGAGGAAAGAGCTACATTGTAGGTACAATCAGACCGGAGCACAAAAGTCTCATTGGAGTGATGAGATAACCCACCACAGAACTGGCAGGAGGCAAGAGATGAGAAGAAAGAAAACAACAGGTGATGGTGGAACACACTGGCTGAGGTGGCAAGGAAGACTCAACTCGAGCAGAGCAAAGTTACTGGTAATGGCGATTTCAACCACAGGGGAGATCCGACTGGGAAAACCAGGAGCCACATTGGGTCCGCCGAAACCATGAGAGCCAAATGATGGATGTGGTACTTGAAAACCTCATGCATCAACATGTCAGGGACACAACGCAAGAGAAGAGGGGAGGAGGAGCCAGCAAGACTGGATCTTTGTGTTTCACCCTGGAGCAGTTCAGACATTGAGGACATCACTATACGAAGGGCCCCTTGGAGCTAGCGATCATGATGGTTCTGAGTTTTGGACTATTAGTAGAGTTACAAGTGGAAAAGTAACAGGAACATGAAGGGGACAGCAAAACTAAAAAAGGGGGGGACTTTCCACACAGGTATGAGAAACTTCCTGCAGGAGGTTCAGTGGGACAGAGAAATGTAAGGAAAATCAGTAAGACGAGATGATGGAATATTGGCAACAAATGTGCAAGGAGGCAGAGGAAAGTATTGTTCCCAAGGGAAACAGAAATCATAGGAAGACCAAACGAGTCCTTGGTTAACCCGAAGGTGTAGGGAGGCAAAACCTAAGTGCAACAGAGAATGTAAAAGTACAGGATGCATAGGACCCAGGAAAACAAGGAGATTAGTAGAAGGAGCCAGAAAGCAGTATGCGCAGATAAGGAGGGAGGCCCAGCGACATATGAAAACGACATAGCATCGAAAGTCCAATCTGACCCAAACTGCTGTATAGCACATTAGGATGAAGACAACAGTCAAGGACCAGGTGATAAGGCCTGAGGAAAGAAGTGGTAGACTCACAAGAAACGATCAAGAGGTAGTGTGAGGAGCTCAACACAGAGATTTAAGGAAGTATTTACAGTAGAGACAGTAAGGACTCTGGGTGACAGACCAATGGGGACACCGCAAGGAATACACTCAACAAGTGTTGACGACATACATACAGATGAGGAGGAGGTGAAGAAAGGCTAAGTACATCGATACCTCAAAGGCAATGGGACCGACAACATCTCTCCGGGGGTCCCTTAAGAGAGGAGCAGATATTGTAGTCGTGCCACTTACCACAAACTTCAACACATCCCTTGAAACTTGGCAACTACCGAGGTATGGAAGACGGCACACTTTAGAGAATTCCCATTTTCAAAAAAGGAGACAGAAAAGAGGCACTACAACTATAGACTGTGTCATTGACGTGTATAGTATGCAAAATTATGGAGAAGATTATCAGGAGGAGAGTGGTGGTAGCACCTGGAACGGAACAGAGATATAAACCAACCAGCACGATTCACGGAAGGCAAATCCTGTGTCACAAACCTCTGGAGTTCTATGATACAATACCAGAATTAAGACAAGAGAGAGAGGGGTGGTTGGATCGCATCTTCTTGGACTGCAAGAAGAGCCTTTGGACAACAGTTCCTCCAAGAGATTAGGTGCAGAAGCTATAAAGCATCAGGCGCATATAACAGGAAGAGGGCACTGCAAATGGGTCAGAGAATACCAGACCGGGAGCAACAACGATACATGGTACGTAATGATGTATCACAGTGGAACCTGTGACGTGCGGGATCCCACAGGGGACCGGCTAGACCAGTGCTATTTTGGTATATGTGAACGACAAGACGGAAGGTTTTAGACTCTCAGAAAGTGTCCCGGTTTTTGCAGATGATGTGAAGTAAATGAGGAGAATTAAATCGAAGAGGCCTCAGGCAGGACTCAAAGAGACCTGACAACTGGAAAAACACCAGGTCCAGCAAATTGCTTCTCGAAATTAATCCAGCCAAGATGCAAAGTCATGAGATAGGGAAGGGCACAGAAGACCCAACAGAGTATCAGGCTAGGTGGCCAAAGACTGCACACCTACTCAAGGATAAAGATCTTGGGTGAGTAAAACACCGAGCATGTCTCCGGTAGCACACATCATCCAGATAACTGTGCTGCAGCAACAGGGCGCCAGGCACACCATATAGCACATCATTCCAATAGCCTTAGACCGTAATCCTTCAAGACACTGTTACACCGTGTAAGCCAGTGCCCATACTGGAGTATGCAGCACCTGTATGGAACCCACACTTGAAAAAGCACTTCAAGAAACTAGAGACAGTAACAAGGTATGCAACAAGCTAGTTCCAGAGCTAAGTGGAATGTCCTATGGAAAGAACGATTAAGGGAAATCGGCCCTGACGACACTGGAGACAGGATGTTCAGTGTAACTGATAACGACATATAAAATACTCTTGGAATAGACAAGGTGTACAAGAGGACAGGATGTTCCAGGGAGGGACACAGAAACATGAGGCCCCAATTGGGAAGTTGAAGACACAAATAGTCAGGAGAGATAGTAGGAAGTAATTTCTTTTCAGTCATAGAGTAGTAAGGCAGTGGAATAAGCAAGAAAATGACGTAGTGAAGGCAGGAACCATAACACCGTTTATAAGCGAGGTTTGAATAAAGCTCAGGAGCGGGAAGGAGAAGGGCTAGTAGCCACCGGTGAAGAGTGCGGGGCCAGGAGCAAGACCGACCCAGCAACCACAAATAAATAGTACACCACACGGTGGTTTAGGCAAGTATTATGCTTCGCCCACTACATTTTTGTTACTGCATCATTGATAAATGACGTACAATGTCTGTGCATAAGAACATGACAATCCTGCCACTCTACAACAGCACCTACACTATAGTTAGTGTGTACACAGACATCCACATCACCATACACTATGTTTAGTGAGTCCAAGACCTGAACGACATCCACCACTCAGACACACTCTACACTATGTTAGTGTGTATAAGGACATGACACATCCACCAATCAGACAACACTCTACACATTTTTAGTGGTGTATAAGACATGACAAATCCACCACTCCAGACAACCCTCTACACTTATATTATGTGTATATGACATGACACATCCACCACTCAGACAACACTCTACACTATGTTTAGTGTGTATAAGACATGACACATACAACCACTCAGACACAACTTACACTATAATTAGTGAGTATAAGACATGCCAAACCCCAAATCCACCACTCTACAACTATATTAGTGTGGTCTAAGACATGCCACATCCACCACTCAACAACACTCTACACTATGTTTTGTGTGTATAAGACATGCCACATCCACCACTCTACACTATGTTTAGTGTGTATAAGACATGGCCACATCCTCCATACACTATGGTTAGTGTGTTTAAACATCACATCACCACGCAGACACAACACTCTACAATATATTTAGTGTGTAAAAACATGTCACATCCACCATACACTATGTTTAGTGAGTATAAGACATGCCACATCCACCATAACACCCTATGTTTAGTGGTATAAAGAACATGCCACATCCCACCACTCAGACAACACTCTACACTATATTTAGTGTGTATAAGACATGCCACATCCACCATACACTATGTTTAGTGTGTATAAGACATGCCACATCCACCATACAACTATTGTTAGGTGTTATAAGCATGCTACAGTCCACCACTCAGACAACACTCAACACTATGTTTTAGTGTGATAAGACATGACACATCCACCATGTTACACATATTTGTGTGTATAAGACAAGCCACATCCACCATACACTATGTTAATGTGTATAAGACATGGCTACATCCAACCACTCAGGACAACAATCTACACTATGTTTAGTGTGTATAAACATGACACTCCACCATACACTATGTTTAGTGTGTATAAGAACTGCACATCCACCATACACTATGTTTAGTGTGTATAAACATGCCCACAACCACCATACACTATGTTTAGTGTGTATAAGACAGACACATCCACCACACAACAACACTCTATAACAACTATTTTAGTGAGTAGAAGACCTGACACATCCACCACACAGACAACACGCTACACTATATTTAGTGTGTATAAAGCAATGGACACAATCCACCACTCAGAACAACACTCTACACAATGTTTAACATGTACAAAAACTCTGCTACAATTATCAGGTTTTAGTTTATGGTTAATATAATCCAGTGGTGTGCTGATAAAACTTATAATTTCACTTTTC
The DNA here is from genome assembly GCF_026875155.1 of Cherax quadricarinatus. NCBI lineage: Eukaryota > Metazoa > Arthropoda > Malacostraca > Decapoda > Parastacidae > Cherax > Cherax quadricarinatus. Next base: position 7,596,465 of record NC_069492.1, on the reverse strand, counting down.
TTGACTTGTTCTCTTTCTCACACCCTGAGATCCTTGGGTTCCAATATCGCGCCGACAGGGTGAAAGCATTAAGCATATTGCTTACTCCTGTTGTCCATTTTCCATCTAACTGTAAGTAGGGTACCTGGTTGAGTTTATATCAGACTTGTGTGCGTCGGATTCCTTTATAGACTACCTCATCGTCTTAGGAGCCTACCTCTGTGGGTCTATTACCGGGACAACGCCCCCATCGGAACCACGGTCCACACGAGCCAATGCCCTACAACCGTGAATCAGGATTGGCCTGATCAACGAGACTGTTACTGTTGATCCACGTAGTCCAACCATACGAACCACAGCCCGGCTGATCTGGACTGACTTTAATTAATTCCCCTTATGGATGCTGGGAGGCTGTTTGAACAGTCTTGAGCCCTGGACACTACTGCGTATTTCTCTAATGTACCACTGACGCCCTTACTTTCACTGGGGGTAAATTACATCGCCTGGAAAGTCTTTTGCTGTCATTGGGAGTTGTTTCTGTGTGCATACTAGGAACCAGTCCCTCCAGAATCTTCCAGGTGTAGGTTAAAGTACCAAATAAGACAGGCAGTCCTCGATGACGCACTGACTTTCGATTGTTAGCCTGGGTGACTAAACCTCAGGGTGAAAAATCTAAACTAAATATTTCCTTATCGAGCTCCTTGCAACATGTGGCTGCTGTCTTGTCAAGTGCGACCTTGAGTGCTTTCACTCTCCACCTTACTGCTACACTTCTATTGTGCAACATAATTACTGTAACATGTTTGCATCACACGGACTACTGGCAACTTGTCATGTTGCATC